>OY982572.1:22264458-22579887 GCA_963859945.1 Euplagia quadripunctaria | reverse complement strand
CTAACACAAGCACTTTGCTTAGGTGGAGGGGTTAACAAGGATACTCTGATGCAATAAACACCTTAGTAAATAATAAAGTTAGTAAATAAAACGAAAAGCTAAAAGTTGTAGGGATATTTGTAAATCTTAGCCCCGCATTTGACACAATTCATTATGAACTTCCGCAAAGCTTGAATATTATTGTGTTAGAGGCAATACCCTAAATTTTATGGAATCCTACTTGTGTAATAGGCGTAAGTACGTCGAAAAAAACATAGACGAAAGTAAATGTGAAGTGGTACATACGTCTAAAATAACAAAGCTAAAAAGAGGTGTGACTCAAGGATCGATTTTGAGACCAATATTCACGAACTGTCTCATTAACACTGTTAAAGTGGAAGAGCCATGCTTTGGCATGTATGGGCCGGCTCGACCGGAGTGATACCACGACCTTAGAGAAAACCGCCCTCACAGCAATGCAAGTTAGAAGATTGGCTCTTCATGAGATCTGATAACTTTTTGACAGTGCGAGTCATATGGTCCCGTCTTGGCAACATTGGAAATAAATTATTATTATTCTCTTCATTTATTTTATATACATATAAATTACATTTTTAAATATACTTACAATAAAAAAAAAAACAAAATATATTTAAAAATATAAAAAATAGTGTCTCACCGGTATCGGGTACAGGGACCAAGTTACGGGTGATTAGGGTTCCAGAGACGGAAACCTCCTCACTACACGTGCCGTATCGAGGAGGAATGCCTTCTGCATTAGGCTCTTAATCCAGCTGCCTAACGTGAGCCTCTAAAGGTGTTGGTCGAGGCTCGTAGCAATTAACCCATGGGCCGAAATGACTATCGGCACAATGATTGCTGAATCCTCATTCCACATGTCGACAATTTTGTGGGATAGGTCCAAATATTTTATTTGTGTAGTATATGTGTCTAAGTGAGGGTAGTAAATATATAGGTATATTTTTATGTCAGTCTGTGTCCAACAGTAAATACGTTAAGTGCAAGCTCTGTCTATTATTTAAAATAATCTTTAAACACCACATTTGGCGACGAGGTCGATATCTACGTGTGGAAGAAGACGATGGCTCCAGTAAATATGCTGTTCGGAGGCAATTTAACGTTAGACCACCGTACCCAGGAATGGAGCATATACAAGAGTCGATTTACCCAGTTCTGTTTGGCGAACGATATCAACGACGACACCGATAAGGCTGGAGTGAAACAAAGATCGTTGTTATTGACATGTTTGGTGGAAGAGACCTACCGCGTCGTAAAGGATTTAGTATTTCCAGATGTGCTCGAGACGTTAGAATTTAAAAAATTAACGACAAAACTTGATAACCATTTCGTTGCTATTCTTAGCAACGAAATGGCTTCTGAGTACATTCGCAGATCGCTACAAGTTTTATAAAGCCGAGCAGCGTCCAGGCGAAGAACTGGCTGAGTGGGCGGCGCGAGTGCGACATCTTGCACAATACTGTGGTTTCAAAACGGAACTCGACACAGCACTAAGGGATCGATTCGTACTGGGCTTAGAGAATATTAAGGAAAAAGAAAAGCTGTTTGCAGAGAGTGTAGATACGTTACCCTTAAATCGTGCCTTAGAAATAGCTCAGAGCGTAAGGTGTGCGCGACAAGCTTTACAAGAATCGCAAAATGTTGGGGTTACCGAGCCCGGCGCTTCGACAACCGAGCGGGCGCAAGCTGTGTTCGCGATAGTACCTAGTAGCGGCAGTAATAACAACGACGGCGCCGCGAACATCGCGCGACGCAGCTCTGCTAACGTATTCCTTCAAGGCACAAAAAGTTGCAGTGTGTGCGGTTACAAAAACCATACCAAGGACCAGTGTCGGTTTATAAACTATGTTTGTAAAAAGTGCAATAAAAAAGGACATTTAAAGCGCATGTCTAAAACTAAAATTAAGAATAGTAATTTCTTAGCGGCGGATGAAAATGACTCGTATGAAGGTATTTTTGAATTGTTTAATATTAAATGTATAGGCGGTGAACCGATGCAGCAGGTTGTGTCTGTAGGGAATAAAAGATTTGTGTGAAGTGGATAGCGGTAGTGTTGTCTCAGTCTTGTCAGCTGTTGTTTATCGTTTAAGTTTTATGAATGAATACAATCTACAATCCTGTAACACTATTTTAAATTGCCATAATGGTAGTAAAATTTCTCCACTAGGTTATACGCTGTTACCGGTTACATACGAAGGTCGCACGGAATATATTAAATTCTATGTTGTGGATACCAATAAAATAAATAAAGAGCAGCCGTCGCTGTTCGGTCGTGATTTCATTGCTAATTTCAGTTTGCAACTGTGTAGTATTCCTTGTAATAGCATAACAAGTGCTAATATGATAAAACACTTGAAATTAAAATATAAATGACTGTTCACCGACAAATTAGGAGCTTATAACAAGTATAAGGTTAGTTTGAAAATAAAACCCGACACACACAGTACCCCTTGCGTTAAAACAAAAAGTGGAAACGGAACTAGATAAGTTAGTAAAATTAGAGATAGTGACTAAGGTCGAACATTCAGAGGTTGCAACACCCATCGTACCGGTTTTACGTCCTGATGGTAACATCAGAATATGTGGAGACTAGTCCATCACCTTGAATAAGTGGCTGTATGGAGATAGTTACCCTGTACCGCGTATTCAGGATTTATTTGCTAAGCTCCACGGTAGTAGTTCTCAAAATTAGATCTTTCCAGAGCGTATAAACAAGTATTACTAGACGATACTAAGAAATTAACTTGTATTAATACTCATAAGGGTTTATTTTGTTTTAATAGATTAGTTTTTGGACTTTCGGTGGCACCGGGTTTATTTCAAAGGATTTTAGAAGAATTACTGGGCGGTATCGAGGGAGTTTGTATATTCTTAGATGATATTTTAATATCGGCCCCTAATAGCACATTACACTTAAAAAGGTTAGAAGAAGTGTTAAGTAAATTACAAAATGCAGGTTTTACTGTTAAAGAAAGTAAATGTGAGCTATTTAAAGATTCCGTCGAGTACTTAGGGTTCATTATCGACAAAAACGGGTTACGTAAATCTAATTCTAAAACAGAAGCTATTCTTAAATGCCAGTATCCTAAAAATGTAAGTGAATTAAAATCATTCTTGGGAATGATTAATTATTATAGATGTTTCATTCGGGATGCATCTAGTCTCTTAGCGCCTTACACTTACTTCTAAAAAAAGAAGTAAAGTGGAATTGGGGTAGGGAACATCAGATTATTTTTGATAAAATTAACCCATTTGGATCCAAATAAAAATTTACAGTGAAAATAACAAAACTTCTGTATTAATTGGTAGAAACTAATGTTATTATAACAAAAAACTAAAAAAAAATATTTTCCTTCATTAAAAAAAAAGACGTCCTCAAATGGGGACAATGGGCTAAAGCGGTGTGTAAATTTTTAAAACATTTTCTTTCAATGCATAAAGTTTTCACACGCTTTTTGCATTTCCAACATGCATTTTTATAACACACGGTACATCGAAGTTGTTTCGAAAGTTTTTGAGGGTAGTGACCTACTCCACCATTCTGCAAAATTGCCACTACAGCAGCTGTTGGATGCAAATTTTCACTGCTTGTATGTCTCAAATAATAAAGAGCAATGTTGCGACGAAATTAAAGCCGCTCTAACTTGATATCATAAGTTACAAGGTAAAGGCAGCATGAGTTTGTCACTGTTAGATTAGTTTGACCCCATGACGCAGAGATTGTTGCCCATCCAACGTACGAATAAATTTTAGTCGAAACGAAAGTCAAGATCAGCACAGGTTTTCTTCTTCATATCTTTCACTGCAACTATTTTGGTTTTTCAGCACATCTATCAATTTATCAAGATGCATTTGCACATTACCGTTAGTGAAACTATAAGCTTATAATTTCACTGAACGTCTCTGTTTTACACCAGCGGGATTCCGCAAGGTTCCGCAAAATTAGTTCTATCTCTTAGTTCCAGCGAACAGTTCGTCATTGCTCCTTTTACAGTCCTCTTCATCTCGACTCGTGAATACTTCAACTCTTACTTGGTATGTCTTGTGGAATAGCTATGCTTTGTATATGGTCTACATCGCCATCTTCTTTAAAGGTAAACACACTTGGTTCAGCAGGAATCCCACTAATATTATAAATGTGAGTTTGGATGGATGGATGTTTGTTACTCTTTCACGAAAAAACCACTAAACCGATTGCGATGAAACTTAGTATGTAGAGCTGGGGACCTGAATTAACGCATAAGCTACTTTTTATCTCGATGAAACGATCGAACGAACGATGAAATGATCCGGGTGAAACCGCGGGGCGCTGCTAGTATCTACTAAATCTATCTCTGTAACATCGTCTTCTTTAAGCATTACAGCATCAAGTGCTTCTTGAAACTCAAACTAGTTACTATAACTGTTATATGTCAGTTTGGACATTGTTTTAAAAAAATACATGGTGACAATAATACGAATATTTTGCCTCTGATGTGTCCATTGGCCCCAATTGGGGACACCATTGTAAAATGCTCCTAGTACAAAGAATACTCAACTATTTTACTAAAATTAAATTTTACCCTATTGTCCGGAACATATTTATGTCTTTTACCTAAGAAAACTAGCAGATTTAGAGGAAAAAGTTACAAATAAAAATTCCTTAATCATTGTGATCATCGAAGTCTGAAACAGCTTCGCAAGATGCTCGGCAAAATCTCTTTTATCTATTTCTAATCACTATTTTGTCTAATAACGAGTCAATAGCCTTTCAACCAACAAATATCTACATTAGAAAAAAGAAAAAACAAAATCATAAAAAAGTTGAGGATACTTCTTTAGGTGTCCTCATTTGGGCACAGCGGGCTTAAATGGATTAAACGTGAGCTTGCATCCGAACGTACATTAGCGCATTACACTACCGAATTGCCAACAATAATTACAGCTGACGCGGGGCCTCGCGGTCTAGGTGCGGTGCTGTCACAGAGGCATACCGATGGTACGGAGCACATCGTGGCTTATGCATCACGTTCACTGTCTAAAGCGGAATGTAATTATTCACAAATACAAAAAGAAGCGGCGAGCATTGTATTTCCGGTTAAGAAATTTCACCACTGCGTATAGGGTAGGCTTATACCTTTTATATTAAGGACGGATCACAGACCGTTGTTAATAATATTTGGAAATAAGAAGGGAGTGCCGGAGATAGCCGCAAATCGCTTACAACGTTACGCGTTGTTCTTATCAGCCTATAATTTTAATATAGAATACGTAAAAAGTGAAGAAAATGTTGCAGATTTTTTGTCTCGTTCCGTTGCGGAGTGCATAGATACTAGTTCTCAGGCAGATGAATGTGAAGACCAGACAATGTATATTAATCACATTAATGATAGCCTGTACAAACCTATCAAACTTGAGGATATTAAGCGTGAAACGATGCGAGATACAATATTATCTAAAATTATAGGGTTTGTTGTGAAGGGTTGGCCAAAGAAAATGTCCGATACAAAACTTAAACCATTTCACAATTGTGGGATTGATTTGAATTATGGAAATGAATGTTTATTAAGAGGACATAAATTAATAATACCGTCTGTATTTAGGGAGCAAATATTAAACGAATTACATAGCGCTCATTTCGGTGTGGTCAAGACAGAGACGGAAGCCAGATCGCGTTTCTGGTGGCCAAATATTCAAATTCAAATTCAAAATCATTTATTCAATTAAGACACTAAGTGACATTTATGAACGTTAAATTGAAGCTACTGTTAAAATTATAGATCGACGCAAATAGACGCCACAGCATGTACTGGACTGTCGAGGTAAATTAGGTGAAAACACCAAAATCTACTGCCTGCTTGTGTCGATCTATAACTTCCAGTTTCCAAAATGTGTAGAGCCTTATGAGAAGAATATTGGCAAAGAAACTCATGGCCACTCTTTTTAAAACTCAGATCTTCAGGTACAATGGTATTAGTGTTACATAAAAGGTAAAGCTGTTGCCACCTGAATTTCATTTTATTGAAATGCTCCAAAAGCTAACGTACGCTTAAAGTTATCTACAGGAGGATACTATTGATAAACACATAGAAGAAGTAAAAGGTTCCTGTACTAAATGTAATTCGTTTCGCAACAGTCCGCCTCGTACTCCACTAGCCCCGTGGCCTTACCCTACACTTCCTGAGAATGGGAACACTTAGATATGTTCACACTTGTCGGTAAACAGTTCTTAGTCGCTGTAGATGCACACTCAAAGTGGGTTGAGTGTTTCTTGATGAACCAAACCGATAGCGATTCGATTATTTCAAAATTAAATGAAATGTTTAGTAGATTCGGATTAGTAAGTACTTTGGTAACAGACAATGGTAGAAATTTTTGTTCTAATCAATTTGAGCAATTTTGCGCAGCAAACGGTATACAACACCTGACAAGCGCTCCTTATCATCCAAATTCAAATGGCCAGGCAGAAATAAAAGTCCGGACCATTAAACGAGGTTTAAAATTAATTTTAAACGCTAATAATTGTAATCAGAAGGCAATGCAACAAAAACTTATGACTTTTTTATTAAATTACAGAAATTCGGTTCATTGTACAACAGGGTTTTCACCTGCTCAATCGTTAATAGGTCTTTCATTGCGCTGTAGACTCGACTTGCTGCGTGCTTCGGGTACTTTTTGCGAAGCGATGAGTCACACTGATAACGAACCGGTTTTACCATTCGCATCCGCCGCTGAGAATAATGTTATCCACAAACAGACCTTACAGCATAGGCAGTACGGAGGATGCCGTGAACAACATTTTTGTGTAAATGATAAAGTTTTAATAAAACATTTTTATAATAATGGCACAAAACACACGTGGTTACAGGGTGTAGAAAAATAAAATTGGAAATAGACTATTAACGGTTTTCGTCCCAGTGTTAAAAAAGAGTTTAAAAAAACATATAGATCATTTGATGACCTATCAGGGGACATTGTTCTCTCCCTCCGAAGGCGATAACGTCGGCGACTATATGCTGACGGATACATCACAGTTTCAAGATAGCCCAGGCAGCCCGGTCATGGAACCAGCTGCAGAAGCCCATTGCGATGCACCAGTCAGTGATAGCTCCTACAACTCTATTCCCCACGAACCTCGGGAGGTTCAAGAAAAAGAGGACTGTGAGGGTGGTCCGCTAATAGCAGATCGGAGTTCGCCGATGAGGGTGGAGAGAGAGGATGAAGCATCCGACCCTGACCAGGCAATTTTTTATGTCAGTCTGTGTCCAACAGTAAATACGTTAAGTGCAAGCTCTGTCTATTATTTAAAATAATCTTTAAACACCACAATTTGTTTATCTTTTTCCGCTTTTAAGAGCTTGTCGTCATGGGGAATGGTGATGTCAATAATCATTGCTCGGCGCTCTAATCGGTCTATCACCACTATATCAGGCTTATTGGCAACAATAGTCCTGTCAGTGATGATAGATCGATCCCAGTACAATGTTGCATTTTTTTTCGAGAACTGGGTCGGGCACATACCTGTAGTATGGTAACTCGACAGTCACAAGGTTATATTTAAGAGCAAGTTGCTGATGGACTATCCTGGCAACTTGGTTATGTCTATGCAAGTAATCGCCGTTGGCAAGGCGAGAACAACCAGAAATTATATGCCTGAGGGTTTCTCCGGGATGATGACACGCCCGACAAATGTCAATTGTGCCGTTCTTCAGGATATATCTCCGATAGTTATTCGTCATAACAACTTCGTCCGTAATTGCACAGACAAAACCTTCAGTTTCTCCGAAGAGGTCACCGAACCGTAGCCAGGATACTGATGCTAATAAATCTACATCAGGCCCATTTAAGGCCCGATAAAAACGTCCATGCAACTCCTTGCTCTTCCATATCTCCTTGTGATCTGTAATACCAAGTACTACTGGTTTGCGCCAGTACTCTTTTGCTAGAGCAAGCGGAGTGAGTCCGTTGTCAACTGCCACCACATCCCGATACACATCCAGGTCAACGGAGACGAAGTAATCTCTAAGGTTGCATACCTCGCGGTTATGGAGGGTCTTGGCATTTAAAAACTACGACCCCCACATTTCCGCGGGATATACAATCTCATGACCGATGAACGTGGATGGTGCATTCGGTACGCGGTAAGCAGTGTACGAACTCTTCTATCCAGGGCATCTAGTTCAGTTTGAGTCCATCTAAGTATGCCAAAGGAGTAGGTTAGAACTGGTATGACCCAATCATTATAGGCCCGCACCTTGTTACCACCTGACAAAAGACTTTTGAATACTTTTTTCAGGCGGCCAAAGAAGCGCTCCTGTAACGATTGCTTCATAGACAACTCATTTACCCCTAACGACTGTGCCATACCTAGATACTTGTAAGTTTCGTTGGCAGAAAGACATCTAAGGTGTGTGAAATCCGAGATTTCCATCCCTTCAGATTCCACAATCTTGCCTCTTTTTACATGCATGACTGCACATTTATCCACACCAAATTCCATACTGATACATTTACTACAGTTTTCAGTTATCTCTAGTAATTTAATCAATTGGAATTTGTTGCAGGCAAAAAGTTTCAAATCGTCCATGTAAAGGAGATGGGATATTATCTGACCTCCTTTCCGCAAACAATAGCCTAGTCCTGAACCCTCCAGCAAAGTGCTAAGAGGATTCAAAGCTAAGCAGAACCACAAGGGACTCAAACTGTCACCCTGAAATATACCCCGCCTGATCTTTATAAACTCGCCGTCACCCTGAGACCGCCGACATCCTGGATAGCAAAGGACGGTTCTCCATTGCCGCATACATGCCTTCAAGAAAGTGCATAGAGTTGTATCAATCTTGTACAACTTCATCACTCTCAAGAGCCACGTATGCTGCACAGAGTCATAGGCCTTTTTAAAATCTATCCAACATGTCGCCAAATCCTTTCGGTTACGGCGAACTTGTTGGTTAATGATCGTGTCAAGTATAAGGAGCTCTTTAGTGCCACGGGCCCCACTTCGACATCCATTCTGAGAGTAAGCCATAATGGTGTTTTTGGATAAATGAGATGTTATCTTTACTCTCAGAATGGACGTGAGTAATTTATAAACTGTTGGTAGACACGTTATTGGTCTGTAGTTTTTGGGATCTATGGCACTGCCAGACTTATAGAGCAGATGAGTTATGCCTGTGGTCATAAAAGTCGGAAGCGAACCTGATTCTAAGCATGATTGAAATTGAGATGCCAAACATACATGTGAGCTACGGAGCCACTTTA
Organism: Euplagia quadripunctaria; assembly: GCA_963859945.1. Classification (NCBI taxonomy): domain Eukaryota; kingdom Metazoa; phylum Arthropoda; class Insecta; order Lepidoptera; family Erebidae; genus Euplagia; species Euplagia quadripunctaria. The sequence continues at coordinate 22,570,629 of OY982572.1, read as the reverse complement.
ACCAAAAGTTATGCAGTCCGTCCGGTCGAGCTGCTTTCCAGTCCCTCTTTGACACTCTTTTCTTTTATTGCACTTTTTTATATATTTGCTTTAATATTTTTTTAACACTTTTTAGAATTAGTTATCGTTTTTATTAAACCACTGAATTTAATTAATTAATTAATATTAAGAGTCCAAAGTATCGATTTTTACCTGCAGATAGTCAAGTCAGTTTGAAGGATTTCGAGTGAATGTATATTTTCAATAGTAGGATATCATAGGGGAACGCAGAGCGCCGATATCTGCCGACCGACCGGTCTCCCGCATTAATGTGCTTTTTGTGGTGATTGTTGAAACAGCAGGAGTTTTTTTTCGTTGTTTGGTGATCCCAGTGTTTAGTAATCGGTAGCTGGTTCTTGACTATGCCAACGAGCTATTTTGCAATCGTGGAAATCAAACCCATGACCTCTGGCTCAGCAGTCAGGATCACTTACCTCTAGACCATCAGGCTCGTCCAGAACATATACATATATTTATAAATCCACTTATAGAACAAGAAGATCCAAACTTTTAAATACGTGATCGCTTTTATTCCCGTCAACATAATTATATTAGAATAGAATAGATTATTTATTTAAAGCATCTATGACTCAGTTGTTAGTATAACTTAATACTTTGTTAGTATTACAGTATTTTACTATATTAAATGCATGGCAGACACTATCGCCAAATTACATCGCGCAAAATTACATCTAAGCTGAAATACTGACAGGTAACCGGTGAAGTTTTTTTTTTATATTTTCAGACCATTTATTTGCCGTTCGATTACAGTAGTGTGAAATCTTATGTTACACCGTGATTAAGCAAAGCTCAGAAGCAAACATTTATTTATTGGGGGTGGACCTTAGTATTGACTGAGAGGAATCTGTTAGGTATACCGAGGGGCCCATAGTCTCTAGGAAGCGGCTCTACAGACTACAGCAAGAGTCTACCAATTGTTCGGACGAATCGAGACGTTAGGTCGTCGCAGTTGTTTTATCGCGATTTTCTGCGACGAGAACATCTCGCTCAAGGAGGAGGTGACGAGGTGGATCCGGTAGAAAAACTTCCAGGTGGAACCTTTTCACTCGCGGTCTCATGCGTACGCTACGAGTGGCCGTAGGTGTATGAGACGAGTTTTATATTCTTCACCCGAAGCAGAGTCTCCTGTGAAGGGGGTGTCTGGACATCGCCCAGTTGCTGTCGGCGAGCCAGCGTTGGATGGATCATTGGAGGCAAAACGTCGCCATGCCGACGGTCAACTCATAACCGGCGCTGTGAGGCACACCGTGTAGTTTTACTCGGTTTAAGCCTGATATACGGCCTCACCAAAAGCCCGGTGAGCTGAGCTTCCACACGAAAAACAAATGGATATGTTAACCCGGCCAAATTATGTCGTTATTTCACCAAAACAGTAACCAAAACAACCTTTTTTGTATGCTCCAGGTTGTTTTACCGCCAATACAGTATAAAAAATCGTGCCTGGAGAAAGAGATGCAATGGCTATTATAAGCGACAAATTGATGTTTTCCGAAAAGAACGCGAACCAAGTCGCGGGCACCGCTAGTAAATAATAAATAGTAATGTGTGACCAACGTTACTAGTGTTCATTAAATAAATTAATTGCAAAAAAAAAATTAAAAACAAGCTTTTAAGCAAAGCACATGCACAAGCCATCGCTGTGATCCCTGCTAGATAACGGAAGAAGCTCTGACGACCGAGCCATGGCGGTATAACCATACACCCGATCGAGCAACTGGTCGGAAGAGGCTACAGCGGCCTTGAGGTTCAAATACCCTCTAAAATGTCTGGTGCAGGAAGCCAGGGGAAACTACTGCACTATTTTCCCATAGCAAGTCGTCATGATGGTACAAAATAAAATGTGTCCGGGACAGACGGTGGGATATGGGCCACCAGCCATGATGATGTAGGAAACCAGGCGTCTTCTGGAAATCGAACTACTGAAATCTCCTACGCAATGAATGCGCGGAATGCTTCAATCAGGCAAACTTGATATTTTAGAGAAAGAAATAGAGCGATGTGAAATAAGCGTCTGTGGTCATTACAAAGGCAATGGCCATTCTCACACCGAATTGCACATCGTCTACTTTTCTGGAAACGATGATAACAGCAAAAATGGAGTTGCCTTTTATCTTGCCAAAGAAAAATAATAAGTGTGTGATAGGATATTAACCTGTGAGCGATCGAGTGCTGAATATTAACGATGATAACAGCAAAAATGGAGTTGCCTTTTATCCTGCCAAAGAAAAATAATAGCTGTGTGATAGGATAATAACCTGTGAGCGATCGAGTGCTGAATATTAAGCTAAAGGCGAAATTGATCAATCTGAATATTATACAGCTAGACGCACCAACTAGCACAGCAAGCGACACAGATATAGGAAACTTCTAGAATGAGCTGGAATCAACCATAGCCAAAATCTCTAAAAAGGAAATACTGATTAAAATGGGCGATCTAAATGCAAAGATGGACATGCATATGCTGATCAACTTAGCCAATAAGTAGGAAAATTTGGCCTGGGATGGAAAGAGGAGAAAAACTCATACAATTTGCCGCCGAGAATAACTTGGTGAAATCAAACAGCTTCTTTCAACATCATCCAAGAAGACTGTATACGTGGACTTCATCTGACAACAACTATCAAAACCAAATCGCCTATATTATGATTGGTTCGAGATGGAAAACTTTCATAAGAAATGTTCACACTCCCGGAGCTTGTGAGATTGTGGTTCAGATCACCAACTTCTAATAGCAAAAGTGTAACTCAAGCTTAGAGCTCCAAGGAAGATTGAGACGCAAAAAAAATTAAAATACCCGTCAACGATTACAAAAGAACTGATCATCTTCCAATGGCTGAACAGATTTTCTCGAATTATATCAAAGAACAAATCGGTTCGACCGTTTGGAGGCTACGATGCCACAGACAGACACACAAACCACCAGATACATAGACACACAGACGCGTCAAACTCATAACCAGAATCCAGACGACGGAAAAACCTAAGTTTATGGCTGCGGTCAAGCAAAAATGTCATCAATGAGCTGACTTAGATACTCAATTTACATTCCCAGATCAACTGTGGGGCATAGCTGAAGAACGGAAGGAAAGGACGCCATACGGATTGAAACCATTGAAGAATCAGGGGAGTATGGTGTTGATATGTTTCATGCTTTGTGTAACAAAATTTAGGAAACAAGAACTTGGTCCCGAGAATGGACTCATACTGTCTTTGTTCCTCTTCATAAAAACGGCTCCACTAAAATATACAATAATTACCGCTTAATTGCCTTAATTTCTCATACAAGTAAAATTCTGCTGCATATTCTGAACAAGAGATTGAAGTATTACTTATCTAAAAAAATTGCTCCAGAACAAGCTGGCTTTGTAAAAGGGAAAGGTACTTGTTTATCAAATTTTAAACGTGCACCAAATTTTTGAAAAAGCTAGGGAGTTTAATAAGCTGACATATATTGATTCAGTAAGGTGGCCAGTGCTTTAGGAGACTCTCCTGACTATGGGCACACCTAAACATCTTGTTTACCTTCTAAGGAGACTCTTTGAAGAAGAAACATCATCGGTAAGAACAGACGACAGTGTGATACGCCAAAAAGGTTGCTTTTCAATGGAAAGTACCTACCCTATAGGTTTTGATTTACCGTGCGAAATGTTTAAATTTGGTCAAATCTAAGGCTTAAAAATGGCCGTATATTTTGATTGTGTTGACTTAGAAGTTTGATTTTTTTAACAGCTTCAAAAGACCGCAGACATAAGTATTTGGTTTTAATTTAACTTGATAATTCCTCGGGTTCCTGAGAAAAAGGCAGTTTTGTGGCGACACAATAATACCCGATATAATAGTGATCACGTAGTGCTCAATATGGAATCTGGCCGCATAGCAGTGAACATGTAGGGTTGGATGAGTGCAGCTGACCAGGGTGAATTAGTCAGAGTACCCAGTCTAGCGAATAGCGCTAATTATATAGAAGTTCTGCAGAGGACTATGTTTCCCACCGTCCGTGTATACAGAAGAAGAATTACCGGTGATAAGATTTGTGCACGATAAATGTCCGATACATCGTTCGCGTAGTGTGCAGGAGTGGTTTAGCCAACATGAGGACATTCAAATTATTCCTTGGCTTGTTAGATCATCCGATTTAAATTCCATTAAAAACTTATGGGGTATCATTGTCCAACGGTGGCATAATCAGAATAAATGAACTTCTGATACATTGGAAGCTAAAAAAATATTATTATGTAATACGTTTTTAATGGAGGCCGGGGTTATTTTTGGTTTCTAATAGCATAATCAAATATCAAATTATGAAAACTCAAGGACAATTTTAAGTGTACAAAATACTAATTTAAGTTTAGTTGCAAATAAGTTGTCCAGAAGTGCAACTTTCTTTTCTTTTTTTAACAAAGTAAAAAAAGAAAACAAAGTTGCACTTCTGGACAACTTATTTACGTAGCTAATGTATATTTTGAACACGTTTTTGTTGTGCTAAATTCAAAACTATTATAATTGTAGATGTTGTTTCGGGACTCGGTATGAACAAGAATAAAAACGTATTCTGGACCTACTTGATGCAACTTCTTCTTCAGAATCAAATCAAAACCCGTTTGCTGACGTTGGAGACTATGGATCTGACGTAAAATACCTACCATCCAATATAGAATCAACAGGTTTTGAAGATGAAACTAAGGCGTCACAGAAACAACTCAGACGAAAGAGTACAACTGACTATTGACTGACAACATCTAATGACGTAACTACGTCATTAGATGTTCATCATCAACTGATGATGATGATAAAACATCAGGTTCTAAACAGGTGAAAGATCACAAGAATATTGAGGTTGTACAAAGTTCCGAGTTTCCGGTTGACCTCATACAAGAGCCTTTTCTAGCGATAACTGGTATGCCTATAAATGAAAAAGGCCCTCGTGACGCCCAAGCTACCTTTTGCCATCCAAGTTATATCAATGTGACTATCAGAAGATGAACCACACCTGTTTCAGAAGAATCGTGGTCTCAGACAAAATCATGGCCATATTTGATTGGTTTATTTTATGTTTTGTGACATTGTTATAATTACGAAGAAGTAAAAGTTTGCGATTACATTGATTTCTTAATAAACAAGACTGATTACAGCATATTTTTTTCTTTTTTTCATGATTACATTACATAACTCTTACGCCTAAAGGCGTAAATGCACAATGCATGCTACCTCTCGAAATACAATATAATGCTACGGATATAGGCGTATGCGTCGTAGAACGTACTGTCATAACATATGATTGTAACCATGTGTTGTGACGCTACGCCCGCAGGCAATGTATTAAAAAAATAGTACTGTCGCAGTCGGCGTAACGTAGATAGTAGTACAGCCAGTCAACGTGTTAAGTTTGTAACAGAAAAGTTGTAACAATAGAATGAGCACCAATACCAATATTTAAAAAATGGTTTACATAAGTAGGTAGAAAGACACTAGACGTTGTGTGAGTAGCATAGTAGTGTAAGTATTAGACAGTAGTATTATATTATTACGTCTGCGTAGGGTTCGTCCAATTTTTTTTTTACAAATAGAAGTGACCATTGAATTAACAAAATAAATACCGAAATATTTAGTGATATTAGATTTCAATTGCAGAAAAGCGTAATTACGAAAACGTTTTAACAAAAAAGAAAAATAGCGCCATCTAGTTTATTGTATTGAAAAGAGATAACGCCATCTAAGTTTAGTTTTGTGACAGAGGACTTAGATGATCAATGGATAATAGACTTTAAAGTAGAAATGTAAATTTTGCTGTACAATTAGCAGTAAATTTTGCAATGTTAGTAAAATCCTAGTAGTTATTAAATATTACTTACTTTGGCCAAGCCTGTCGAGGGGAAGGTCTCGAAAGACATCTGGGCCTCCTCACCGGTGGCATTCTTTCGTTGTCCGAACAAAATGCGAGCAGCACTGATGGTCGGTATGGACATACCGTCGCCTAAGAACATAACAACGTTGCGCGCCTTGAGTTTTGGTACAGTGCGCTCTATGTTCACTGTGATTGCGGCCTGCGCTTTGTTCACCCAGTACTGGGCGTTGGTCTCGGCGGAGTTGGCGGCGGCGGAGCGCCCTGCCCGATCCGCAGGGTGATAGTGGTCAGCGCGCACTATCAGCGTGGCTGCTGTTATTAGCAATGCTACTTGTGCCCTCATGTCGAATCAATTGACTGGACTACGGGACTCGTTCAGTGCTCTTTTATCATTTTCCAAATATCTTATCTTGAACAATAAAAATACCAAGATTAAGTCGGCGAGAACCCTACCGATGATTTTCACTTTGATTTTTGCTCTGTACATGTTATTATTTACATGTAAAGCCAGCTGGCCTGTACGATTTAGATTTACACGGGACGGCGGTACATCGCACAGCATACTATTCAAATACTTGACAACTATGCGGGTCTAACCAAGTGAGCAACGCTGCCCGTGCGTATTCTTAGCAGATTCGTTTTTGCATCTTTTGAGTTTAAATTTGCAGATAGTGCATAGGTAGTAGTAATATTAATAATAAGCGAAGAAACCAAGTTCAGATTTTCTTAAGAACAATATATCACGTCTGGGTTTGGAAAAGTCTTTCATTTGAATATCTAGGCATCCTTAAAACAAAATAAAACAACATCAAAATATATTTCAAAATAACTATTAAAAAAAACGTACATTTTGTCACAAATGTTAACTGATGTTACGTAATATTCTGTAATCGGCATATTCTATCATCACTTAACATCTATTGGCACTTTCGAGATTTACGAACTGACAGCACTATAGCGCGTCTGCATTTACATAGTATGTACATAGGTACGTCGCATGTTTCAACGCTGCGATACTCGATGCTGAGTATTAACTATAAAATGTCAAACTAACTGCGTCGGCAGTAGGTATAGTTTACAATACGTGATGCTTATTCATTCGCTAATATAAACCATATTCCATGAATAGAGCATTCAAATTTCCCGCCTTTTGAATCTAACAATGTAGAATGTTTGGCGGATTTTATTTCTTTTGCCATATCTGTTTTGATCATTCACAAGATCTTTTGAATAAAAAATAAAGTTAAAAAAAATAAAACAAAATAGAATTTAGCATCAAGTTCTTTCTTTTTTGCTTTTTAATTTCAAAGTTCAACCATGATATTACGTTCTAACATGGAAAAGTAAAGAAAATTTGGTCCAGAGAGAAGACAAAACGTCTTGGAATATTGTAAACAAAAACTTATCATTGTTATCAGATCTATAAGCGCATTAATATTAGATAAAGAATTATTTACGGATCAATTTTTACAATCTAGTTTACATAGTTTAATAGATAAGATAAAGAACATAATTCAGAAAATGAAGGAGTAACTAATCACTCAAATCATAAAAATGGAGACTTTTAATTTTTAAAACAGCTGCTAGTTTGTTGCCGGTAATGGACGGAAAAAGGAGCTGCCTGCCTTCCTGCGCTGACTTAATAAAGGATGTAGCGAACACATTTTACATAATTGCACGTAATTAGATAAGTCACATTTATGGATTAACTTTAGAGATTAAGTAAAACAATTATATGCACGCACCACATTAGTATATAAGTCCTGCCTGTACCTAAATTAGACTAAATATCATCTCGAGTCTCATTACACTCCTTGCCAAACACTGGTAAAAGGAAATGAAGCAATTTTTGGGCACAAAAAAGTCACATAATTCATTATTAACGCAACTAAGTGATATGTCACAAAATGAAATGTCGATTGCCCAATACGCAACACGTTTCGAGGAACTTGTTGTCGAGATCAGCATTGCGCAGGCACCAATGAATATGCATACAAAATCCTTGGAGGTGACTTACTTGTTACTACGAAGGGGGGAAGGTTCTGGCTGGTATGTCGGAATGGCACACGTGCTTCAAAACCCTCAGTAATTTCCTTGGTCGCTAGTTCTTGAGTTTTATCACCAACAAGACGTTTTTTCTTGATGACAGGGAACAACCGCGCGTGATTTTATATATATCTTGCAGTTTTAATTAAAATTTAAGAGCTTTTGATAGGGAGCTCGTGCGTACGCGTCGGCATCTTTTTTGCGAGAGGAAGCGGAAGCGGGGCGTAGGATAGGAAGGGGAAAGGGCGTGTTATGCGATCGGAAATGTGTTATGAATGTGTACTACTTATGTAGTATAACTTTATCCTATAAATGTGTGAATTAAAACTATGATCTAATTATAGGGTAAACGGCGTTTACAATCCTAAAACCTATAAATGATGACTCTATAAAACAGTTTGTTGATGGGTTACGCAATAGGTGCTTCAGCAACATAATTTCCGCAAGAAATTATGCAGAGCTGAAGGACGTTGTGCGAGTTGCCAGAACCATTGTCCTTTAACTCGATTATGAACATGCGAGGAAATATACGGGGTCAGGCATTCGGACTTTCGATCTGAACTTAATCTCAAAGGGATAATTTCAAAGAGGTTTTCGGGGAAATGTGTACCAAAAAGAAGGAATTCAAACTAATTGTGCTGAAGTGTCAACCGAGAATAAAACTCGTGACGGTAATGAAACAGCATCTCAAAGTGTTAACAGTAACGTAACGTAATAAAGAACGTTACCGCTGAAATATATATTTACATGTGTGATAGTATAACGATTACACAATATTGAATTGCTGCATGCTATTTTTGAATGTCAACGCGTACAATTTTAAGTTAACATGTGTTTATAATTTAGCCTTAATAACACTTACATTTTATCGCTTTAAGTGTGGGTTTCATTGAATAGAACATTTGCTAAGTTGAAAAGGGTCGGCCATTGAGATAAATCAATAGGTTGAGTTATAAAAAAAGGGATTGGTGAAGAATATTCGGTTAGAGGAAACAGATGTTGGTGGTGTCATGGAGACAGTCGAGCTTAGGAACTGAGAGGGTAGGGTCGTGGTGTTCGATAGACCCAGGGACAGTCGGTTTTAAGACGTGAAGGAAGATAATCGTAGCATCAGAGCAGTGGCTTTAGAGGTTTTAGAGAAAACGCTCAGATCACGTAAGTTTTAACAAAGAACGTTAGGGGAACTTGGTGAGTCTTTAATGTTTTATTTGGTAATAAACATTATATTATATTTAATATGTATGTGTATCCTACACTGAGTAACGTCGTATCCGTCAGATAATCAAATGTACCTCCCGTGTACAGTCACGTGCATTGATATATATTGTGATAGATATATATTGATATTCGATATTTCAAAAATATGTATCTCAAGTTGTATTCAGAATTATATAATTTTCAAAGTGGGTCAAAATTAGGTATTATACTTTTTCTTCATAGTAAAGTAAACAAAACACTATTAGTGAATACTAGTCGCTCCCAAAGTTATAATTTATATATATGTGACAATTTCTATACCATTATACAAAGCAATTTCAGAACAACGTAAACACATTATTTTTGATTATTAATTAACAAAAAGTGTACCGCTTCTGAGAGACTGAGGCTTATTAAGAGATTTTTAATCAAGATAGTATATGTTTCAAAATGCAATGCATAGTTAATTTTCATATTAAAATTATTATCAATAAATAAAAAAAAATAGTGACATAAAGATATTTGAATTTTTGGATATAAAGTAAATGAATACTATATTTTTTTACATGATGAATACCGAATATGTAATTTTAGCTTTGGTTATCTATGCCATTGATTTGTTTACTTTGGCGGAAAGGTATGTATATTTTAAATTCATTATTTAATAAGAGTGCTTACTGTTTACGTTAAAACTAAATAATCATCAAATTATGACCGTTTAATCTAATATAAAAAATATATTCTTTTTAGAAATTATCAAGAGAGAATACGCTTGGAAAACATACGAGACAATTTCAATCCGTTTGAAATGGCACAGGACAAGTAACAAAAACTTTTTAGACTCTTCACCTAGAGCTTTTCATTTACTAAATGATCTCGATAAAGGATTCATCCCCTACATATCTAAAGGTTTGCTTGATTTTTAATCATTTTTATGCAATGGGAAGTGCCATAATACAAACATGGTGTACCTACTCATATGTAAGTAGATAGAGGTGCAATTATATAATCTACTTAAGTACCTATACCTTTACTATTTTTGTAGTTTTATTTGCACTCCCTTTTTTTGTCCAAGGAAGTTATCAAGCTCCTGTAGGGCAAGACAATTTCATTGCACTCAGTCAACCTCCTGTGAGCAGGTGCATAAAAAAACATTAGATGTAATAGTGGAAAAGTTAACACAAAACATTTTTGTATTTTTTTTTCTTATAATTCAGCTCATCGATTTTAACCATAGGTATAGATTTATATAAAAATTGTAAATACTAATATTGATGAAATTTTCAGTTTTCAAGAATTGTTCAATTTGCCAAACACTATAGGTGCAGTAAATGGGACACATATGCCACCAATAAATTGCCCTACTGCACCTGGGAATCTGTTTTATAGTAGAAAGGGATGTTACAGTATTAACTGTCAGATTGTGAGTATAATCCACATTTATAACAATCACTTTAATAAACTGTAATAATAACTTCAGACTTCTATAAATAGACTTCTATGAAATAAAACCAAGTTAGATTACTTTTTCAAAACAAAATTATAATTATTCCATTACTTCTACATTTCGTGATGATAATGAAAATTACGTGAATGAGGAGAATCAAGATTCTAATATTTTGCAAAGAGGACCAAGGTTTCTTGATTGTGTAAAATTTTCAAAGCTATCAATTTACAATAAGGTGTAGAGTTTGTGAAGTTAGGGCGTGTAGAGTTAGGAGTTTGGCTCTACATGAGATCTGATAACTTTTTGATAGTGCGAGTCATATGGTCTCGTCTTGGCAGCATTTTACAGGGAAATGTTTTTGGTGGGATTTCACTTCTTTCTTGCAAGTTGCTTATGACAATATTTTTTTACTTGGTTCACTTTTCTTTCTTTTTCGGGGTGTATTTCTTGCACATCAGAGGTGCCCTTTTTTCATAGCCCACTCTTTTTCATTAAACTACTCCATGACCGGTAATCTCACTTTCCAAAACAAATACAAACAGAACATAGCCTAGAAACTGTTTTAACGAAACCAAAAATGTCACATGGAATCCATCGAATTTAGATACAAGCTGCGACAGTCTGCCACATGACACAAGGTGTAGCCATGCCGCACGATTCTTGCCACAAAGTGCGACATTTTTAATTACTGTAGCATGCGGCCTTGTGGCATGCCGCAATACCACACAGTGTTGCCCCGTTGCTACAATGTGCGACATTTTTAGTTATTGTAGTATGCGGCCATGTGGCACGCCGTAATTTAGGAATTCACATTAATATCCTTCTAGATGTTTTTGAAAGATTAAGAATAGTAAATTTAATGCTTAATTCGATAAGATAAAAATATCTGAAATCAGATTAAAATCAATCAGTAAAGTTTATTCTAGTCTATTTTATTCTAAAATTTAAGAATTTCATTTATAAGCCAGCAGCTTCTGTGTTATTGATCGAGGTGAACAATTATCATTACAACTGAAAAGCGCTTTTTCGTATTTGGACATTTCAGCAACGATTTCCAGAAACGTTAGGTAAATGTAAAATTCAGTTTATACTTTCACGTATAAGTTCTACTATCATACGTGTGTATTGCTATCAAGGTATCACTTGATATTATCTGGGCAGACTAATCTTTCGAGATAGTTCACGAGATGTATGATAGCCCGCGGCTACCTACTGATGCTGCGTACGTTCAGGTGGAGTGCAGTTGTTGTGTACAACTACGGTGAACAAGTTCTCTCGTAGCTCGGTCGAGATGTCATGTATGCTTCGGGCTTCGGTGACGCTGCTCCTGCTTGCGCTCACACGCCCTTCCTACGGTACGTGCTCGTCACTTAGCTTAGATTAATAATAATAAAGCCTCTTTATTTTCCTTAACTTACTGAGTTTAAAATAACTATATTTAACTAAAAAAAATTACACATAATGTTTACAATTAGTAAAGTTAAGGCCCCTGCGGGTATAGGCCTCCTCCAACAGTTTCCAGGTTTTTCATGTCTTTGCTTTCTTAGTAGAGTCATTTCACTTAACTTTCTCATGTGTTGTAGAGCATCTATTACGTTAGTTTTTTTCCTTATCTTTTCTGATTTTATCTTATCTTTTAGCCTAATATTTAGGATGCTCCTTCCCATTGCACGCTGAGTCTTCTGTATTCTTTCTCTTGCATTTTTATTGTAGATCAAGGTTTGAGAGCCGTATGACAAGCAGGGTAGTAAACATCCATCCATGACCTTCTTTTTCAGTTTTAGAGGTAGTTTAGACTTGAATAGTTCTTTTAAGGTCCAGAACTTATTCCACGTCATGTTTATTCTCCTGTCAATCTTATCGTTGTTTCTAGAATTTGGAAAAGAAATGGATTTTCCTACGAATATGTAGTTCTCTACATATTTTAAGCTTTGTGAATTGTTGACGCATATAAGCGTTTGTCGGACGACCGACAAACGCCTAGCTTAGATTAACCTAGTGTTAATGAAGAAGGACAGATGCACAGTTTGTCGTGAGGTTCTATATTTGCAAGATTCGTACGTTGTTGTTTGCTGATGATCCTTCATTCTTATTTAGGCTCCAACTGCGACGACGTAAAAGATACTATTTCATAAGTGGTTCGCTGGTTTAACGTTAACAACTCACTTCTTAATGGAGAAAAGACTAAATGTATCCGGTTCAGTACTCCAAACGTTAAACAGGTGAAAACTACTTAATGAAGATGAGTTGGAACTAGTAGATACCACGAAATTCTTAGGCATTACTCTTGATTTTAAGCTTTAGTGGGGCCCTCATATTTATAAATTATCGAATAGACTCATCTCAGCAGCATACACAGTTAGAAAAATTCGTGAACTGACTGATGTTGAAACAGCCAGATTAGCTTATTTTAGTTATTTTCATAGTATAATGTCGTATGAAATAAAAATTTGTTTATTGCCAAATATTATAACAATGTTGTGTTTTACTGTATGGTGTTGATGGTATTCAATTGTGGGGGAAAGCCACCGATATTCAATCTATCTTCGTGCTGCAGAAGAGGGCTCTTCGAACAATTTATAACTTAGGCAATCGTGATTCACTGAGGCAGAAATTTACAGAAATTAACATAATGACGGTAGTGTGCTAATTTAAAAAATAACAACTTACAGCCGTTCTCTGCAAAATATTTATATTATTTATTTTAACTTTGCGCAAAATACGTGCCCTGCGAGCGCCCGTAATGCCTGCCAGGTAAGTATGTGGTGCACTGGTGTCCTTACTGGACTTGTATGCTCGGGAATACGTTAGTTGGTTGGTTTACAAAGCGCAACCTTGAGCGAGTGACGTAGCTCTGATATAGACTTCACTTTCAAATTTATTCAAAAATTGTTAACAGACAGATATCGTACTTTTTTTAAATTTAATGTTAAGTTTTAAGATTGAAAGTAAAAGATTTTTTCTTTAATTTTATATTAGTTAATAAAACAACTTTATTAACTTATTTAAGACTAGCTGTGCCCGCGACTTTAATCGCGTTTTTTTTCGGAAAACAGCAATTTTTCGCTTATAATAGGCATTGCACTTCTTTCTCTAGGCCAGATTTTTTATACTCTACTAGCTTTTACCCACAACTTCGTCCGCGTGGTGGTGGACATCAGACATCGTAGAGTGTAGGTAATCTAATTTAGGGTACCCCAGAGGCACCAGCCATAAGACCCGGTGACGGAACATTGTGTGGTTTTAATTGGATCGAGTTCGACCTTGTTGTTTGGCCGCAACCGGTGATGACCCGTGGGGGTTAGATGGTAATTGAGGAGGTAAATCCCACCAGTCACTTTCGGTTTGTAGACTAAAACGATGACCACCGCCGAGAATAAACCTCAACGAATTGCCATAGACATATTTTACATTTCTGCCGAATATTCCCGAGGATGCCCCGCGGCCCCGTTTAGAGGCGAAACACTAGTCGAACTATTATTACATGCAAGCGTAAGACTGCAATGTAATAATAGACCGACTAAAACCATACGGTGTGCCGTACTGCGCCTTAAGTAGGAGGGATCCGGGAACAGCTTTTATTAAGACATTCGGAACCCTCCTAGCGCCTGCTCGCAAAAGCGCGGGCACCGCCTTCGGGTAAAAAACCTCTCAATTAGGCGACGTCCAGGCACACGCGGACGCTGCCTCCTCGCGGGGGGCCACTATAGCGGGTGGAGGGCAAAACCCGTCCCATCCCACGGAGCCACACTCAGAACAGCATAAGGCGCTGGTAAGCGCGCCTCCGCCGCCCGGTTCGCCGGCGGCGAATTAGGTCCGAGTGGAGATCGTCCTCCCGGACCCTTTCCGGCGCCTCCTTCTGCGAGATGACATCCCCACAGAAGGTCGCGACCGCGGTAAAATTCCTGTCGCTACTGGCCATGAAGCGTATGACGGCTGGTAGCGAGAGATCCCCTCCGATGACTGCAGTGAGAGCCCGACGCTGCGTTGCCCAGGCGGAGCAACCTGCCAGCGTGTGCTGAGCCGAGTCCTCACTGCAGTCGCAGTGGTAACAGGCGGGAGGGACAGAGCTCTCGCCCACACCGGTGCACCGTACAGTGCCATTGACCGGACAACCCCCGTGTACAGCCGTCTTGTAGCGACGCTGGGTCCACCCAAATGTGGCAAGAGTCGCCCAAGGGCGGACGTAGCGCCGACCAGCTTCGGAGAAAGCTGTCGGCAGTGCTCGTCGAAGAGCCACCTACCGTCGAGGATTAGGCCCAGATACCTTATGTGGGCCTGAACCGGTACGAGGAAAGAGTTGACCACGATAGAGGCGCCAGGGGGTGGACCACGACGGGGCCCATGGAGTAAAAGGGCCTCTGTCTCATCCAGGGCCACCCGCAAGCCCAGTGCCTCGATGCGCCCGACCACTAGGGAGACTCCCCTGGTGGCTAAACGCGCCGCCTCTTGAAAGTCCACCCCCCGGGCTGTGATAAGAGTGTCGTCGGCGTAACAGATTACGTCCAGCCCAGGGGGGAAGTCGCCTCGAAGGGCCCAGTCGTACCCCATGTTCAACAGGAGTGGTCCAAGGACAGACCCCTGCGGAACACCGCACGACATGGGCCGACGACTCAAAACTCCATCTCGGTCCTCGTACATGACGGTATGATCCTCGAGATAGTCTGCCACCAGCCGCCTCAGGTACTGTGGCACCCCATGATAGAGGAGTGCTTCCCTGATGCAGCTGAATCGCAGACTATTGAATGCGTTGGCGATGTCCAACGACACCGCCAACAGCACGCCGCCACAGCTCACTACCTCTTCGGTCACGGCCCTCAGGCGCAACTCAGACTTTTTCGACTTCCCCGTCGTGTCTGGCCAAAAGGGCCATCGACGGGGTGTGTATTCTGCCCGTTGCGGGAAAAGGCCCTCAACCACTTCCTGCAGGAAGCTGGGCTGGAGAGTCTCCGTAAGGGGGGGGGGGGGGGGGCGACGCGCGGAGTTTTTGTTGTGAAAATTTCACCGCCTATTTTAACCCTTTAAGGGGTAAATTTCTGAAAAAAAAAAACGTGACACAGTAAACTCTTGTTTCTAACCATTAGCTCATATTTTTTAAATTTCCATATTTTGACCCTTTAAGGGCTGAATTTTAAAATTCCTTTCTTATAGAACGCCTACATCAAGAAATACGTCCTCCAAGTTATTATTACCTGTATACGTAAATAATACTCATTTATTTTTATGAAAAACTGAAGACGGAAAAATCAAACTTTTTTTTATTTATTATAACGCCATCTATTATGGCATTGTATCTTACCTGTATTTATAATTTATAACCTTTGCAGTTTTGACTATTTTTTTTTTTATTTCCTTTATTGTGTTTTAAATATCAAATTGTTTTTTATGCTGTAAAACAATAGGTATCGTCATTATTTTTTACTATCTTGCAATATTTAAAAAAAAAATCATGAAATGTACAGAGTCATGAAATTATATATGTGTATGGTATATAGTAGTATAGTTTCTGATAACGCCATCTATTAGGAAATTCTCATATTTTAACGCCATGTACCTCACTTGTCCCATGCATGATTGACGTCTTGACTTGAACCAAGCAAACACGTGTTCCCATACTAACTTTGCCACCCCTTTTCAACCCCTTGGGGATGGAATTTTCAAAAATCCTTTCTTATCGGATGCCTACGTCGTATAAAGAACACGTCCTCCAAATTTCACGTCTCTAGGACCTACAGTTTAGGCTGTGCGATGTAAGCCAGTCAGTCATTCAGGACAAAGCATAGATTGGCGGTGAAGCAACCTGGAGCGTACAAAAAGAGTTGTTTTGGTTGCTTACACGTGAAATAACGACATATTTTGGCCGTGGTAACATTACCATATTGTTTTTCGTGTGGCAGCTCACCTCACCGGGCTAATGGTGAGGCCGGACATCAGACTTAAACCAACTAAAACCACACGGTTACGAGTTGGTGTTGCTGGCTCGCTGACGGCAACTGGGCAATGTCCAGACACCCACCCCTTTCACGGCGACTCTGCTTCGGTTAAAGAACATAACACGGCCACTCTTAGCGTACGCCTGAGAGCGCGAGTGAAAAGGTTCCGCCTGGAAGTTTGTCCACCGAATCCACACCGTCACCTCCTCCTTGCGCAAGATGTTTTCGTCGCAGAAAATCGCCATAAAACAACTGTGACGACCTAACGTATCGATCCGTCCAACCAATTTGGAGACTCTGAGTCATTCAGTTAGTGCCGCTTCCTAGAACCTATGGGCCCCCTCGGTATACCTAACAGATTACACTCAGTCAATACTAAGGTCCACCCCCGCAACAAATAAATGTTTGCTCCTGAGCTTTGTTTAGTCACGGTGTAACATTATATTTTACACTACTGTAACCGAATGGAAAATAAATGGTCTGAAAATATAAAAAAGACTTCACAGGTTACCTGTCAATATTTCAGCTTACATGTAATTTTTTTTTTGCGATAGTGTCTGCTATGCATTTATTATGGTAAAATACTGTAATACTAACAAAGTGTTAAGTTAGAGTAACAACTGAGTCATATATGCTTTAAATAAATATTCTATTCTATTCTAATATGCTTCAACTCTAAAATCTAATGTAATTAGTAATATTTCTTTAAATCACAGGTAAAAACTATACTTATACTTTGGATACTTTGGACTCTTAATATTTATTAGTTAAATTGAGTGGTTTTATAAAAACGACACCTTTTTAAAAAAAACTGTTCAAAAAGTATTAAAGCAAAAATTTAAAAAAAGTACAATAAAAGAAAAGAGTGATACCTAATTTCAAAAAGTGTTAAAAAAAGAATTAAAGCAAATATTTAAAAAAAAGGGCAAAAAATGAAAAGAGTCTCAAAGAGAGACTCGTTCCGGGATGCAGCTGAGTAGAAAGCGTACACTATACCAGATAAGCCAAACGCTCGCTGTATAGTAGGTCGAAATAAGCACATACATTCTATAATAATAATTTTTTTTTAACACTAGTAACACTATTATTTAAAAAATAAAAGAGTAGGGTGCGTGGCGGATAACTGCATTTCTTATTTCAGAAGTTGATGTATACCACAAGATGTTGCGTGGCTCCGGTGTACCATCGCTCGGCCGCGAGGCAGAGATAGATCCGCAATTCTGGGCCGATGAGGCACGCGCCGCCATCGAGGCGAAGCTGCGCCGCACTGAGCCCACTGGCAAAGCGCGCAATGTCGTAATGTTCTTAGGCGATGGGATGTCTGTGCCTACGCTTGCCGCCGCACGTACTTTACTCGGCCAACGACAAGGTGCAACTGGAGAGGAGGCCCAACTCGAGTTTGAGAAATTCCCTACTACTGGACTGTCCAAGGTAGCAAAATAATTAAGCAACATACCTCATTTTTCTAGTAAAGCTTCATAAAATTTTTTTTTTACGAATACTAATTTTACATATATAAAACGAATAGAAAGGATCATTGTGTATAATTGATAAATAGTTTAGTCAGCTTGAAAGTAAATTAGGAAATAGTTACCGCTTGCCCCTAATTATGGCCGTGTAAATTCGTTTATGATTTGATGACGAGGACATGCATGCGCTACGAAGCAATTATGTGTATATTAGTCATTAAGTGAGTAATTAATACCCGGACAAGGCGCAACTTCGCCTATTCCATATATCTCTACCAAGTTATCCCCACTGGTAGGGATACTTGACTGATAGTCAAAGATAGTATTTGAGGGGGTTTTACATTCACAGACTTACTGCGTAGACGCACAGATCGCGGACTCAGCGTGTTCGGCCACGGCGTACTTGTGCGGCTCCAAGGCAAACAGTGGGACCATCGGCGTTAGTGCCGCTGTGCCACGCTGGCACTGCACTGCGAGCACTGATTCCAACCATCACGTGCATTCCATTGCCGAGTGGGCGCTCAGTGACGGCCGAGACGCCGGTAAGACTAACAGACAATACAATTTTTAAGAATATTTCGCACAACTGGCGACGCCTAATCGAATGTTCCTGTACATTTGTTTACCGATGATTTAAAAATGTATTATAGGTATAGTGACAACGACGCGGGTGACGCATGCCTCACCAGCCGGTACCTACGCCCACACAGCGAATCGTGATTGGGAGAGCGATGCAGATATCGAATGCGACGAGCCGCGTCCACGCGACATAGCACTGCAACTGGTGCATGACCACCCTGGTGACAAGTTCAAAGTAAGAAACAATGGTAGCAACTCACAAAGCGGTATTTGTGCTTGCACTTATGTATCCCATCTCGTCCACTACTACCATTATTTATACCACATCACCATTATTTTTAACGACACTGGATACCCTCCAGGTCATCCTAGGCGGCGGACGCCGGGAGTTTTTGCCAAATACAGTCGTCGACGACGAGGGCACGCAAGGTAGAAGGTTGGATGGCAGAAATCTGATCGAAGAGTGGCAGGAAAATAAGAAGGCGCGCAACGTCACCTATCAGTATATATGGAACCGCGAGCAGCTGTTGGACACAGCGTCGGATCCACCGGAGTTCTTGCTCGGTTTGTTTGAAGGCAGCCACATGCAGTATCATATGCAGGCAGACCCGGTCACGGAGCCAACTCTCGCGGAGCTCACGGAAATAGCCATCCGCTCATTGAGTCACAACGAAAACGGGTTCTTCCTGTTTGTTGAGGTTTGACATTTTGCATTTTTACAATTAGTATTTATAATGTTTATGAATAAGACAGCACAAAATTGTTGGTTTTCACAAGGTTTTTAAATCACCAAATTTGCTGTTCATTTTAAAAATTTCCGTATCCAAAGATTTCTTTGTTTGGTTGTATTTATTTTCGTTTGGCCAATATTCATTTAATGGTTTCGCTAAAAATTTACCCACTTGCACTAAACTGTTTCCTTGTTGCTAAGGGTGGACGTATCGATCACGCTCATCACGATAACTTTGCCCAACTGGCCTTGGACGAGACCATCCAGATGAGCGAGGCGGTGGCCCGCGCGTCGTCTTTGCTGTCGGAGGAAGATTCACTGATTGTAGTAACGGCAGACCATGCTCACGTCATGAACATTAATGGGTACACAGCGCGCGGCAGCAGCATCATAGGCCCGTCAGACTCTGTCGGTGACGACGCTGTGCCCTATCTGACGCTGTCGTATGGTAACGGTCCCGGCTTCCGTCCGCACGCAGCGTACGCCGTGCGCGAGGACATCACGGAAAACGATTACGGTATGCTCTTTAACTATTCTTTTAAAAACACAATTTAGATAATTTAAAATGATCGAAAGTACAAGTAACGTTATACATTTATGTTTGTACGGGCTATGGTTACCGTATAGGGGAAATATGGTTAAATGAAAGAGAAGGTTAAGCAAACCAATGGTTTATCTACTTAACTTACTCTAGTATGGTATGGTTAAAATGGTTATGAGCACACCCGAACTGATCGGTGACCGAATATGTACTAATTTATATTAATGACGAAATAGCGCGGCTCGGCGTAAACTGCTGATAAACATAATAAACAATAACTTTATGTGTAAAAATTAGAGTCTCTATGGTTTACTACTGGTTCCCTTATTAAACAAGAGTTTAAGAAATACAGGGGAAGTAGATTGGTTAATACGAACACTGGGTATTGGTTGCACTTCACTTTGCTCTGCTTTTTGACTTACACTAACACATTGGTCACTGACACTATAATGAAACTCGGCGTTGGTGAGACCGCGCTGAATAGCTTGCTCCACTGCCGCTGCGCTGGCCGGCGGAAGTTCCTGCCCCGCGGCCCCCAGCGCAGCAGCTATAGCGAGGCGGTGGCAGCGCGACCGCCACTGCTTCACACCATGTGCTGCTGCTGTCACTCCGCACACTCCCACCAGCAAGTAGATTGCAATGTAATGGTGGACGTCGTGCTGAAACACCTGGTTCACTAACCCCGTCTCCGCCTTGAGTTCCTTTACTTTAGCACCTATTTCTTCCAACTCCTTGTCGTTCATTCCAAATCCACTGATTATAGGTTCCGGCTCCGTAAAGGAAGTCGTCCAGTTCTGGTTAAACAGATGGTTTACCGGTGGAATTTCTACCTTTGCTACGTCAGCATGCACTCTCAAATCCTTGACTTGTTGTTTTTGGGAAACCATAGTAATATCTGAGCCTTTGATGTCGCAATCGCTTCCTAGTTTTATTATACCGCCATTGATGAGGTGGTCGGTGGTAACTTGGTCTTCACATATGATTCTTATTGACCGAGGGTCACAACAAAAGTACAAATATGTATTAATATTATTTAATTGGACCCACGAGTCTTGGCACGACTTGGACTCAGTCTCACAGAGTTGTGTTTCTTGGTCTTTGGTGCACAATCTTTCCCGAGGCTTCATGTGTGAAAAGGGCTTCTGTAATGGGCATAATTGTGTTGTCATATCGAAGTGTACGCATTTTGTAATATCTATGTCTGATAATGGTATGTATAAATCCTTCCGTAAGTTAATCGCCACGTAATGTGAGACAGGTACAGGACAGGGTGACCATATTGTTTTTAACTTTCTTTGGCATCGAAAGTATTTTATATAAGTCATAATTATCTCGACTAACGAGAGGTATTTTAATTTCAAAAATAAAATAGCTTTTGTTCATTTTCGCCCCTACTTTCAATAAGTGGTATAATTTTGGTAGTTCGGTAGTAATATTATCTGTAGGTAAGCTCAGCTCCTTTGATAGTTTGCCTGAGATGCAAACTTGCCTGAAATGCACTGTTGAATTCAACAGTTGTTCTGGTTTCAATAGATGTACGTTGAATTTCCCGTAATTAACCTCGGAGATGGTATCTACTAATACATCCTGAATATTTTTCAAGTTCACTAACAAACTATTTGCTGCGACGGAGGACAATAAAAACTCATTGGTGTTTTCAATACTCCTTACTTCATTCTTCAACGAGTTGGTAATATTTTGTACTTGGTTAAGGTGTTGGTTGAACATTTTGTGCTGTTTATCAATGGAAGACCCCATTCTTTTCAATACATTATATTCGGCCTCTAAGATAGAAGTCTGGTTCTTCCATAGCGCCGCTAAATGGTTCTGGTTAACTCTTATGAGGTCGATGTCCTGTTTATATTTTTCAGCGAATTGGTCATCAAGTGCACCAAATAAACTGTGTGCAATATTACCTACTGCTTTAATAAGACCTCGACGCCGACGCTGTGTGTGGCCGCCTGGGAACTCCTGACTTGACAAAATGTTATTGCATCGCTCCAACTCATTATAGCTGTGACGTAGTTGCAATGAAACCGATCCACAGTGAAATTTTGCAGCTGATTGACTACAGATATTTTCTAAATGGTTAATTTACTTCAATAGCAATGTAGTCCCTTGCCAATACGGGTTTACGTCGTAGTAGACTACAAGCTTCCATTCACCCCTTACAATGTGCATAGTAGATATTCTATCAAAATATAAATTCAGACTGTCGTTTAAGTTTACTATACCATGAGCACACGTGATGGGTGATAATAAACACGAGAACAACGTGATGAACGTATGGTAATAAAATGGTATATGCCTCTTTTGTTGTTCTGTTTTGGTCTGGGTTTTGGTGAAAGCACTTCGTCGTCCGATTCGTCGAGGAGAACTGCTGAACTCGCATTTTTGTTGTGACAGATTGTACTTTCATTTATTGGTAACAAAGATAATTTAACGATTGGTCTTTTTACTATTCTATTTTTGGTTTTGACGGATACTACTCTGACGAAACCGTCCTTTCCAGGATGGAGTTCCACTACTCTTCCTAGAGCCCACTTTCCCGGTGGGAGATTGACGTCATGTATTATTACAATGTCGCCAATTGTCATATTTTGTTGCTAACGCTGCCATTTGGACCGAGTATTTAGCTGTATTAAATACTCTGTTCGCCATCTCTTCCAGATATCTTGGTACATCTTCTGCGTTAGTTGCCATCTGGTTCGTAAATACTTTTCTGTCTCAACAATGGTTAAAGTGGGTCCGCCTGAAAGGAGATGTGCTGGAGTAAGAATATCTAGATCCTCCGGATCTTCGGTTAGCGGACATAGAGGCCTAGAGTTGAGACAACCTTCTAATTGTGCCAGTAACGTCGAAAATTCTTCGAACGTCAATCTTTGCTCTCCTATAACACGTTTCAGGTGGTATTTCAGGGTCTTTACCGCTGCTTCCCATAGACCTCCGGCACTGGGCCATGACGGAGCGTTAAAGTGCCACTCAATTTGCAACCCTGTTATAAGATTATAGAACTGGTCGTCTAAAATTAATTTTAGATTGACTATCTCTTCCTGTAACACTCTGTTGGTTTTTATAAAATAAGTCCCGTTGTCACTATAAATGTGCCCGGGCACTCCCCGTCTAGCTACAAATCTACGAAGAGCTGATGTAAAAACGGAGGCAGTAAGGTCGGATACTATCTCTAAATGTATGGCCTTGGTTGCCATACAAACAAAAACTGTTATATATCCTTTGGTACATCTCACTCCTCGTCCCTTTGTTGATTTAACGTCAACAAAGCCTGTCAAATCGACCCCCGTATGGTAGAAGGGTCGAGTTATATTGGTTCTGGCTGCTGGCAAGTCTCCCATTAATTGGTTTTGCTTGGAAGGACTATATCTTCTACAAACGACGCACCTTCGGAGTTGTTTCTTCACTGCTCGGTTGCCACCTAGTATCCAATATTGTTGACGCAGCCAAGCCAACGTTCGGCCCCGATCTGTCGGACGCCCAATTCGGTTTCCGAGCGGGGCGTTCGACGATCGGTGCTATTTTGCGCCTGAGGGCTGTGACTGAGGAGGTAGTGGGCTGTGGCGGCGTGCTATTGGCGGTGTCGTTGGACATCGCCAACGCATTCAATAGTCTACCATTCAGCTGCATCAGGGAAGCACTCCATTATCACGGGGTGCATGGGTACCTGAAGCGGCTAGTGGCAGACTATTTAGAGGAGCGTACCGTCATGTAAGAGGACCGAGAGGGAAATCTAAGTCGTCGGCCCATGTCGTGCGGTGTTCCGCAGGGGTCTGTCCTTGGACCACTCCTGTGGAACATGGGGTACGACTGGGCCCTTCGAGGAGACCTCCCCCCCAGGCTGGGCGTAATCTGTTACGCCGATGACACATTAGTCACGGCCCGGGGGTTGAACTTTCAAGAGGCGGCGCGCCTGGCTACCATGGGTACCATCTCTGGTGGTCGGGCGCATTGAGGCGCTGGGCTTGCGGGTGGCCCTGGATAAGACGAAGGCCCTTTTATTTCATGGGCCCCGTCGTGGTCCACCCCCTGGCGCCTCCATTGAGGTCAACTCGGTCCTCGTACCGGTTCAGGCCCACATAAAATATCTGGGCCTGATCCTTGACGGAAGGTGGCGCTTCGACGAGCACTTCCAGCAGCTTGCTCCCAGGCTGGTTGGCGCTGCGTCCGCCCTTGGGCAACTCTTGCCCAATTTGGGCGGACCCAGCGTCGCTACGAGACGGCTCTACACGGGGGTTGTCCGGTCAATGGCACTATACGGTGCACCGGTGTGGGCGGAGGCTCTGACCGCCCAGAATAGGGCGCGTCTCTGACCGCCCAGAATAGGGCGCGTCTCTGGCGCCCTCAGAGGGTTATGGCGGTTAAAGCCATACGCGGATACCGCACAGGGTAGCGACAGGAATTTTACCGCGGTCGCCACCTTCTGTGAGGACGTCATCTTGCAGAAGGAGGCGGCGGAAAGGGTCCGGGAGGACGATCTCCACTCGGACCTAATTCGCCGCCGGCGAACCGGTCGGCGGAGGCGCGCATACCAGCGCCTCATGCCACCCTGAGTGTGGCCGCGGGTGGACGGGACGGGTTTTCCCTTCCACCCGCTGTAGTGGTCCCCCGCGAGAAAGCGGCGTCCGCGTGTGCCTGGACGTCGCCTAATTGAGAGGATTTTACCCGAAGGTGGTGCCCGCGCTTTTGCGGGCAGGCGATAGAAGGGTTCCGGATGTCTTAATAAAGCTGTTCCCGGATCCCTCCTACTTAACGCGCAGTACGGCACACCGTGTGGTTTTAGTCGGTTCGATTCCGACACACCGCCCCACCGAAAACCCCGGTGGGGTGACGGCCCGAGGGGGTTTCCACAAGCCCAAAAAAAAAAAAAGGCTACAAGCACCTGAATGTGTGAGTTAAATTTAAGTCTCAGATTATTGTATCGATGGTTTAGTATGTCCGTATGTATGCGTAAATGTTGTATAAGTTTGTCCGCTTCTCCTCTGAGTTTACTTTTAAGATATTGCATTTTTTGCGCACATGGTAATGATTTGTTATTATGTATGGCTTCACAAAACAAATCTTTAAAAGATATCCATTGCTGGTAATTGTAGACTTCACCCTTTACGACATCGACCACATTTTGCTATTAATAGCCTTTTTTATAAAATTACATTTCTCCTCATATTCATTAAAGGCTTGTTCGTACCCCTCATTCTCCACGATGCTGTCGTTGTCTATCTCCCAATGTAAAGTATCGATCACCGACCACCTAGATTGTACCGTTTTGAGAATATCTTCGAACTCCCATCGCTGGGAAGTACTTTCCAGATGGATAGCATCAATGGTACGCGATAATGCCTTAAAATTGGTCTTCTGCTTCTGCAGCATTTCTTCTATCTTACTTGGGTTACCCTGAGTGGTTGTTTTGGTTAC
Organism: Euplagia quadripunctaria; assembly: GCA_963859945.1. NCBI lineage: Eukaryota > Metazoa > Arthropoda > Insecta > Lepidoptera > Erebidae > Euplagia > Euplagia quadripunctaria. The sequence continues at coordinate 22,545,355 of OY982572.1, read as the reverse complement.
AATTGGTGACCGAGAGGCGCCCGCCTCTGTCGGAGTGGTAGAAGCGTCGTGACGCTCGGAAAATTGCGATAATGGTGTTATACGTGGTGGTTTTAAAAATGGTTTGGTTATATCTGCGGTCATATATTTCTTAATAAGTATTTTAATTTAATTATAAAAATTGAGAGCTTTTTGGTAATAGTTTTCGCTAAAATAGTGATGACTAGGGTTTTCGAATTCAGCTCGCAATTTAGTATGATTTAGCTAAAATTCGTTCCAATAGGCATCTAACGTATTTAACCTTTTTTCAAGATAGGCAGGCGTCTTGCGTTCTGCTCCATCCTTCTTGAAATTACTGCGGAGGGTGTCCATCGCAGGCATGATTTGCTCTTGCGTGGTCAGAAGCCCCTCCATGTTGGTTGTGGTTAAAATGGTAAAAAATTGGTAAAAATAGGAAAGATCTTACTAAGAAGACTGGTACTTGGTGACCTGGTTTGTCCCGGAGCTTGATCTTGGTTACTTTGCACAATGTGTTTGGTAAATGGTACACTGGTAATGGTTACTGGTAATGGTTACTGGTAGTGGTTACTGGTAATGGTTACTGGTAATGGAAATGGTACACTGGTTGCGTTGTCGTAAGCGGGTTCACTACCACGTGTTCACTTTTAACACTCGCGAGGGTCCCGTTTTACGACTTATACTCGAAGGACCACTATGTACTGGCTATGGTTACCGTACAGGGGAAATATGGTTAAATGAAAGAGAAGGTTAAGCAAACTAATGGTAACTTACTTTAGGATGGTATGGTTAAAATGCTTATGAGCACACCCGAACCGATCGGTGACCGAATATGTACTTATATTAATGATGAAATAGCGCGGCTCGGCGTAAACTGCTGAGCGCGCACAACGTGATTGTACGAGACTCCTGTCGATTATTGCATCGTACAATGTTTTTGTAATGTAAAGAGCAATATTTCAAACAAAGTAACTGACATTTACTTGACTTTGGGCATTAGAAAATAATCAGAACTGACCGAGTGTGGTGAGTAGTGTAAGAGATTCTAATCAATATTAAGAAAATTACTGTAAGAAGTCTGTGAATGCGCATTACTTTGAACTGACTTAATTGATTGATATAATATGTTGATAGGTGACGTGATGTTCCGGTTCGATGCGCTGGTGCCGCTGGACTCTGAGACGCATGGTGGCGACGACGTGGTGGTATTCTCGCGCGGCCCTCACCACTCTATGTTCTCCGGCTTGTACGAGCAAAACCATATCCCGCACCTAATGGCGTATGCGGCGTGCCTCGGACCCCCACCTAATGCATGTCAAACTTCTTCAACTCAATAGTCATGTTTCAATAAAGTTCGGTTCGATAAACGATATGGATGGTTTTTTATTAAAATATTCATAACGCCACACCTCGTTATATTAAAAAGAATATCTCAATCTTTTACAAGTAATCAAACCAAGTACAGGCCTCCTTTTTTTTTTTTTGTGCGTGTGGAAACCCCCTCGGCCCGTCACCCCACCGGGGTTTTCGGTGGGGCGGTGTGTTGAAATCGAACCGACTAAAACCACACGGTGTGCCGTACTGCGCCTTAAGGAGGAGGAGGGATCCGGGAACAGCTTTTATTAAGACATTCGGAACAATCCTAGCGCCTGCCGGCAAAAGCGCGGGCACCACCTTCGGGTAACAACCTCTCAATTAGGCGACGTCCAGCCACACGCGGACGCCGCCTCCTCGCGGGGTGCCACTATAGCGGGTGGAGGGGAAAACCCGTCCCAACCACCGCGGCCACACTCAGGGCGGCATGAGGCGCTGGTAAACGCGCCTCCGCCGCCCGGTTCGCCGGCGGCGAATTAGGTCCGAGTGGAGATCGTCCTCCCGGACCCGTTCCGCCGCCTCCTTCTGCGAGATGACGTCCTCACAAAAGGTCGCGACCGTGGTAAAATTCCTGTCGCTACCGGCCATGGAGCGTATGACGGCCGGTAGTGAGAGATCCTCTCCGATGACTGCAGTGAGGGCCAGACGCTGCGTCGCCCAGGCGGGGCAAACTGCCAGCGTGTGCTGAGCCGAGTCCTCACTGCAGTCGCTGGTCACAGGCGGGACTCAATTCCCTCCTAGCGACCGAGTGCAGGTACTTTCCGAAGCAGCCGTGCCCGGAAAGAACCTGCGTCAGTTGGAAGGAAAGGGTCCCGCGCTGCCGCCCTGCCCACTCAAGCCAGCACGTGGAGCCTCCAGCCGGGACGACCAACGAGTTATGGTGGCTTGGCGAGCGGCTTCACTCGCATACCTCTTCGGGCGGGGGCCGACTGCCGCTTCCCGCATGGGAACTCAGCCATTCACCGATATACTTCAGCGAGCACTTCCGCCTCCAAATCCCACGGGGGTGTAACGGCCATCACGCACGCCGCCTCCGTCGACCCGGTGCGGTATCCGCGTATGGCTCTAACCACCATAACTCTTAGAGGGCGCCAGAGGCGCGCCCTATTCTAGGCGGTTTGGGTCCGCCTAAATTGGGCAAGAGCCGCCCAAGAGCGGACGCAGCACCGACCAGCTTCGGAGCAAGTTGTCGGAAGTGCTCGTTGAAGAGCCACCTGCCGTCGAGGAATATAGGAATAATAAAATGATTACGTATAGCCATGTCCATTTCTACGTAGGTACATATAAAATTTAGATAATTAAACAGTTTGTTGTTTGGCGCTGACTCAAAATAAGTTTATATAAAATTTTATAGTTTATGTAAATTAGCTCAAGACTTAAGAGCTTTATTTATTTTTTACTTTTTAGTTATTTTCGTCGGTTTAATTTTTTGTTAAAAAGATTTTTATATTTATTTAAATACGATTATGTTAAGTTATGTTAGTTAGACATAAAGTACTATGTACTAAAATAAAGCAGTAAGTGTTGAGCGCGGGTGTTGCGCACGCGACTAGGGGCCTGTACGTGTCACACGGTATTCCACTAACGCCCCATTAATCCTCCAGTAAAATGTAGTGGGCTGTGACGTCACGTTGTCGCTCAACGCTCACGCAACCACAGATTACTGTATACCTACTACGTAACAGGTAAATTACTCACTTTAAAAATATCCATACCTACCTTTTTAATTGCCTACTCTTTCCGGGCACCGACCGCTGCTTGCAAAAATGAACTTAAATATTCGTAAGCACGATGATTACTGCCTCGCAATAGCGTACGGCCGCGTGGCCGTTAGTGAGTGTAGGGTGACCTCTTCAATATATTTTTTTACAAAATGATTTTGCTTTGTAAATTATACTTAACGCTTATTTTTCATTTCAAATATTTTATTATACAAAAATCCTGCATGTGTTTTATTTTTAAATAATAATTTATAAACTTCTTCCCTTTTCTAAAATCTAGATTAATAAACTGTATAGTAGAAAATATTCTAAATTTTACAAAAAAAAATATAATATGGTTTCTCATGATTTTTTTTTGTTTTTATTAAGAAAACCAACAGCGATACAGGTAAATAATACAAAAAGAATAAAATTATAAAATAAGGCCAATGACAGGTTTTTCTAAATATAGCACTGAAGGAATAATCTGCCAACAAAAGAGATTGGAGTAGGTGTTTTTCAAACTGTTTAAAAACATCTCAAAGCTTTCCTTCGCTTTATAATTCGGAGATCGGTAAATTGCTACCATGGCCATTTTTTTACTTTCAGTTGTGCAGACAAGGCAACAGCCTCCAATGAAGTTAGGTTCGCTTACTGATATTTGTAGACTCGATCTTGCGTAAATAACAATCCCATCGTTCTGGTTACTGTTAGTATTAGTAGAGAACGATACAAACCCCTTTAACACAGGTAAGTTAGTAGTAACCTTACTGAGCCAACACTCAGTTTATACTATTATATCGAATTAAATTTTTGTTGAATGTAACAATAATTAAAGCTCATCAAATGTGAATATTATTATGTGAAAATTGTAATGTCCCTGTTAATAGGTTTTATGAAAATCAGGCAGTCATCAGGACAACACATAAACGCATTGCCTACATTCAGCGAGTCAAGTTCGCTGTTGATATTGTTAATTATAGCCATTGGAGATAACTGAATTCACAGAAAGTAATTTACACAAGCAGTCTATTATTGTTAGAGGGGTATATTTGTTTACAGATCGCACTTTTGTGAGGATTAGTGAGTTACCTAAGAGACGCATAAGCTTGTTTGTGTGCGTGTTTATATTATGTTGCTTACTAAGGTTGGGATATTCTGAACGTTATGGGCAACGTCCAATCACAAACCAAAAGGCAATGAGTCAGAAGGACAAGCGACACACATCCACTCAGTTGTACGATCGGAGCGAGAATATGATGAGCAATATGATAGAAAAAAAGTCTATTTTTTACTACTTTTATAAGTTAGTATCATTATACGCCCTCTGGTTTAATCTACTATTTTCTGCCATTTTTTTAAGGTGGTATCACTATGCGCGCTCTGTTTTCGAGTAACAGATCTATATTAATATATATATTATATATACTATAAAGCACATCGGTGGATATTTGATTTTAAATGTCTTTATCGCAATGTTATGTTCTTAAATCAACGTAACACTTTTTGTTTTCATATGGTTCGTCACTGTTTATTTCATTTGTCCAGTTTACTATTGCACTGATTGAAAGTTTTCACAAACATTGTCACTTATAAAACACAACTATTACTGTCTATTACACAATTTTTCCATCACTATTTATAATTACTGCGAATATTTACGAATTTATTAACAAAGGCTTTTTAAAAACCCCTAGTGTTGCCAGTACAACAAGTTTATCTCTAATTATGACATTGAAGGTTGGTGAACGCGATAATTAAGATGGTTGATAACTTTTCTTTGGGTTCGTTCGAGTTGGTTTGTGTAAATAATATAAAGCGGTGACCAGATAGGGCACGTATATTCGATTATGCTGCGAACATATGCAAAATAAACAGATTTTTACGACTCTAGATTTTTAAAAATTTTGCTTTGTCTTAAGACGAATTCTAAATTTTTAAAAGCTTTCTTAGTTATGTAATTTATTTGTTCTGAGAAAGAAGACTGCGTCTACAACTAATGCATGAGAGCATCTTTTGCTTGGCCTTGCGTATTTTTAATAATGTTCCCGAGCCTATCAGAGCTATTTCAGAGTTAAAAATATTTAAAAAGCAACTCCGTGAACGTTAGTTGGCAAATGCTACTATTCCTTAAAAGACTTCTTATCTGATAACTCATTGAAGCAGTACAATATACCATAATTATGATGTGTTTAGTATACATTTGATGAATAAGACATTTCAATTTATATTATTAACAATACCTAGTTAAGGGAATTTACTAAGTAACAGAACTAAGACATTTATATTATATCGTTGACATTTAATTACAATACAACTAACATAAACAATATATAACTATACAATGATTAACATCTTAAGCTATAGGATTTGTTATTTTTATTGACATTGGATTTTATATTTGTGTAATTGAAAATGAATATTAATGTATTTTGTAATTTCTCTTTTAAAAGTTGTAAATATTGCATACCTGTTTGGTGAAATATGGTGAAACCATACTACTACTTACATCCTATACTTTGTAACCCATATTTGCAATGATTTTATAAATAAATAAATAAATAAAAACTTCTTTTAAAACAAATAAATGAAATGAATAATTCTTGATATATAGCTTAATATTCAAAACAAATATGTTAATTAATTTTACACAACTTTAAATGATTTGTTTTACAGAAATTACATTTCTTTAACAATAAGGTAGATGACTGTCAAGTCAAATCAGTATCTTTTTAGTAAACGTCAAAACGGTAGCTTCCGTACATTTTTGTATGAAATACTAAGGCGTGACGTCACGCCTCAGTATTGTCAAATCATTTAGTTTTAATGTTAATTTAACAATTAAAATCTAAATTAAAAACGTTAAAATAAAACTGGACAACAATTTTCACAGTATTTAAGTTATTTTATTGCGACACTTGGCCACCCAATTATCATTATTAACAAATGTTATTTTTATAAAGATCGTCAGCAGATGGCGCTGCAATCAGGTTTCAATGGAAATTAAGTTTTATTTAATGCATAAAACAATAAAATTTGATACAGAATAATAATTTTAATTCTAACAGACTTTATTCTGCACATTTACACAATTATTTGAATATATTATTATTTTAAATGAGTATTTGAATCATAAGTTCGACTTTAAACAGTCAAAACAGTGTCTATTAGAACTAAATATTAGAGCTTGAAAAATAATTGTTTTACTGTTTACTAATAAATTATTTGAATATAAGTCTAATGTATTTTGGATATTTCTATAAGATATATTCTTATTCAAAAAACAATATTTGTAGATTTGAGCCCATATACACAAGTTTTTCAAAAACCTTACCCAGTGTGTTTAGAAAATTTTAGATTTCGCACAACCTTTCCAGAATATTGGAGGAGTCCCATTGCAGCCCGTCCCTTGTCTACATTAAGATCGTTCAGTAATTTCTTCACAGATGCCAGAGTTACCTGAAGGCTAGTAATTGTATCAAAATTTGTTTCAGGATGGTTGAAAGAGCTGTCATGTCATTCCTATTTGACTGTAAATTGAACACACTATGAAAAAAAAACGTTAAACGCTTCACAAATTTCTTGGCCACCTGATATTGTTGTATGTCAAAAGCTTTGGATAATTAGAACCGCCACGCAATGTCTTAATATAAGTCTTTTAGGGGGGCTTTTAATTTAGTTTTATTATTTTAATCAATGCTTTACTGTACCATATAGGATATTTTTGAGAACCTGAATGAGTGGAACATACTTATCAATCTATATCAATATCAATTTAAATAATTATATTATTATGGAAAAAAATATTTTCACTCCGAATTTTACAGTATTTTAAAAAATATGTATACGAATTACGTTTTTTGTACTTTAAAAATAGAAGCGTAGGTATGATGATTCAGCAATCGACAATCCCCTACATATGACTGTATGGTCCATCGGCACACCAGCGGCTGGTATTTAGAGCTCCCAACAGAGGACTGACGGAACCACGTGATAGCGTTTTTTTTTACAAAGCCGAGCTCTTAACATCACGCACGAAAGTATATAATTATGTTATGTACCAAGTGATTAATAAATATCATTATTCATAATGTCCAGACCGTTTAAAAATGTCCAATATGAGTAGTCAATATAATAAAAATGCAAATAGACGGGCCTTTATAAATAATGTACCCCACTAATGGGCAGAGTAATAAAAATATTTGTATTATTCAATAGAGAACATGCATATTACTCCAAGGTAGCCTAAAAAATTTTAGGCATAGAAATAATACCTATTCACCTACCTATCGTATTTTAATTGTGAAATTTAATATTTAAGTTGTTAAATCTCCCCCGCCAATTTCTACAATGCAACGCTATTCATTCTTGGTTTTTGTTCAAAAACATATACATATTTTTTTAAGTAATTACTAATTATAACACATTTTACCGAAGTTTCATATTAAGTTTAAATTCGAGATATAAACAATATAACCCGTTTGCCTTTATTAGCTTTCAATTCTACTCATAAACTAAATAGAAAACAATTGCACTCTATAGCAGTGCGTGTATGTATGTATGCATGCATGTATTCCTTCCATGTATGTTCTTGGTCCTAGCACCCTGTTTATTGTACCGTAATTGTCTTAATTATGAACTTGCCCAAGAGTTATGTAGCAATATTCATAATGGTCAGACAATGTGATAAATAACGATCTTTGTATAAGTATTCATTATGTAGCCCATTTGACATAATATTGAAGTGTGTAAACTTTAAGTATGTATGCTTCTTAGGATCAACTATCGTATTGTGTACGGTCCTTTACACTAATATAAGAATGCTGACTCTATGCTTTAATCGATGTGTGCATATTATATTATAATTACGACACTTAATAAATGTAGGTTGACCAAAGTGGTTGTTTTCTTTCGTCCAAACCCAAACATCTCATGGCGACCCTGCCTCAGGGCTCTGCTAAGGGGTTTTCTGAGTTTATAAGTTTAGACATTACATAGTATATACCATTTCGTTTTGCTTACGATGTGTCGTTCTTCTGTTGATAAAGAAGAGGTGTTCAACAACCAAAATGCACCTGGTGGAGACAATGCCCTGACCCTAAGAAAATTCAGTGGTCATCTAGAGCGCTTGAGTATCGTCACATTCATTATTCTGGTGGTAACAATTATTTTTCTAATTTACATCGGTCTGAAAATCTATAAGAAATGTCATATCAGATGGATATAAGAAGAGATCGGACTTCGTACTATTGAACGTATTCGGACATCTATTCGAGGTCGAGCTGCCGAGACATCAGCGTAACGGGTTGGTGTTGGCTACAAATCGGACATTAATACCTTCGACATGACGGCAACTTTTATTTTTAAAAGACTAATTTTACCAAAATGGAGTTTGATATGAAGGTGGCCTGTAGTCTGATTCCAGTTATGGATAGTGTTGAGGAGACCACACAGCGAATGATTGATTCCATCGAGATGTACGCAGACATGATAGATGAAAAAGAAGGTCTACGCAATTCGAGGATAGGCACGATTATCTGCGCGCGCAACTACAACAACCTTAAAGACGCTATTCAGGCAACTAAAGACGAAGAGGTATCGTCCTTTCCGTCACAGTCAGGTAATGTAATGTATTTTTCTAGAAATAGCCGTAATTTCCGTAACGTCTCAACCCAGCAGCATGGGGGTAGAGCAGTACAAAGAGGCAATAGTCGAGGTCAATATCGTAGTAATTATTATAGAGGACAAGTAAGATCAGGCACATTCAATCCTTCAAATACAAATTTCAATTATATTCCGGGTCATAGCATTCAAAGAGGTAACAGTGTTCGTTTTAATAGAGGGACGAGATATTTTAATAATTGTGGAGTAGCACGCAAAGTTTTTACAGGCGAACTAAATACTACACAAAATAGTAACAATAAGAAAGATGCGGGACAGCCCTTAGATCAGTTTTTTCGAGGTTAAACACACGATTTTGTCATATAATGGTAATGCAAAATATATTGCCTTTTACATAAATAACATTAAATATTTCTGGCTTGTTGATACGGGTGCCTAGTTGTCAATTATAAAGAAAGAAGCCTTACCTAAAAAATGTTTTAGTGAGTAGTGATAACACGTTGATAAATGGAATTGGTGGACAGAGACGTTCTCAAGGTTTAGTAGATTTAAAATTAAGAAATGGTGATGAAATCTGTTATCATAAGTTTATTGTCTTTGATTCTTTACCATTAAAAGCAGACTGTATTTCAGGTTTAGATTTTCTCAACAAATTTTGCGCTAATATTAATTTAGTTTTAAATGTTTTAACACTTATTAAAGAAAATAAAACATACAGCTTAGAATTTATAGAAGAACAAAATAAAACTAATAATGTAGTAGTTGTTCCAGCTCGTTGTGAGTCTATACATTACATTTATGTAGAAAAACATGTGAATGGTGATGTTGTTGTTTGCGGGAGAGAGTTAGCGAAGGATGTGTTTCTAGCAAATGCGATAACAAAAGTAAAGAATTATAGAATTCCTGTTAAAATACTAAATGTAGCTGATAAAGATATAACTATACCGCTATCTGTAGGCGAATTACAATTGAGTAATTATGATATTTTTCATTTCGACAAAAATAATAAGACGGTCGAAAGAGCTAAAAATTTATTAAGTGAGTTAAAATTAAAACATTTAAATAAAGAGTAAAAGAAATCTATTGAATCGATTTGTACAAAATATTCCGATGTTTTTTACCCCAATAAAACCAAATTCAACACCCCGATATGTAAAACCATATAGATTACCCCAAGCATTGAAACCAGAAATAGCCAAACATATTAAACAAATGATACGAGACGATATAATAGAAGAATCTAATAGTGAATGGTCAAGCCCAATTTTGTTAGTTCCAAAGAAAAGTCAACGAGTAAACGAGAAAAAATGGCGGCTTGTTGTAGATTATCGCAAACTAAATGAGTGTGTGTGTGTGATGATAAATTTCCTTTGCCAAATATAAGTGATATATTAGATTCCCTTTCTGGTGCTATATACTTTACACATCTTGACCTTTACCAAGGTTACTATCAGGTGAATTTAGAGCACGATAGTAGAAAATTTACAGCTTTTACTACAAATTATGGCCAATACCAATGAAACGTTTACCGATGGGACTTAAGATCAGCCCAAGTGCGTTTAGTCGTATGATGTCTATTGCAATGTCTGGTCTGAATTATGATAAATGTCTTGTGTAGCAAGATGATTTGGTAGTAATTGGCAGAACTTTAGAACCCCACAATAAAAATTTAATTAACATACTTGAGAGGTTGAAAAAAGTTAATTTAAAATTAAACCCTCAAAAATGTGACTTTTTAAAGAAAGAAATTTTGTATCTAGGTCATATTGTATCAGAAAAAGGCATTACAGTTGATCCAGAAAAAACTAAAATAGTACGTAATTATCCTATACCTACAAATTGTGATGAGGTGAAAAAATTCGTAGCATTTTGTAACTATTACCGTAACTTCATAAAATCATTTGCAAATATAACTGTACCGTTAAATAAATTATGTAGAAAAAACCAACCATTTGTTTGGACGGAAGAATGCCAAAACGCTTTTGAGTTTCTTAAAAATTCTCTGATATCTTCACCTATTTTACAATACCCAGACTTTTCAGAAAATAATGAATTTATGTTACAAACAGATGCTTCCGGTACAGCAATAGGTTCCGTTTTATGTAATAAAGATATAAGACTAGTGGCGTATGCGAGCAGGCCTTTAAATAAAGCTGAATAGAACTATCCAACCATTCAAAAAGAACTTTTGGCTATAGTTTGGTCAGTTAAATACTTTAGGCCGTACTTATATGGTAGGAAATTTACCATTTTGGAGGATCACAAACCGTTAATTTATCTTTTTGATATGAAAGATCCTTCAGGTTACTTAAATTCCGTTTAGCGTTAGAAGAATATAATTTTAATGTAGTGTATGTAAAAGGAAAAGAAAACGTAATTGCAGATGCTTTGTCGAGAGTGAGTATGACATCGGATGAATTAAAAAAAATGCATGAACAAATTGTGGCAGTGGTGACGAGAGCACAGAAAAAACGAATGAATCAGTTGAGTGAGAAAATTGTGAATGTCGATCTTAGTACATCTACAGACAAATGGCCTGATCAACCACGAGTCGTAGATATATTAAGAAAACCTTCCCAATCAGTTGAAATGGTTTCAATTAAAGGTAGTGAATTAAATTATTTAATTCTTAATTCTTCTATATCAAGTGGGAAACTTCCCGTGGCATGGAAAGAAGCGCAAGTAATTCCTTTACCAAAAAAACCTAACCCTACCAGCTTCTCTGACTATCGCCCTATATCCATCTTACCTTTCCTCTCCAAAGCTCTTGAACGCTTGGTGTACAACCAATTCAGCCTTTTCCTCTGTAAAAACACCCTCTTAAATCCCCTTCAATCTGGTTTTCGTCCCGGTCCTAGTACCACAACGGCATTGGCTCATGTTACGGATGATATAAGGTCGGGAATGGAAAATGGCAAATTGACGGTGTTAGCTCTACTTGATTTCAGTAACGCCTTCAACACCGTTGATTTTGATCTATTGCTTGGGATAATGTGCTCTCTTAACATAACTCCAACGGCGATTGACTGGTTTCGTAACTACCTGTTTGGTCGCCGACAGCGCATCCGCATTGGAGACACCTTCTCTGCATGGTGCACTACCCCTGCTGAGGTACCATAGGGTGGCGTTCTATATCCCTTGCTCTTTGCAGTTTTTATAAACTCTATTTCCTATAAACTTACTTCTTCTCACCACCTTTATGCTGATGATTTGCAAATTTATACTCAAGCCTCTCCAGAAGAATTGTCAACAGCTATAGGTATTTTAAACATAGACCTAGAATAGATCTGTGTTTGGAGCAAGCAGCATGGCTTAAAAATGAATCCTGTAAAAACACAAGTGATTGTTGTTGGTACTTCTAGGATGAGAGCAAAAATAGATTGGACAAGTCTACCCCAGATTTCCTGCGATGGTGCCTTCATTCCCATTCAAGATACTGTCAAGAACCTTGGGATATACATCGACAAAGACCTATCCTGGAGTCCACAATTACAAGAAGTCAGTAGGAAACTTTTTGCTTCTGCAGGGTCCCTCAGAAGACTGCGTAACTTTCTTCCGGTTGCCACTAAGATTGCACTCGCAGAATCACTCCTTCTTCCTATCCTTGATTATGCAGATGCCGGCTATCTAGATCTCACCCAGGACCAACTTGATAAGCTTGAGCGACTTAAAAATTTCTGCATCAGGTTCATCTTTGGATTACGCAAATATGACCACGTCTCTGAATATCGGATTAAGCTCAAGTGGTTACCCATACGCCTTCGCCGGAATACTCATATCCTTTCACTACTGTACAATATTCTGTTCAATCCTAGCGCCCCTCACTATCTCAAAAAATCTATTTCGAATTTTTGCATAATACGCATTCAAGGTTCCTGAGGTCGTCTGAGAATCTTAGGTTAAAAATGCCGACACATACCACCAAGTTTATGGACAAATCTTTCACTGTAAAGGCTGTCCGCCTTTGGAATGAGTTGCCACTGGCCATCAGACGTGCACAAACATTGACAAATTTTAAAAAACTAGTGAAAGATCACTATATTTCTCTGTGAATCGTGACATAGTTGGTACTATTATGTATTTATTATGTATCTCCGTATTTGTTATGCATTGTTTATGTGTTCATGAGTGTGTATATATGTATATATGAGTGTGTGTGTGTATGTATGTATTTGTGTACCGATCATGATATTCATTTGCAAAGTATTAATATATATTTATAGTTAGTTTCTTTAATGAGTACTTATATATTATTTAATAATTATTACATTGGCTCCATGTACACTGCAGTCCTCTTTTCATGTTTGTTTCTCTATCCATCCAATGGTTGCCTGGAAGAGATCGCAAATTGCGATAAGGTCGCCAATTGTACATAGCATTAGCTAGTAAGTATCTAGATATAAGAAAATATTGTAATCTGCTCTGTGTACAATAAAGAGTATATCTATCTATCTATTTATCTAAAAAAAAAAGAGATAATAAGATGATAACAGAAGAAAATGAGTGTTTTGCTTTGAATTCCAGTAAGAAAGTCTTGTACATTAATCTTGATTTTAGGGCACACTTCTCGCGAGCCGAATTTGTGCAAAAATTAAGATTATTTTGTAACAGAATGTTGATGAAGTTTGCATAGTCAAGAGTACAGATAATTTAGAATTTATTAAGAATATTTGTGTTGAAATAAAATCGTATGCAAACTGGTCCGGACCACGAATATGTATTTTACGACGTATAAAAAGAATTACTGATGACGACGAAAACAGATTATTATTAATGACTTTCATATACTGCCCACCAGTGGACATGCTGGTATGCGCAGAATGATAAATACGATAAAACTGAGATACTACAGGCCAGGTATCGAAAAAGACGTACAAGAATTTGTTAGAAAGTGTACTCATTGTCAGAAAACAAAATATTTTAGATATATTAAAGAGCCGATGGAAATAGCCATGACGACTACCTCGTCATTTGAAAAAATATTCTTAGATGTAGTAGGACCTTTAGATAGAGATATAAATGACAACTGTTACATATTGACAGTACAATGTGAACTTTCAAAATTTGTACAAGCCTACGTATGTAGACTTAAGAATAAGGAAACGGTCACAGTTGCTGATGCAGTCGTAAGAGAATTTATTTTAAAGTTTGGTATTCCTCAAAAGATAGCAACTGATCGTGGAGCTGAATTCACTTCAGAAACAATGAAACAAGTTTGTAAAATATTAAATATCGATAAATTAACATCAACAGCGTATCATCACCGATCGATTGGTGCACTCGAAAATACCCATAAAACTCTTGGTTCATTTTTAAGGTTACAGTGTGAAAATCATATCGACACATGGAGTTATTGGTTACCATTTTGGTGCTTCAGTTTCAACAACACAGTTCATTCTTAGACAAATTATACACCATATGAACTAGTTTTTGGTAAACTTTGTCAAATACCAAGTAGACTTATGCCGCGTTCCAATAAACAAGAAACGATTCGTTTTGCTTACGGACGGTAAAATTTTCATTGAAAATTCAACGAAATTTTACAGTCCGTAAGTAAAACGAATCGTTTCTTGTTTATTGGAAAGCGGCATTAGTGATCCCGTAGAACCGTTATACAACGACGATTATCCGTTACAACTAAAGTATAGATTATAATTAGCACATGCCGATGCCAATAAAAACTTGTTGTGTAGCAAATATAAAAGAAAATGTACATATGACAAAACCATGAATAGTATTAAATATAATAAAGACGATTTAATTTGACTAAAAAATGAAACAGGTCGAAAATTAGATCCACTCTTTGAAGGTCCTTATGTAGTATTAGAAGATTTAGGTTGTAATGTTAAAATGAGTAAAGCAATAAGATAGATTTAGTTCATAAAAATAGACCATTTTATCAATAACGAACATTATTGTTTTGTTTCACTGCCGTGTAATAATACGAATCTAGTATAGTAAAACGTAGTTGGCATATTAGAAACTAAATTATGTTATGTACTTGTGTTTGCTAGTGGATCTTAAAAGTAATTTTGTTGTATTTTTTATTAGTTGTGCGTTGGGTAATCCTGTTGAAAAAAAAAAACAAAATACCTTATTGTTTTTCTTTTCTTTTCCCTGGGAGGTGAAGTGTGTAAACTTTATGTATGCTTCTTAGGATCAACTATCGTATTGTGTACGGTCCTTTATACTAATATAAGAATGCTAACTCTATGCTTTACTCGATGTGTGCATTTTATATTATATTATAATTACGACACTTAATAAATGGTCCATAACATAATATATACGAGTACATATTATTTGCGCACACGCTCACCGCTCGGGCTGATGCGCTGGCAGGAGGGTTATTTTGTCAAGGGGCGACCGTCCCACCGCCGCCGTCGTCGCAAGCAAATGCGGAGCTAATCGATACCACGCTTCTTATTTTAGCTGTTGATATACTTGCTGTCTTGATCCTTTGTTATAACTATAGATAGATATATAACTATGTACAAGGATAAAGTTTTGTACGGAGATACAGTTTTAATTCTTATATTGTATAGTGAAATGAAAAAATGGTCAAGTTCCTTTCAAAGCAGCAGCAGATCACGTGGCTTCAAGTTTTTGAATGAATAAATATTAAAATTCATGTAAAACTTGTATGTAGTGGATTCATTTACATATTATCTAAAACTTTAGCATGTGTAAGGACAAGTATCCTAATCGTTCTCCACAAACAAAAGTCATTCTCTACGAAAATTACAGCGCTTAAAAGCTACCCCCTTTTCCTTAAAAAGAACATTTAACTTCGAGTGCAAATTACAAATTGTAATTTTAATATTGTAAGTGAAACATAATAACATTCTAAATATTATAATATTTAGACCTAAACGTATTGGTTGTATTAAAAAAACTACCAGAATATGAAAAAGGTATATTTTTCCATAAATTCTCAGAATTAATTAAATAAAGTAGGTGTTTGTGTTATCTTTGAGAAATTAATCTACTAATAAAAAAATAACTAGGTTTTATTGAAATAAAAACAATTATCACGCTGTTTTTGTTAAATTAATAAAATATATGATAGATAGATAACACTTTATCTGTACGTTAGCAATACAGTGGAGGATAAATTTACATAATTAACTATATTAAACAGATAATGTATAAAAGGCGGCCTTATTGCAGATGATGATTGACAGGTGCTATCTCTTCCAGGTAACCTTAGGACGGATCAAAATGATTAACAGAGATAGTAGGAGTTGGTGGTGTAATTAAAATTTTAATTATTTGTAATTAAATAAATATGAAGATAAACATAAATAAAAATCTTTTTAACAAAAAATTAAACTGACGAAATAACTAAAAAGCAATTAATAAATAAACCTCTTAAGTCTTGAGCTTATTTACATAAACTATCAAATTTTATATAAACTTATTTTGAGTCGGCGCCAAACAACAAATTGATTAATTATCTAATTTTTATATGTACCTACGTAGAAATGGACATGGCTATACAAATATATATATACACGGTCGAATTGAGAACCTCCTTTTTTTTTCGTCGGTTAAAATACAGATATTCTTTATTAACCTATACGTACATAAACCTAATGATACTGTATACAATACATTCATATACAGTACACGTGCGTGTATTTTTTATGTGCCAATACACGCTTTTGGCACATTTTTCTAGGCGTCATTCCGGATCCAATGAGCTATCGCACATAATTTTAAGAGCAGTATCTCTATTTTGGACCATTTTCAACTTGTCGACTAGACTATAAGCGATTAGTAGTAACTAAATACACATAATATGTGTATGTAATATGTAAATATATTATATTTATGAAACATTAAAAAAAATGGTTTTGTATGTCTTTAATATGTAAAACAGTTGCACCCAACTAGAACCTAACTAAAATAATCAAAATTCTGTAAGATAGCAATATTTCTTAAACAATAGTAAAATAGTATATTGGTATCTCACAGAATGTACAATAAATGTAAAAATCTATACATATAAAATGCTTTGTCCTGAATGACTGACTGACGGATCATCGCACAGCCTAAACCGCTGGTCGTAGAGACGTGAAATTTGGAGAACGTATTCCTTATATTATGTAAGCATCCGATAAGAAAGGATTTACGAAAATTCCACCCCCAAGAGGTTGAAAAGGGGTGGCAAAGTTAGTATGGGAACACGTGTTTGCTTGGCCTGATCAACATCAAGTTAACAGTAAAAGTCAAGACGTCAATCATGCGACAAGTGAGGTACATGGCGTTAAAATATAAGACTTTCATAAAAGATGGCGTTATAAGAAACTATACTACCATATCCACATAATAATGTGTTTAATTTCATGACTCTGTACATTTCGGAATTTTGTGAAAAAATATTGCAAGATAATAAAAATAATTACTATGCCTATTGTTTTACAGCATAAAAAATATTATAATATTTTAAATATAATAAACGAAATATTTTTTTTTTACACGGAACTGCAGAGGTTTTAAATTATTAATACAATGCAAGGCCATAACAGATGGCGTTATAAAAAATGAAAAAAGTGTTTGAGAATTTTATATTATTTAATAATCTTTAATTTATCGTAAAAATAAACAAGCATTATTTTCGTATATAGGTAATAATAATTTGCAGGACGTATTTTTTACATGATGTAGGCTTTCTATAATAAAGTAATTTATTATTTTTTTAATTAGTATTCCTTAAAGGGTCAAAATAGAAGATGAAAGTTTGCATGAAATTTTGTCATTTTTGAAGTTAGAAATGTAAAAATTGATACATAAGATAATGTTTAGAAAGAAAAGTTTACTGTGTCACTTTTTTCAGAAATTTATCCCTTAAAGGGTTAAAATATGGGATGAAAGTTTGTAAGAAACTTACATTTTGCTTCCATCACGCATCGATTTTTATCCAACTTAAAAAAAGGGATTTTCTCAATTTGATGCTTATGTAGGTTTTTTTTTTGTGTATGTTACCACAGGTCTAGGTCAAATATGAACCGATTTTGTAAAGTGGATGGGTTTTTTCGTACAACCGATAGTACAATTTGTGTGCATGGTGAAAGGATTGTAGTCGAAGACGCAAAGCCTAGGGTGAAGTGTCGACCGGAATCAAACTACGAGTAAATGTTGACTACAATCGGTGACAGTTGAGCGTACACAAACTTAGCTAATAACACAAAGCCCGCGGGTCATCTTCCCCGCACCCCGCGGTGCCTGCCCCCGCATTCACTGACGCATCAGTATTCATTAAAAGCACAATTAGCGGAGTGCATAGCCCCTCGCAAAAGGCGCGCTGCGCTTCTCTCAAAGTGAAACATTACGAAAATGTCATTCGTCAAAATTTCCCCGAAGACTGTGGGGCCCGGGCTCGGGGCGGCCGGGACATCCCTGCCCCCGCGAGCGCGGCGGGGTGGCGGCGCGGCGCTTCCCGGGCGCGGCGCGTCACTCCGGCAGTGGCGAGCGCCCACCCTCGCAGTACGCGCGCCTCAGGCCGCTTCACGCCGCCGACCTACTCGTCTAGCTGAAACTTTCGTCGCGCGCTTCAGCCGACTAATAACCGCGATGCCCTTAACCGCTTCGCGAACTTGTACAACAATGCAACTGTTCACGCTGTATGTACACCATCGCGAGTGATTTGAAGAGCTTGGATGATTCCGAGCGATTTTGTAATTTGTGTCAGTGTTACATACGTTTATATCAGTGAATTACGTGGCTATACGGAACGCTCTCTGGTACAGGTAATTTAAATTTGCTAATGATTCTGTTTAAAAGTTAAATTCCATTTTGAAATAAAACTATTTTTCACGGATTCTATCGCGATTTATTTGGTGTTATTTAACTATCTATACTGATCCCGACGTTTCAGTTGCTTTTCAGCAGCCATGGTCAAGGGTAGACTGAAATTCCATTATTTAATTATGTAAGTCGATAACTGTTTAAAACGCTAGTGCAGATATTGGCGCCCACCGTGGGGTTTGTACAAGACTATATTATTATTTTTGTTTTATTATTATGTTACGAGGTAGTTGTAAAGCAGGAGATATTATATATGTATGTTCAGCCCTCCGTTATTTATGAACCGATTTTGATTGTTCTTTTTTGTTAGATAAGGTATACCTCAAGGGTAGTCCCATATCAAGGAAGTCAGGATCTGATCATGGGATCCTGATAAAATTGAGAGAAACCCTCGAAAATTGTAGGAACGAATAGTGTGTCTGTTTACTTTTCATTACTTTATTAGATATTTGCGTTTAGAAATCATCACATCATGCATCATGTAACTGAGCTGATGATGAAAAAAAATCATAAAATGAAAATCTTTTTAACTAAAAATTAAACGACGAAAAGAACTAAAAAGCAAAGAATAAATAAAAAAATAAAAATAAAACTTTTAAGTCTTATTTGCATAAACTATAAAATTTTAAATAAACTTATTTTAAGTCTGCGCCAATAATAAAATGATTTCTGCGTAGGGATATATAAAATTTTGATAATTAATCAGTTTATTGTTTGGCGTCTACTCAAAATAAATTTATATAATGTGAATAAGCTCAATACTTAAAAGGTTTATTTATTTTTGCTTTTTACAAGCTTTATTTTTTTTTAGTTTCACTTGTCCCGTTGTCTGTCTGTAATCAAATCTTGCAAGTTATATTTGACACACTTCCCGGTTTCCAATGGGGCAAAAATTTTGCACGCATATGTATATCGCGTGACAACGCAATATTATGATGACATAGAGCTGATCTGATGATGGAGCTGGAAGGTGGCCATAGGAACTCTGTTATAAAACGACATAACCCCATCGAGTTTGGGCTCGTATGATTCATCTTGACGAGTACTTTGTCTTTAGATCATATCCAAGGTCTGATGATGAAGCTAGAAGATGGCCATAGAAAGTCCGTAATAAAACGACACAATTCCACCGAGTTTGGGATCGTTTGATTCGTCTTGACGAGTACTTTGGTCCTAAATGGTAACCATGGTTTGATGATGAAGCTGGAAGGTGGCCATAGGATCTCCGTAATAAAACGACGTAACCGCATCGAGTTTGGGCTCGTTTGATTCGTCTTGATGAGGATTTTGGTCCTAGATAATATCCATATGCAACCCCATCAGATTTGGGAAAATAAGTTCGTTCCATATTGAAATAGAACTATTTTTAATGGATTTTATCGCGATTTATTTGGTGTTATTTTAGTATTTACACTGATCCCGACGTTTCAGTTGCTTTTCAGCAGCCATGGTCATGGGTAGACTAAGATGGTGGTCGTCTCATGTATCGAAGTGCAAAGTTATCTCAAAGTACCCGAGGTTTGTTGATTGTTGGTGTTACTATTTACGCAGAATGAGCTCAAAGTGTCTGTGTGTGCCTTGCTGTGTTTTGTATTTTCTTGGGTTTGAGTAAGTGGATAGCCGGATCCCAAGCTGGTGGTACGTTACAACCATCTTCTCTATTAAAATTAGGTTGTTTTTTAATTTCAATAGCCTCACGGAGCATCCTTGGTAGGAATCGGTGTTCTTTCACGAGTACCTATGGTTTATTGAAACGCAGGTAATGGTTGGTCCCTTATTGCACGTGTTCACACACAGCAGACTTCATCGAGCGTTAGTGTTTTATGTCAGCAATGTGTTCTTTGACGCGGGTGCCAATGCTTCTCTTGGTTTGACCAATGTACGAGAGCCCACAGTCACAGTCTATTTTATAGACCCCTGCATCTTGTAGAGGTACTTGGCACTTGACAAATGCTAAAAATTTACTTATCTTCGTTGGCGGCTTGTAGTATGTATTGATTGAAGCTCGCTTCAAGATGTAGCCAATCTTATCAGTAACTCCTCGTACGTACGGTAGAATGGCAGGCTGGCGCTCGACAGTGGCTGGCTTTTCTTGGGATCTGTGACGGAGACGCGGTAGTGGGAGTTTGTTGTCTTGCAGTACGTGCTTGACATGTGCCAGCTCAGCATCCAGGTGTTTCTTGTCACAGATCCCACGGGCTCTCTGAAACAAAGACATCCTAGCGGTAACTAGCTGTTTTGGATGGTGGTGAGATTCACCGTTTAAGTACCTATCACTACGGGTCTTTTTTCTATACACAGTGTGGCTTAAAGTATTGTTAGGATTTCTGATCAAAAGTACATCTAAGAAGGCTAATGAATTATTTGCCTCTAATTCCGTAGTAAATTTTATGTTGTTATTAATGGAATTAAGGTGTTCTAGGAATGCATTTACACTATCTGTTGGTAATATTGTAAAAGTATCATCTACATACCGTTTATAAAATCTAGGCGTGATGGCGGCAGTCTGCAGAGCTCGAACCTCGAAGGCCTCCAAATAGATGTCAGCAACAACGGGCGATACAGGGGAGCCAATTGTCACACCATTGATTTGTTCGTAGAACTTATTGTCCCACAACAGATAGCCAGTTGTTAAGCAGTGTTCGAGTATTTCTGTATATTCCTAAGGCACGGTGTTCTCTAATAACTTCCTCCTAGTTATTTCTACACAGTAATGTACAGGTATGCATGTAAATAATGACTGTACATCAAAACTGACCATTGTTTCTTTGTTAGTGAGATAGGTGTTTAATCTCACTAACAAAATGGTAGGAATCTCTAACATACGCTCTTGTGTTGCCTCTAAGCGGTGAGAGTACTGAGCCAGTCTGTAGGTTGGTGTGTCGATCTGACTCACAATAGGACGTAGGGAAGCATTTTCCTTGTGTATTTTTGGTAACCCATACAGTTTTGGAGGTTTTGTACACGAAGGTATTAATGTTTGTGTATTTATTGATGATGTCTCGGGTTTTCTTCAATATTTTATTCGTACGGTCTGTCTTGACCTGTTTATACGTAGTTTCATCCGACAAAAGATTTTCAATTTTTTGTTTGTAATCTGACGTATCCATCACGACCGTAGCGTTTCCCTTGTCTGCACGGAGTACTGTGATTTCTGGCCTAGCTCGCAAGTTCTTCAGTGCGATGAATTCCTCCTTGGATAGGTTGGATTTGGGTGCTTTGCTTCGACGCAAGACCGATGAAACATCCTGGCGTATAGACTCCAAATCTTCCTTTCTCATGTTATTCTTGACTAGGCAGTCCTCAACATTGCAAATAATGGTTTCGTACGGTATTCTGGATGGAGTTATGGCATAATTTAAACCTCTTGAGAGTACTTCTTCGGTGGTTTCGTCTAACTTTTGTTTTGACAGATTAACAACTTGTCTATTTGTAGACGGTGGCGTATCATTGGTCCGTCTTGTGACGTTTCGTTCCGTTGAATTGACATTTGATTTAGATAATTTTTCGTATTTTTGAATTTTGTTAATTTTACACGCATTATATTTAGATTTTTCTCTGTTATTAATTGCATCAATGCATCTTTTAAAATCAAATCTGGTTATTAAGTTCTGTATTTTGTTAGACAAATTCACCACATTTTTGTTTATGCTGCATAACTCAACGCGATGTTCACGGATACTTAGTATTAATAACTTCTTACTTGCCTGTTCTAAGATCTTAGCGCTGCCTCGTATGTCGTTTTTGGCTGATATTTTGACATACGTAGGAATGAGATTATGGTCTCGGCATCTCTTCAAGAATATTAACGATGTTACATATCTTGCGCGCTTGGTTTGTAGATCTTCTAATTGTCGTATTAATGTTGCCGTTTGCAGTCCGTACTGTTCTACATGATATTGTCGAAAGTTTACGCGAATGTTACACATTGAAATAAAAATATTTTTAACGGATTTTATCGCGATTTATTTGGTGTTATTTTACTATTTACACTAATTCTGATAAGAAATATGCCATTTTATAGGTTCTAAATAAAAATAAAAAACTATACTTGCCGTCTTTAAAATTATGTGACTCCGAATCTGACTAAATATAATACAGGCTACATGATATGGCCAAATTAAATCTGTTGCTGAACAATGGTGGATATAAAAACAAAAAAAAAACCGCGACAATTATACTACCTCGTACTTTTATAGAGTCGTTATTTAAATTTTACAAGTGAAATTCGCGGTCAACTAACGCTAGAACCATAAGCTGGTAGCTAGTAATAGTGACTTTAGCTGATGGTTTATAAAGTAATAAAAATAGTGTAAATAAGTGAATCCACTGTACAGTAGTTTCGCAACACATACCGCTTTTCTACAGCCAGTGGACCGAAAAATGTCACCAATTATTATCTCCGACAAAATCTATCACAAAGCGGCGACGAGGTACCAGAGCACCCTAAGTTATACCGACCAATCAAATTATTACGATCATTAGGTAAACTATTAGAAAGCCTTTTAAGCCCAGGTTTTTAAACAACGCTATAAAATGACACCGTCTACTGTTGATGTGCCCAATGTAAAACCAAACTGTCTATCCTAAAATTTTACTACGCCCGATACAGGCCGGGCTTAGCCGCCACTTCAAACTCTTCTAATTGTATTTACTGGTATGTTATTTGTTATTATTAATTTTACAAGCCACAGCCACAAACACAAACTACGCTTTTATTTCAACCGCATTTATAGTCACTGCTTCTAAAGATTGCCCCTTCCTCAATTAATACTTTATCCAATACAAAAATAATTTTTCAAATCCGACTTATAGTTCCAGAGATTATCGCGTTTTAACAAACAAACAATCAAAAAAATAACCGAGCCACCGTAAGTGGCTGGAGGTTGGCGCCAAGCGCTAGTATTCTTGTGCTTGGTAGAGGACATGTAGCTGGACTGAAGATTTGCCGCTGCTAGCTACAAGTATGTACGAGAAAACTTTTATGCACATTTTTCGATTGTGCGAGATTACCGTAAATACACTAGACCGTTTAAACGGTAGTCTCAGGTCCATAATGACCTTATTAATGAATGACTACACACTGGAATCTACTTCTTTCCGAATTCCGAATGCGTTTGGCGATGACTAGGCTTGAAGGTGATCACTATATCCATATCATAATTTTTTACTGTGACTTGAAGTGCAAATATTTTCGGTTTGAATTAGTGGAGAATCCACTGATGATAAAAACTTGGTTTCAATTATGAACAATCAGCCCATCACATCCTTTGGAAGTGTAGTTTTATGCAAAATAAGCATAATACCATCTTTAATAATTCAGACGCGACGTCTGCAGTGGTATACCAAATCTGGTGTCAAACAGTGTGTGTGTGTTTTGGAGTCTCTGCCATATTAGGACCCGTATATAATGAAGCAGCTCTCTTTTCCCTTATAACTAATAGACTAACAATGTAAACAAATATAAGAATTCAATTTTAACCTTCTTTTAATTGTCTTGTAATAAACTTTGTATGTATGTGGGAACGGAACGTAAGAGTGAGCAAGAGAGACGGATGAGAGAAAGGGAAGGATAGAAGCGAGGCAATATGGCGCTAAGGCAGTGGAGAGGTGCAAGACGGTGCAGGTAAGTTAGAGAAAATAAAAGCGTGACTCTAAATAAAACATGTTTTACTCTGAGAGAATCATCCCACAAAGTTTTGGGGCTCGTCCGGGATATCCTCAGAGAGAGAAATATAAAGAAAGTAAGACGATTACGACGACAGTTACCGGTGAGCGGCGGCGTGGCCTACCGGCTACAAGACAGCACGTGGGTTATCTCGCGCCCGGAAGGTAACAAAGACGAAAGAAGTGGAGACGCAGTACCTACATCATTGCAATCGACGATGACCGAAGACGGTAGCAGCGCTAGAAAAGATGAGGCCAGCACGAGTTCGGCGGCGTCAGCGGCGGCCATGTTTAACAGCTTCGATGGAGGTATTTCACAATTTAACGGCGAGGATAAAACATATTCATCGGCCAAGTGGGCCCAGGATATAGTAGACAACGCGGCAATATTCGGTTGGGCTGCGCAGCAAAAGCTGGTGATCGCGCGCAGGACTTTGTGTGGCACGGCGGGCTTGTGGTTAAAGTCTGAAAAGATATTTAAAACGTACGAAGATTTGAAAAATGCCCTACAATAGGAATTTCCCGAGGCGCTGAATTGTAAAGAAATGCATGAAATGATGGCCCTAAGAAAAAAAAGAAGAGATGAGACCTATTACCAATATATGTTAATTATGAAGGAGTACGGTACGAGAGCGAAATTCCCTGATTATGTAGCCATACAGTACATAATCGACGGCATTGAAGATCGGCCCGAAAACAAAAGCCTATTGTACGGCGTGACTACATATGGCGTGCTCAAGGAAAAGTTGGTAATATATGAAAAGATGAAGGAGGACAAGAGAAAGGCGGCGCGGCTCGAACCTCTGAAAAGGGGAGAAATATCATCCGGTTCATACAAACGTCATTGCTACAATTGAGGAGAAACCAGTCATATATCGGCACAATGTCCAAACGGTACCAAGTGTTTCCGGTGCAATGGATACGGCCATATTGCTACAAAATGTCCTCTGATTGGCGGAAGCAAGTCGGTAAAGCAGGTATCGGATCCGGCGCAAGTTCATGCGGTTGGCAATCGCGATGCGTCTGCGTCGATAAAGCAGCGTTCGGCGATGTTTGGAACGACCAAGATGGCGCTGGCTACCAACCAATGCGAGTGTAGGTGCAGCCATGACAGTTGCCAAAACGTCACCGGAACGTCACTGACAGTTGTGTCAAATCAACAGAAGGTAAACAAAGACTCACAAAGCGTTAACTTCGGTAAACCTGCGAAAACTGTGATAGTGGCTGAAAATTACTACTCTAGTGCGTTAATAGACTCCGGTAGCGATGTCAATCTAATCTCAGTTGAACTGTGCGCTAAATTATTTAATGTAGAATGCAATGTTGGCTGTCTAACATTGACGGGTCTCGGTCGTTCACATGTGCGATCCTTAGGAAAAATTACGACGGCGATTATCGTGGATGGACAATGTTACAGTGATGTTACATTTCACATTATTCCTAGAGACTGTATGCCTTACGATATATCGTAATTATAGGTCATGAGTTTTTGAAGGGTGTGACAGTGTTGATGAACGAAGGAAGTGTGTCTATCTTTAGAGATGAGAGGAAGTGGTTAGCTAACGTAAATTGCATTTCAAGTAAAGTTGAAACATTGCTCGAACATCTCCATGACCCAATAGTGAAGCGGGAAGCATATCAATGCATAGAAGCTTATCATCCTGTTCAAGTTAAGGAGGCGCCTTTGGAGTTAAGAATTGTATTGAAAGATGATGGCGCAGTGGCCTAGAAGATTATCAATAGTGGAGCAGGGTATTGTAGAAAAATAAATAGAGGAATGGTTAAAAGACGGTATCATAAGAGTAAGTTTTTCCGAATACTCTAGCCCGCTAGTATTGGTGAAGAAGAAAGATGGCACAACCCGTGTGTATGTGAGTTATAGGCAACTTAATACTAAAATTGTTAAAGATGAATATCCTCTTCCAGTTATTGATGACATGATCGATAAACTATCTCAGATGAGAGTCTACAGTTTGCTAGACCTACAAAATGGTTTTTTTCATTTAAGGATTAGTGAGGAGTCAATTCAGTATACTTCTTTTGTTACCCATCATGGACAGTGGGAATTTCTGCGAGCACTATTTGGGCTCTCGGTTAGTCCAAAGTACTTTATGAGATATATATGCACAATTTTCAGGGACCTACTAGCTCAAAAAACTATGATGATATTCATCGACGATATTATCATTCCAGCTAACAGTGAAATCCAGGCTCTACAGAGCCTGAAGCAGGTATTGGAAATAGCTGAACAGTATGGGCTTAGAATCTATTGGAAGAAAGCTAAGCTTATACAGACTGAGATCGAGTATTTGGGCCATGTTATTAAGGATGGTGAGGTGCGACCAACGTCAGAAAAGACTGATGCAGTTATTAAATTTCCGGAGCCCAAGTCATGTAAGCAACTTAAAAGTTTTCTTGGGTTGACTTCCTACTTTAGGAAATACATAGAACACTATGCCGTCATAGCAAGTCCACTCAATGATCTGATAAAAGATAATGCAGACTTTGTGTTTGGCAAAGAGCAGCAAGAGGCTTTTTCTACACTAAAGAATAGGTTAGCATCCACTTCAGTGCTAAAGATATTTGATCCTAATTTAAAAACTGAATTACACACAGACGCTTCAAATATAGCCATAGCTGCTGTCTTAATGCAGTATCACCCTGATAGTGGTCTTGATCCCGCTCAGTATATGAGTCGTAGGACAACTGAGGTGCAACGACGATATTCAAGCTTTAGCTATAATTGAAGGCATAAAAAAGTTTCGTCATTACTTGTATGGGAGACATTTCAAATTAGTAATCGATTGTAAAGCTTTTCAGCAAACCCTAATGAAGAAAGACCTCACTCCGAAAGTAGCAAGGTGGGTCCTTATGTTGAATGACTATGACTTCGAAGTGGAGCATAGAGTCGGTGAAAAGCTGAGACATGTTGATGCCCTAAGCCGAAATCCATATGTGGGTGTAATAGCTACCATGCACGAACATATTAAGCAAGCTCAGGACTGTGATGATGGTCTCAAGGCAATTAAAGAGATACTCGAGGAAAAGTCTTCTCAAGATTACTTAACCTATGGAGAAAGAAATCATAACGAGGGTTCATGGATAAAAAGTTAAATGATTTTGTGGTTGCTTGCATACCATGTTTACTGGCAACCAAGAAGGCAGGAAAGCAGGAAGGATTCCTGAATCCTATAGAAAAGGAAAGTATCCCTTTAGACACATTGCATTTGGATCATGTGGGCCCCTTAACTGAGACCAAGAAGTTATACAACTATATTTTTACCATGATAGATGCTTTTACAAAGTTTGTTTGGTTGTTCCCTACGAAGAGCACATCACGTGCCGAGACACTGAACAAGTTAAGAGTACACCAGTAAACCTTTGGAAATCCCAGGAGAATCGTCACCGATAGAGGGGCTGTATTCACTAGCAATGAATTCCAAGGTTATTGTGAAGAGGAAAACATTCAACATGTTACCATTAACACGGGGATACCTAGAGGAAATGGATACAGGAGTGTGGTATAAACATGTGTGTAAAGTACAGAGAGCTCTGAATAGTTCTTACCAGAAAAGTATTGATACTACGCCCTATAACTTGTTAATTGGTACCAAGATGAGATGCCAAGAGGATGTGGAAATGTTGGCATTGCTGTGAGAAGAAGCTGCCCGACAGTTCGACCAGAGTAGGGAAGTGTCCCGTTTAAAGGCGAGAGAGCAAATACTGGCCATACAGGAAGAAAACTGAAAATACTTTAACAGAAAAAGAAAAGAAAGCCAAAAGTATGAAATAGGAGACTTGGTGGCTATAAAGAGGACTCAGTTTGGAACAGGACTCAAATTAAAAACTAAATATTTAGTACCTTATAAAGTCACCAAAATTTGTTTAAATGATCGCTATGACATGGAGAAGGTTGACAGTTCCACAGAAGGTCGGAATCGCACCTCTAGCTCAGCTGATTAAATGAAGAGGTGGCCAGAGGGATAACAAGTTCAGGTGAGTATGATGTTTGCATGCAAATTATGAATGTATGAGATAGTATGAAAGATTAGGAATAGTTATAAGTTACAAATTGTAAACAGATAGAAATAAGTTAAACATTCTAAACAGCTAGTAATAAGTTAGAAATTGTAAACAGATGGTAATAAGTAAATAGAAAATTCTAAACAGATAGTAATAAGTTAAAAATTGTAACCAGCTAGTAATAACTTAAAATTGGTAAACAATGTCGGGTCTCGCTATGTTATTAATCTATAAGGTGTTTTATGAAACTTAAAATTGTTAGTAATCTTGTGAGTATGTATATGTGTGATGGATGTCTGAGGACAGACAGAGGAGCAGGACGGCCGAATGTGGGAACGGAACGTAAGAGTGAGCGAGAGAGACGGATGAGAGAAAGGGAAGGATAGAAGCGAGGCAATATGGCGCTAAGGCAGTGGAGAGGTGCAAGACGGTGCAGGTGAAGTTAGAGAAAATAAAAGTGTGACTCTAAATAAAACATGTTTTACTCTGAGAGAATCATCCCACATGTATATACAATGTAGTTCGGATAACAATTAGACATCGTGGAGGAGATCTAAGTGGCTACTAGTAAATCTGTCGAGTTTGGGCTCATATGATTATTTTTGACGAGTCCAACCAAGAACTGCCTTCTGCATCAGTCCCTTAATCCAGCCGTCTAACGCGAGCCTCTTAAGGTGTTGAACGAGGTTCTTGGCTACCAACCCATTAGCAAATATGACAATCGAAACAATAATCGCCGAATAGATTTTCTACACATCGACCATCTCGTGAGACATATCCAAATTTTTAAAGTGAAAACTTCTTTAGGCACGTTGGGCACTTTTGGTATGGGAAAAAAGCACTAAACTCGTGTGACCGTCACGCTCAGATACATATATACCGATATGTTTATGTGTGTGTCTGTATAATAATTATATGTATATTATATGTGTAAGTTACGTTTTCACTTCTGACGTGCAGTCCTACGACTGACAGTTTTTTTTATTGTTTAACTTTCACGAGGTTCTCGTCATGATATTGTTTATCGACCTTTATTGACTAAAAAACTTTATTTCAGTCAAGACAAAGACGATGTTTGTGCAGACTTTGGTTTTTCCAGTTATCGACTATGGTGATGTATGCTATCTCGACTTGAATGCAGATCTGCTCAACAAACTAGATCAACTTCTCAACAATTGCATTCGATTCATATTCAACTTGCGTAAGTACGATCATGTATCTACTTATCGTACCCAATTGTCATGGCTACCCATAAGACAACGCCGCAGTTTGAGGGCGCTAACTATGTTGTTCTCCCTTCTCCACTCACCTAACTCACCTGCTTATCTAACATCTTACTTCCAATATCTCTGCTCCAACCATGCCAGGAATCTCCGCTCTTCTGATAATCTTCTCCTTCTTTGTCCTTCTCACAATTCTAGTATGGTTCATTCTTCCTTTGCTGTCCAGGCTGTAAACCTTTGGAATGCACTACCACAAGAAATCAGGATGTCCACTAGCCGCTTCTCTTTTAAGGTTAAAGTACGTAAGCTCTACAGAGATTTACTGGAGGAATCATTGGAATAATGCTTCACAAGTGTCTTTATTCTTTATTTGTATGTATGTTATAACTTTATGTATATGTAGTATATTATAGGTAGTACATTATAACTTTATGTATATGTAGTATATTATAGGTAGTACATTATAAAAGAAACTCATTTATGTAACCCATTCACTTAATATTTTTATCTCACGACTCTTAAATACACACCTACCACACACATCTCTGCATCACCCAAAGGTTAACTGGTAGAAAATGCCTACGGCATTAAGTCCGCCTTATGCATCTGTATTTGCAGGAAGTTTAAATAAATAAATAAATATTGCAAACTGACTTGAAACTCCTTGCTCTTATGCTGCGGAGTTGAAATTTTATCTGTTGGTTTAGTTCCGATGACAATACATTTTAATGATAAGCATGATTCTGCATCCAGGACTAGCTTTAGAAGAGGGATCTTCTCAATAGTGAATAGCACAGACACGAAACTTATATACCTTCGCATTGAATTTTGTATAGTCTGTTCTAAAGTTCACCATGGCTTTAAAAAGTTTGTTTTTAAATATATTTTTTCTTTCCAAAAGGTTTCCGCTTATTTTGTCTCCCGTGTCGCTAATGAAGGATGTAGATATTTAATATTTCTAACTCCTTCAATATTTGTCTGATTAAATTTGTTGCGGGTTTAAAGGCAGTTTTACTTTGCCTGGCTACAACTACGCAAGTGTTTTGCTTGTTATTTTCGTGGATCGCTGTTTTGGTCCTGTTGTATTCCTTTAGAGTGGGGTTAGTTGATGGCATTTCCACAAAGGTATTAAAATACGTTAATACAAATTTAGCACCTATTCTTAACCTTTGTATAATTAATGGCACCTACCCAAAAAGACTAAAACATGTAATTATCAAACCCATACACAAAAAAGAAGATACAACACTTATGAAGAACTACCGGCCCATAGCAAAAATTTCAGTGTTTTCAAAAATATTTGAAAAACTTATTAACCATCAATATCTATATACTTGGACAAACACAATTTACTTTGTAATGAACAATATGGTTTCAGAAAAAATACCACAATTAATCTAGCGATTTTTGACTTAGTGCGTACTGTTTTGACCGAAATTGACAAAAAAAATCCGATATGTGCTAAATACACAGACATGACTAAAGCATTTGACTACGTAAACCATAAAGTCCTCTTACGCAAACTGCACTACTATGGTATTAGAGGAAATATTCTTAGTATGCTAGAATCATACCTCAGTGTCAGATCCCAGCAAACAGAAATAACTAGGACTTGTACAAAAAAAAACAAGAGAAATCTGTTTTATCCAACTCGAGAATAATAAAATATGGCGTACCACAAGAAAGCGTACTGGGCCCGCTGCTATTCTTAGTATATATAAGCGATATCGCAAAAACGACAAAACAAAAGATGATCCTATTCGCAGACGACAGTACCGCTCTAGTAAAATGCAGCACCCTTGACACTTACCAAAATGATGTAAATAATACACTTGTAGAAATAATTAACTGGCTTAAAGTCAATAATTTAATTATAAACAAACCAAACCAAAATTATGCAATTTCACCAAAGAACCATAAATCCCGAATTACACATACAGTACAATAATTCTGAAATAGAAGAAGTAACTTCCACAAAATTTTTAGGCCTCTACGTAGACAACCACTTAAACTGGAAAACACACATAGATGAACTTTGCAAAAAATTAAATAAATCTGCATATGCGTTATTCCTTATTTCCAAAAAAGTTAACAGAGACATACTAGTAACTGCTTATCACGGATTAGTAGCGTCTGTATTGCGGTTTGGAGTAATCTTTTGGGGCAATTCTTCAGAAAGAGAATTAATATTTAAAGCGCAAAAACGCTCTATGTGTGGCCTAAAAATGGATGAAAGCTGTGTACAGTTCTTTAAATCGCTAGAAATACTAACATTACCAGCATTTTACATATTTGAATTACGTATTTGTCAAAACAAACTCAAACCTGTTTGAGAAAAAAACTAGTGCACGAAATTGCCATTACGAAGTCAGTACAAAAACTTATTATCCAATCATAGATGAAGAAGATAGAAACACTCTTTTCAACTAGAGTTGTCTGAACAACTCTAGTTGAAAAGAGTGTTTTAGGAATGGGACCACGTATATTTAATAAACTACCAGATACTATAAAAAATGAAACTATTTATAGATTTAAGAAACAGTTAAGATTGCTATTGATTGACAAATGTTACTATTCCGTAGAAGAATTTCTGAATGATAATTTTATATAATGTACATAACTGATAACTTTGATATTGATCTTACATTTACTTTTTTACTGTAACTTTAACTTCAATTTATTTTTAATTTCTTCTCAGTAAACGCTACTGCATTTGTACGCCACATGGCATAACATAGTGGACATAATAAATGTTATCATCTATATCTATATACCTATGTTATACAAATGAATAAATGATTATGATTATGATTATTATGATTATGATTAGTGTATGAATAGTATAAAAACGAGTAATGAGTGAAATGCTCTCTAAGACTAACAAGTTTAACCATTTGGGATTGGCAATTCTAAGCGAAGACGTTGCTCCAACTAAGGTTTTGAATTTTCGGTATGAGTCAGTTTCCAACATGTATATACATGATCTGTGATTTGAAATAAGCGTTTTACCATATCCGTATTTTTATTCGTCCTATCAAATGAACACACAGAGTAATCACTTAGTTTATGTGTAGTAGGTTCAATACTCTTCAAAGTTATTTCATTTTCTAGAAGGAGTAGCTGTAGAACTCGCTAAATAAACGCCTTCACATAAATTGCTTAGAACAGATTACACATTCTTTTTGATAATTCGTTAATATATATAGTGTACTGATCCACATCATCAAATTTGTTCGTTATTTCGTAAAATACGTAAACTACACATAATAATATTACTTTCTAACAATAAATTGAAATACATAAATATTTCTACATGGTAATGTATCAAATATATAAAATTTGTGACTAAAATAACGATTAGTGCCTTGTAACTGTAAATACGTGGGAAAGCCATACTTCGGCACGTATAGGCCGGCTCGACCGGAGTGATACCACGGCCTCACAGAAAACCGGCAGTGAAGCACCGTTGCATTGCTTTTCGCCGAGTGAGTGAGAAATGTATGTATGTGATGTATGAACTATATTATCGTAAAGTTTCATCGAAATTCATTCAGTAGTTTTTGCGTAAAAGAGTAACAAGTCTATCGTGGAAGAGCCATGCTTCGGCACGTATGGGCCGGCTTGACCGGAGTGATACCACGGCCTCACAGAAAACCGGCAGTGAAGCAATGCTTCATTGCTTTTCGCCGAGTGAGTGAGGTTACCGGAGGCCCTAACCCTTCCCTCCCCCTCCCCTCTTCCCCCCTACTCCCACCTTAGAGGCCGGCAACGCACTTGCGACTCTTGAGTTGCAGGGGTCCATGGCCGGCAGTAGTTATTTACCATCAAATGACCCGTTTGCTCGTTTGTCCTCTATATTATAAAAAAAAACCAACACATCCTCAGAAACTTTAACATTTATAACATTAGTAGGATACCTCGTTGTATTCTACAAAAAATAGAAACTGGCAAAACTACTACTAAAAGTACTATTTACTGAGGTTTACTTCTAATAAAGCTACTTAGGTATAAACTATTTGCCCGTTCTGTTTTGTAGCTTGGCGCTAAATCTATCAAAACAATTCGTTGTATCAGTTCGCACACTAGACTACAAATTATTGTTTTAGGGCTGCAGCGCTTGTAAATAAACGCGCAAACGGAACATGTATTTTGTTCTGAGTGGCTTCTCTAGTACATAATATCTTGATGGTACTATATAATGATTTATCCTCTATGAACTAAGAGTCATATGCGAACTGAGTTATTGACATAATGAAATGCACGTAACCCTTCTACTTCAAATTGTTTTCTTTTGTACACAATTTTTACAGGCAAGGTATCTAAGGCTAACTGTGACCCGTAAGCCATGACGATGCATTTTGTATTGCTTAAGGAGATCTTTCGAAGCCTAAAATACACTGCATTATACTCGAAGAGAACGGGTATTGCGCCTTCCTGGCGAAATATAAATGTTGCAAAATCTGCAAAACAATTGTGCCCGGGTGCTCCACTCTATTGACACGTTTTTACTAGCGGCATTCACTGAGATTTGTGGGAACAGTATTTTTCTGAATGAAAGGTACCCTGTGTCATTTTCTGTATCTCTGGCAACGTGTATTCAAAATTACATGATAATCGGTTCAGTATATAAGGCGTGGAAGCGTAACTGACTGACTGACAGACAGATCATCAAAAATTTATTTCTCAGCTTCTAGGCCACTAAGGGAAATGAAATTCGGTACAGGGTTGGGGTTTGTCAAAATATTTCTGTACTTGGGACAGGAGTCTTCCAACATGATTCACCACGCAGGATTGGCTCTTCATGAGGGACCTCTTTAACGGTCAACAGTACAGACTTAATACATATACGCATTGAAATATGATAGTCTGGTCTAAAGTTTACCATGACCTGCCTGCTGCACCCACTTCGCTGTGGCGAATGTTAGGGGTTCAATTCCCACAAGATATAAATATTTGTGTAATCCATAAGTTGTCCCGAATATAAGTGATCTTTGTTTAAATGTTTGTAAAGCCCCCCACGACACAGGAATTATTCTTAGTGCGGCAGTTGTCTTTTGTTTGCCACAACTCGATTGGCTCCACACCATGTCTCGTATAATTTTGCGAGGTGGGCGTCATTAGCATTGGTTTGTGACTAACAAAATTATCTGAAATCAGATCAAAAGCCTAAATGTGAATGTATGGACAAATTCTTTGTCACTAAAAAAGAAAACAAACTAGAATTTAGCGTCAAGTTCAACCTTGTTACAATGTAAATCTTGTGACTGGTTTAATGTGAACTTGACGAGTTTTTGTATAAGTAGGTATGAAAATAGTCATGCAACAGAAAACTATATTACAATGTGTACCGGAAGGTTTGTAGGACCCCAATTGGCAGTTATACGTTTATAAAACTCGCCATTGGGTTTCTCAAACTTAATTAAAATAATAAAAAGGTTTTATATACTTATCTTTCAAACCTTTAATTTATAGACACTCGCAACCCTTGTTGTCGTTGATAAGCCTTTCATGAAATGAATAAACAACCCTATCTTTAACTTAAGGCATTTGTTTGTTGCAGTGTCAGTCGTGATGTAATTGGATGTAGTGCGTGCTTGCACGTCAGAGTGATGTGCGTGTGACGTCAGGGAGCGACATGGCGGACGATAACACTATCATCGAGGGCACCGTCAAGTTCCGCGACGGAAAGAAGGTGAATATTATTTACCATTGTTAACATACTTAACTACGTAGTTCAGTGTTCAACGCAAGTCGCCAATATAATATAATTATATTTGATATTTTCAATCACTTAAGTCTCTCTCTGTGCACTTCGGAAGGTATAATTATTATTTCACCGTGTGATGACGTGTGAAGTGACGTCACGATGTTCACAACGTCGTTAGTCTATAATACTTTTCGCGATATTGTAAACTGACGAAAAAACGTGTACTGCAACCAACTATCTACAATTTAACGCATTATTTTTCGATGGTTTATAATCTATCAATGTCAAATCATCATATTGTTAACTGATAGTATGCGACGGAACGCACCATGCGCGCTGATTGGTTTAACGTTAGTAGTTTTCGATTTCATTATTTTGATTTTTATTGTGTTCCCGCACGTGACATAGTTGTTAATCTAAAAATAAATGACATAGCTGACATCAAAGTATCAATTGTGAATATTCTTTATTTGACTTCTGAGTTTGTTCCCTAACTTCATGTATACCGAACGAGCTACCGCTAAGAATGACAAATCAGGGACGGTTCACAATTTTCCGGCTGACAAAACCAAACAGATTACGAACCCTGCACGTTCTTTCACAATTTGATATTGATAGATTATAAATTCTCGAGAAATAATACGTTAAATTGTAAATGGTTGGTTGCAGTTCACAATTTTGCAATACCTACATAAAAAGTTATGTACGCAATCACTTCACTGTCCTGAGATCAAGGACTGTGACGGATGGCATTTGTTTTTTGGGTTGGTCGTGTTTTGTCCCAGAAATATTCAGTTACTGCCTGGTGTTTGAAATTGTTGAACCTTATATATTATATATTGAACCTTAAGAGTGAACAAAGTAGAAAATATATGTAGTAGACTGCAGCTTATTGTAACGTACAGCGTATTGTAACTGCTATTTGACCGATATGTTGTCTCTGTAGGTATTAGGAAACCGATCGCAACTGTGAAATAATTAAACTGACGTACGACCATATCTATATAGTTAATTATTGTTTGATTTGAGATTAAGACTACTTAATTAATCTATTAATCACTCTTGTACATTATTATCATACTTTATCAGTATTAATTAATATATTTACCCAAATTATATCGAAATAATAAATAAAATCTATAGTGTATTGAAAAATATTGATAATAAAATTTAGGTTTAACTTTAATAATGACATTTTTGCTTTGCGTTGCATTACTATCTTTATACCTACTTGAACAAGAAACTCGACAAATGTGGCGACATGGAGTGGAGTCAATCAAAGTCCTGTTTCAGAAAACGCTATCACCCTTCCTGGATTATATCGTAATAAATATTCCCGAACTAGAAATAATTTCTGTGTCAGGGGGACTTTACAAACATTCAAACAAGGGACACTTAGAACACTTAGACTCAGGACAACTACGAGTATTTGTGGATTACACAAATATTTGTGTCGTGTTGAAATCGAACCCCTAACACTAGCATAGTGAAGCGATAATTTTAACTAAATTTATTATAATTGAATGCGTATACAACATTTCGTGACTGTTGAGAAATTTCGTTATTTGAAACAAATCCTGGACGCAGGAGCCAGTTTATGGTCAACTTCAGAATAGACTATCATAATTCATTGAATATAAAGTTTCGTGTCTGTATTGTTAACCGCTGAAGAGTTACTTTTATAATTGAACGCGTATATAAAGTTTTGTGACTTATTACTGCTGCTACTGAAGTTCCGTCTTCTTGGTATTTAAATTATATGATGGTTGCGCTAAACTTCAATTTAATGTCCTAACTATCTGTGAAGACAAAACGAAATTTAAAAGATCTCTATGTTAATGTACTGTAGATATATCATTATCATCATGAATGTTGAATTAAAAACTAAACAAATAACCTAAATATTCATCTTGTTAACTGACAATTATTAAGACGAGAATATAGCGCTGATTTGATTAAAAACAATATAACAATTAATATTAATGTAATTAAAACCTTATATATTAGTATTCAGTATTTTTTATTCCACAATTACATAAATTTTTAGAAAAAGGAGAGGGTCTGCTATCATTTAGGTTAGCTCTACACATTAGTGTAAACGAACCAATTTGTGAACATAAGTTGGCCAAAGCAAATTTGATTTAAGGTTCCATACGAGTTTCATATACTTACGATTAAGTAACATGTACAAATACACCGCTTATAAGCCAGCCGAAATTTATGTTACTTTTTATTTAATGTGGTTCAACATATGTACAGATATCTCAAGAGGACCGTATTTAAGATATCCCAGTTGATAAAGTCACTTTTAACACGTTCATTGCCAATCACAGGACACGACGTCGCGTGTTCGCTTCCATCTGGCTCATCACAGTCATCACTGACGTCGGGGGAAGCGTCCATAGTAAATATTATGTTAAACTGGTGCAGGTCATATTTGGAAGCGCGGCCTTAGGATCCTTGTTCTTTAATATATTTATTAACGATATGTCTGATATCTTTCTACATTCAATTCCATGCCTTTTTGCTGATGAATTAATCCATATAGTTCGATGTACACCTGATGTAAACTTGCTCCAGTCTGATATAGATAGACTGAGTTAATGGTGTGAGGACAATGTAATGTATTTAAACTGCACTAAATACAATCATATAAAGTTCACCCGTAAACATAACAAGATACTTTCAACCTATAATATTTAAGGAAATACACTTAATGAATTAAGTGTAATACGAGAACTGGGAATATATATATTATATTGACAGTGAGTTGCGTTTCATTAAGCACATGGATAAAACTGTTTCTGGAGCCCATGGGACACTTGGATTCGTAATCCGAAACTCGAAAGTCTTAGAAAAAACATCTACCACGATACTATTATACAACAGCCTTTTCAGGAGTAAATTAGAGTATTGCAGCACTGTTTGGAACCCGGGCTATCAAGTTCACATTAACAGAATTGAGAGGACTCAACACAAACTGGTGCGCCACCTAGCTGTCCGAGAAGGAGTGACAAGATCTATTAGATCGTATGAAGACAGACTTAGATACTTTAAAATTACCTCACTAGAATCACGTCAAATTGTCACAGATATGATGATCTTGTTTAAGTTACTGAATTATTAAATAGACTATCCGGCCGTCCTTAACAAGATATCTATAAATGTACCTTATAGACTTTCCCGACAGTCAGTACTTCGAAGGATATCTAGGATAGGAGATGTCTTTGGGACTTCACTAGCTACGTACAAAAAAAATGTTGTTATACATCTGCAGGACTCGTCTTCGTAGATACTCATATTTAGGTCACGTTTAGTAATACCTACATGTGTTTCTATTAATTTATAATTATAATTTTTATTGTTGTTTTAATTTAAATTTTAAGTTCCAGTGTTTTTTTGTCAAATATTATCTAGATTTTAGTTTTTTGCTACCTCGCATACTTTAAATTTATATAAATTATTTTAAATTCACCCTTAACGTTTTTTTTTTGTTAATTCTTTTTTAATGTCTGTACTTATTTCAAATGTTTGTTACTTTGCAATTTGTGGTTTCTGGTAATTCAGAGAATATATGGCTAACTGCATTTGTATAAGATATTTAATATTGTGTCATGTATTTCTCGTTAGAGATCCTCCTTTAAATAAATACTATACTTATTAAGAATATTACGTGAGCCGTTGCCATTTTTAATGTATTATTTATATATATTTATTATAGCTTTTTCAATAAAAAAAATCGTGTTTCAGGTTTTAATTTTTAAAACTAATAATTTAAATAAAACTTTTAAAACATCACAATTAATCATTTAGTTACAACGTGACATAAATTTGTGATTAGTGTCAACATCCTTGAGAAACTTTTAAGTATGATGTGTGGAGTGTTAAATAACGTTATACCTATTGTTTGTTTGCAGTGGAAGTCCCGATGGTGCGTGATGCGCAAACTGTCCCCCGTTGCAGGTGAGAACACCTCCCTCATTGTCCTACGTGAGGTACACTGAAAGTTTTGCGTAACTCATTAATAAAACAATTTACATGTAAAGTAATATATTTACTGCTTTTCGAAGTATTCTCCATTACATTTTAAACACTTTTTGATTTGGTCTAAACATTTTTGAAAACATGAGGACCATTTGTCTCAAGGCATGTTTTCACGTGCTGGTTGAAAGCTATCACGGCCTCTTCCGGCCCCGTCAATGTCATACCTCTCATCAAATCTTTAATTTTTGGGAAAATAAAGAAATCGCATGGTGCCTGGTCTGAACTATGTGCGGGATGGGTCACTAGCGCTTTTACAGTGGGAGAGCGATTCTTCGGCACGTATGGGCCGGCTCGACCGGAGTGATACCACGGCCTCACAGAAAACTGGTAGTGAAATGTAAAGCAATGCTTGCATTGCTT
The DNA here is from genome assembly GCA_963859945.1 of Euplagia quadripunctaria. NCBI lineage: Eukaryota > Metazoa > Arthropoda > Insecta > Lepidoptera > Erebidae > Euplagia > Euplagia quadripunctaria. The sequence goes on along the minus strand of OY982572.1, from coordinate 22,505,828 downwards.
TTCGCCGAGTGAGTGAGGTTACCGGCGGCCCTAACCCTTCCCTCTCCCCCTCCTCACCTCTCCCCTTCGTTACGTACGTTAGAGATGATATTAGTTCTCGTCGCCTCGGCAATCTTGAAGGCAGGGACCTTTCCATCTTGTGGCTCCGTGTAGACAGCGACGACCATCCCCCGTCTATGCATGACTCTATAGGTCCCATAGAGGTGATGCCGAAACTGACCACCTTATCGACCACGTCCAAATGGCTACAGACTCTGTGCTGCAGCAGATCCCATCTGCAGAGATCGTGATACTCGGTGACTTTAACGCTCACCACGCTGAATGGCTTGTCTCACGCAAAACCGATCATGCGGGGAGATTCGTTCACGACTTCGCCCTTATTGACACAACTGATAGCAACGCCTACGCAAATCCCAGATATAGAAAGCCTCAGCCGAAAGATAGCATCTCATGTTACCAACAACTCTGTTATGTCTTACTCTCAGAATGGATGTAGAAGTGGGGCACGTGGCACTAAAGAGCTCCTTATTATTGACACGACCATTAACCAACAAGTTCGCCGTAACCGAAAAGATCTGGCGACATGTTGGATAGTTTATAAGAAAGCCTATGACTCTGTGCCGCATACATGGCTACTGAGGGTGACGGAGTTGTATAAGATTGATACAACTCTATGCACTTTCTTGGAGGCATGTATGCAGCAATGGAGAACGGTTCTTTGCTATCCAGGATGTCGACAATCTCAGCGTGACGGCGAGTATATAAATATCAAGCGGTTTATATTTCAGGGTAACAGTTTGAGTCCCTTGTGGTTCTGCCTAGTTTTGAATCCTCTCAGCACTATGTTGGAGGGTTCAGGACTAAGCTATCGTTTGCGGAGAGGAGGTCAGGTTATATCCCACCTCCTTTTCATGAATGATTTAAAAGTTTTTGCCTGCAGCCATTTCCAACCGATAAAATTACTAGAGGTAACTGAAAACTTTAGTAAATGTATCAGGATGGAATTTGGTGTGGATAAATGTGCAGTCAGGCATGTAAAAAGAGGCAGGATTGTGGAATTTGAACGCATGGAACTCTCAGATTCTACACACCTTAGACGTCTTTCCGCGAACGAAACTTAGAAGTATCTAGGAATGTCACAGGCGTTAGGTTTAAATTAATTGACTATGAAGCAATCCAGTCCTAACCTACTCTTTTGGCATACTTAGATGGACTCAGACGGAACTTGATGCCCTGGATAGAAGAGTCCGTACATTGCTAACCGCGTACCGAATGCACCATCCACGTTCATCGCTAATGAGATTGTATATCCCGCGGAAATGTGGAAGTCGTGGTTTTTTAAATGCCAGGACACTACATAACCGCGAGGTATGCAATCTTAGAGATTCCTTGCTCTCTGTTAACGTGGAGGTGCATCGGCATGTTGTGGCAGTTGACAACGGACTCACTCCGCTTGCTTTAGGTAGAGAGAACTGGCGCAAACCTGCAGTACTCAATATTACAGATCGCAGGGAAGTACGGAAGAGTAAAGAGCTGCATGGACGTTATTATCATCTGTGTTTTGGCTACGTTTCGGTGACCTCTTTGGGGAAACTGAAGGTTGAATCTGTGCAATTTCTGATGAAGTTGTTATGACGAACAACTATCGGAGACAGATCCTAAAGGACATTTGTCGGGCATGTCTACGTCCCGTAGAAAGCCTCAGGCATTGCAGCGAGGGAAGCTTCCTTCAACCACAGGTAGGGGGTTCAAACAAAAAAACTAGTGAACCCAGTTAGCTTCTTTTAATCGATGAAGCCAATCTTCTCGCGACGGCCTCAATTCTCAATACAAATAGGGAACACTGGCCTTAGCTAAAATAGTGCCCGCAGTAGGTAGTCTTCTTGCACCAGGGCGTAGGATAGTCCGCAGCGTAGTTGGACCCGCGGCTGGTAGAACCTCGGTCCTGATAGCTGGTAGCAGTTTCGGCTTCTAGCGGTGGTGAGACGCAGGAAGCTCTTCCGTACGCTGAACTTGAGCTTGGTACTGGCTGCTTGCAGTTGTAACTTGAAAACTAGTCTTGATATTGGAACCCCAGCGGGTTCCAAATATTAGAATTGTAGAATATGACGTAGATAAATACTATAACGGCGAGCCGTTAGGCAACCAGTCGTCACGAAGAATCAGGAGCGAAAGAGACCTTCTCGCAGTGCGCGGCGCGTTTTATAGAATGCGCGAGCGACGAACTACTAACACATCGCCCTAAACAGAGGTAGACTGAAATTTCTAATCTATTTTTTTTTTTGATACTTAAGGTACATCAATATTTTTGCCGTTCCTCCGTACGAATTGGAATATAATGTTACAGCATATAATTTCCGGTTGTTCTCGTATTGCCAACGGCGTGTACTTGCATAGACATAACCGAGTGGCCAGGATAGTTCATCAGCAACTTGCTCTCAAATATAACCTTTTGACAGCGAAATTACCGTACTACAGGTATGTGCTCGACCCAGATCTTGAAAATGGTCGTGCAACATTGTATTGGGATCGGTCTATTATCACTGACAGGACTATTGTGGCCAATAAGCCTGATATAGTGGTGATAGACCGATTAGAGCGCGGAGCAATAATTATTGATATTACCATTCCCCATGACGACAACCTCTTAAGGGCTGAAAAAGAAAAACAAATGAAATATTTGGATTTGGCCCACGAGGTGGTCAACATGTGGAATGTGGATTCAGTAATCATTATGCCGATAGTCATATCAGCCCATGGGTTGATTGTAAAGAGCCTCGACCAACACCTTCAGAGGCTCACGTTAGGCAGCTGGATTAAGGGCCTGATGCAGAAGGCGGTCCTTCTTGATACGGCACGTATTGTGAGGAGGTTTCTGTCTCTGAAACCCTAACCACCGGTAGCTTGGTCCCTGTACCCGATACCGGTGGGGCATTATTTTTTATATTTTTAAATGTATTTTTGATAAATCTGAATGTATTTAAAAATGTAATTTATATGTATATTTAATAGAACAAAGAGAAAAATAATAATAATATAATAATAATAATAAATTTGTTTTTTTTTTAATATATATACTCTTTATATATGTATAATGTATACTAATAACGCACGGAGGTATATCTATGTACATATATATATATCTCATGGAAAGCGTTCGGTGACGATGACGCGAGTTCCATGGTTTTTGTTCACACAAAAGGTGCTAAACGCGCCTAAAGAAGTTTTCACTTCAAAAATATAACATTGAAATTTAAACATTTATGAGCGGCCGGGAGCGTAGAACTTTCAGTGTGCCCTATGTATTTCAATTGTTAATGTGTGAGTGTATTGCAAAAGAGATGAATGGTAGTAAGCGAGTGTATCGGAATGCCGCGGTACTGTTTTCTGGATAACTTCTGGATAACAATGTTGGTAGATGGTAATTTATGTATGATGTATATCGGAATCGTCTTCTTTACAAAATTGTTTCAGCATTTCTGAATCATTCATCCATAGCATAGCACATAGGTGAGGAGGCGGTAAATATTCGCCGGCCATGTTGCGAGTCGCCGTACGTATTTGTATGAATAAATATGTCTATTTGCAGTGGCCTGGGTGTTTTTATCGCTGATATGAATGAATATCTTATTAAGTTGAAGTATATGAAGTATCTTATTAAGTTTATCTTTATCCTAGATCCCGCAACACAAACTAGTTGATACAACTTAGTTTGGGTATAAAAAGCGAAATGTAATGTGTCCTAGTATCCACCTATTGTAATAAAAATACACCCCTTTTGTACTTCACGCGGTAACCCTCATGGACACTGTCTCACCAGAAGCTAGGTGTAGTAAAATCCACAAGGTTTCCAGTCATGGGTGTCTTAGGGCCCAACGGCCCGGATATAATATAACCAAATAATTATTCTGTGCGTTAAAGTTTAGGTTTTTGCCATAAGTACGTGTTATTATAGTTTACATATGACCCATAATGTTTAAAGGCGGTTGTATATTTTTTATGGACCATTGGCCTATTTTTGAAAAACGTAGAAAATCAAAAAACCATTTCTTAACCCACTGCCATGTTTGTCTTTAAACTCTACAATATGAATGTTTTTAAACTTTCGCAACTTTGATACATATTAGATGTTTAACTCGGGACTTACATTGTTTTGCTTACAAACTGTTTAGAAGGTAACTACTTCCTTTGTCGTGGGCAACATTACCTCTAGATCGACAGAGTGGCTATGGGTAACCCCATAGCACTGGTGATGGCCAACATCTGGAATGAACATTTTGATTAAGTAATCGACCTGCAAGCTTTCCACGTAAAGCTGTGGAAGAGGTACGTTGACGAAATCTTTAATATCATAAAGGGTACCGAAGGAGGTGGAACAATTTGTAAGCCACTTAAACTCTATCTATCAGAACATTAAATTCACGTTTGAAATGGAGATAGATAGATCGTTGCCATTTCTCGATGTAAAATTAACGGTAATACAAAATGGTACACTCAGACACATTGTTTATTATAAGCCGATACACACAGACAGGTACTTACACGCCCACTCACACCATCACCCACGTCATCTGCAATCCGTTGTGGCTTCTTTAACAAACCGAGCCCACGATCTGTGCGACCCTGAACACTTAGAGAGCGAGCTCACTCACGTTCAGGAAGTACTAAAAAAGATAGCTTAAAACGTCCAAGTGGAACCTGAAACCAGTAAACGGGGACAGAGTACCAGCATATCTGCTATATGTTAAAGGAGTGACGGACAAAATTGGAACAGTATTAAAGAAGTACTCCATTAAGACCGCACTCCAAGATAGCAAAGTCCTTAAGAACACCGAAGGATGTTGTTCCTCTACAGACGCCAGGTGTGTACAAGGTAGATTGCAGCTGTAGTCCAGTGTGGTGTGGTGGCTGTGGTGGACAGACCAAACGTACGATCGCAGAATGGGTCAAAGAAGACATCACAGCTGTAAAAAACGGCCAAATTAAGAAGTCAGCGATCGCGAAGCATTTACTGGAGTCAGGTCCAAACAGCCAGCCCATATATTTTGACTAGGGTGTAGAGTTTGTGAAGTTAGGGCTTGTAGAGTTAGGGCGTGTAGAGTTAGAAGTTTAGCTCTACATGAGATCTGATAACTTTTTGACAGTGCGAGTCATATGGTCTCGTCTTGGCAACATTTTACATGAAAATGTTTTTGGTGGGATTTCACTTCTTTTTGTAAGTTGCTTGTGACAATATATTTTTATTTTATTTATTTTTTTCTTTTTTTGGGGTGTATTTCTTGCACATCAGAGGTGACTTTTTTCATAGCCTAGTCTCTCATCACAGCGGGTACACACTAGGCTTTTGCGAATGCTTAATTCCAGCCCCTAATTTAAAGGGTGGGGGTGATTTACAAAATGTCCTGAAATATATATTTTATTATTTACTACAAGAAGTCCCTACATCATCAATTTTCAGACCTCTAGCATCAAAATTCTGCGGAAGTCTCATACAAACTTCCATCCCCTAGTTTAAGGGGTTCGAGGATAAAAATTCCAAGTTTTAGAATGTTTTTTGTTGTTTGTGTACTAGTGCTATCTTACATACCAAATTTCAGCTTTCTAGGACTTCAGAAAATACCCTAAGAATTTTGATGATCATCAGTGAGTCAGTGACAAAATCGGAGTTTTTTAGATATCAATAAAATCTAAACTATAACAGTTATGCAATTGAAACTTTATATGTTTAATAAATCTACTATTGACCCGATCCCGAGAATTTTGTGTATCTAGTATAATCCAAACCCAAGTTATGAGGGTTCAAAAAACAACGAAGCGCTTCGAGAAAAGGTAGGTAGTGCCCTTGCACTTCGCTTGACTCGTCTTAGCGGGGTCCCTACCGTGCCCCCAGATTTAAAAATTCAAAGGTGTTTACGGACTCAATACGAATTTCAACACGAACAATACTCTATATTTTGCACGTCGGATGAGTAATTGTACAGTAAACATTACTACCAAAACGACACTAAAATTTTGGGGTGAAATTTAATATGTTACCTGTAATTCAATACTAAACTCGTCAACCCCTTTGAGACAGACATAATAATATAGCGAAATACACACACTTGAACTGAAGTATTCGATAAAGTTCCCAAGGGCTACGACCCAGCACCGTGAGATGTGGTCGGTCACCAGTCATTAATTACGGCGTCAGAACCTCACTGCACCGTGCAGTGCTGCGCTGCTAATTGAAATGCAAATTATACGCACTGCGCCGCACCAGGCACACGTCTCTAATCATCGCATTTTAAGCCACACCGGCGCAATTATTTGAACTCATTAATTGAACGTTTCACAAAATTTGTTACCAATTTCACTAATTTGTATTTAAAATTAACGTTTCAAAATGCAGAACACATTCGGCAGAGGTGAACTAGTGCTAATTCCGAATGATTAAAGCAGAATAGCATCTCGTTACTCAACGACTTACCGTTTGAAAATACTTTTATTGCAAAAAAAACTTGCATCTCGGACACACGTATTTTTTTCGGTTATTACTTGTTGTATGTAAGACCAACCACTACCATTGTTATGGAAGGAACGTGGACCAAATCAGTAAAGGATTGAGGTAGACGATAGGAAAGGTAAAACCTACATATATATTACGTAGATACGAGCGCTACCAGGCTCTTGACGTCATGAGCCTCTGCGTTATAATTTTTTTTTAATAATTAATTTACAATATTACAAAATATCAAATTAATAAAATACCGCCGCTGAAGTACGTACTTCAGCGGCAAACGTTCTCTCGTGTGTGACGAGTGAAACGTGCGAGTGTGCCAACATTGGTGTGTTATTTTTGGCTTCATTTTTGGGGCACGTATTAGGAATCTGAATCTAAGATAATAAATTAGCAAATATTTTATGTCTACAGTTCCTTGAGACCCAAATCAAAAGGTACGGTTCATTTAACTCTTATATCTCTTTTTTTACACATTTTTTAACACTTCGCAGGTAAATTGAAACCTATAGGGTACATCCCATCTGCCTAGAAATACATATGTTTGCTGAGAAGAGAAGCGAAGAGTTCGTCTTTCAATAAAAACGGACGGAGTAAATCGATTCCGGAGGTGGTTGAATTATATTAATATTTATTTGTTTAACACTTTATGCACAAAACTTTTGTAATGGCGGACTTAATGCCATTGGCATTTTCTACTAGTCTATCTTAGGGTAAGGCAGAAATTAGTGAATAGGTGCACTAAATTTATGTAGAAAAAGAACTAGAAAAATAAAATACGAACATAATTTATACGTGCATATGTATATACCTATATACAAACATATATCCATATACACATAGATACATACGTATTTGAGTATTTACGAAGAGAGGACACACGCGGATATATAGATGGGGCATAACAGAAGAAGATTATTTGTAGAGCGGGGAGTTCTGTTATGATTGGAAAATAGAAACTGGAAGAAGGATGTCAAGTATGAATGGGAACTAGGTGAGTTAAGAATGGAATAAAGGGTGGTGAGGGCGCGCATCTGACGCTGACGAATCAGGAGCCAACTCAAGTCGTAACGAAAGGAGGAAACGAGGTCAAATTTACGAAGATTAAAAATGAATCGAATACAGTTATTAAGAAGTCGGTCGTATTCATTGAGGAGAGGCATATAGGTCGTAATAGCATCCATCACTATGGTGATGGATGCTATTACGACGATACTATGGTACATCTTTTGATAAATACTATAATAATATATAAAATAACTTCACACATCTCACACACGGCAGTCTGATCCCAACCTAGGCAGAGCCTGTACTATGGTAACCAGACAGCTGGTAAACATACTTATATATTTCTAAATACATACAAATTATAGATAAATTACACCCAGACACAGAACAAATGATCATGCTCATCACACAATTATTTGTTCTGGGTGGGAATCGAACTCACGATGACCACGACGGTTTAGCAGTCAGAATCACTAACCACTAGACCAACAGGCCAGTCATACTTGCTAATATAAAACTTGTTTAAATATGAATACTATAAAAATGTAAAAAATAAGACTTATAGGTATAAAGTTTGTACGGAACCCTCAGTCCGCGAGTCAGACTCGCACTGGTCCGGGTTTTGTATGTACATAATAATATTATACAAAGAAATACCCGAACAATTGCAAAATAAAAGATAGTCATGCGTACAAATGTTTACACTAAGTTTGCGGGAACCGAAAGCCCTACTACAGCGCCACAGACGTAGGATACTAATATTTACTAAGTCATTCAGTTTTGGACCAACTGCACTCATATTGGTGAACAGCTGTGGCGTTGACAGAGCCGAGCTTTAGTGGTATGATCGTGTGCGGCTCCATTAAACAGTCGATGCATCGGCTAGGCGCCGGCGACTGTCGCGCGGTGACGACGCGCCGATTAACCGCACCGCGTGTGGCCGGCCTGCGCCTCTTTACGACTGAACCACTCTTTGTTCCACTCAGGACGCGTTTCCGTCAAGTTATGGCCACATAAATAACAAACACTTTTATACTCATCAAACGTTTCAACGACAAACTAAACTAAATGGATGCAACTACATATTATTATATTATAACTAGCAACCCGCCCCGGCTTCGCACGGGTACAAATTATAGACCTAAACCTTCCTCATGAATTACTCTGTCACATTAGTGAAAACCGCATGAAAATCCGTCCAGTAGTTTTTCTGTTTATCGCGCACAGACAGACAGACGCGGCGGGGGACTTTGTTTTATAATATGTAGTGATGTAGAACCAGTTCATTTACAAGTCGTAGAGTATTGTAACTTAATAGATGTCAGTGTGACAGTCTGAACAACTGAACCGTTCTTAATGTGTTGCATAACCAGATACATCGTCCACTGCTAAACAAACGTAGGTTTCTTCGATAAACTTCTCTTTGGTGATATTGTAAGCCTGTATGAAAATCCCAATGCTGGCAAAGAATTGACATAGGCAGGGAGACAACCTAAAGTCATTATAAAAGATCTGTTTATCAAGTGTAGCAATCACCTCCAAGGCCGTAATTAGCGGGCATCCGCGGGCAAGGAGAAAAAGTCGCTCATTTATTGCCGAATCGTTTGTGAGAATGCCACAAGTAGAGTCGAAACAAGTGTCGAGAAATCACCGCCAATTTCAACGGGATATTCATCTCATAAGCTCTGTATATCAATCATCACATCTACATACGTACTCTATTAATTATTATTACAATCTTTAATTTAACTTGCCCACCTGCCTTGTGAGTATCGGTCAAATCTTGCAACTGTGCCCCCAACCAATTGAGTTGAAATTTAGAATACTTATGTAACTTCGGTGACAATTTAATAATCATAGGTATCATGGAGGTGATCTCGTGATGGATCTGGGCGGCGGCCATAGGAACTCCTCGTCTACTCAACATAACTACGTCTTATTTGGGCTCCTTCGATTAGTCTTGACAAGTTTTAAAGGTGGTTAAGGTGTAATGTGGAACCCCCCTCGAGCGTTACCTCAACGGGGCCAAACAGTACGGTTTTATTTGACCTAATATAATTTTATTCATTTTAGTAGGTAGGTACATAACTTGTACTACAAGGAATAAAATAATTTTAGGTTTTCTTGAATTATTTGATTTTTTGAAAATACATACGTCGGTAAGTAATTGCTTAACAAGCAATATACCAAACCTACTTTAGATAAAATTATAAAGACGAAAATTATTATTTATTGTAAGAAGCCAATAGATTCAAATCTTTTATTTTCTATTAAAATAAATTAGCAAACAAGCGCACAGGTGGGGGGCCACCTTTGGTTAAACACTCGCAACAGTATTGAAATCACTTGTAAATTGTACAGGAGCCCTCACGTGTCCGCATGCTTAATATATAAGTTCTCCCCTCTCCAAGCTCTGATGACCGTATGCTTGAAAAAAACAGCGCTACGCTAGTAGTACCATCTAGTCGGGTAGCTCCAATTGGAACAGAAATCTGTCATGCACGCTGTCCATTTTACAGATTGATATGTGTTAGTTTAACCAATAACGAAACGAAAAGTGTGGGTATGTCTGTTTAGCACGTCTATGTTTGTTTGTGTGGGTGGAATGTAAGAGGTGAGAGTTATGTGTGGTAGTGTACTCTCTCGTTTAGATATATTGATAGCATGTGTTTATGTGTGTACACAGATTGCGTGCACCTGCAGCTGTACCGTGACTCGAAGGCCCGATGGGGCGGTGCCGCGAGCAAGGCCTCGCTATCGCTACAGCACTACCTCGGCAGCGAGGCGGGCTTCACGCTCGACAAGCACTCCAACACACTGGCGCTCGTGTGCCGGGACCTCGTCGCCATACTCGCCTTCGAAACCCGCGAACGACTCATACAGTGGCAGGTGACTACTAACTTTTAAACTTTGGCATTCCATGATATAATTATGTATTTACACGGGAATTAACGCGATCACGAAATAGGTGTTACATACCTCTGACCACAGCCAGAGCAACCTGGTGGAAACTAGCTTCTAACTCTACACACCCTAACTCTAAGAGCCCTAACTTCACAAACTCTATAGTCTAGTCAACAAGTTCAAAAACGTGAAAAATAGAGATAAAGGTCCTAAAAATATGAGCGATAGCTCATTGGATTCGGAATTACCTCTAGAAAAATGTTTTTGAAGGATTTTGGTGCAGATAAAAAATTGCAATTGTTATTAACAAAATAAGATGAAATAAAAATTGTTTTTTAGTTTTTCGTTAATAACTCAAAAAATATTAATATTTAAGCAATTTTGAAAAAAGCTCGTTAAAGAGGAGGAGATTTCCAATAAAAAAGTCACAACTCCCGGAACTCTATCTCCATTATTTATAATTTTAATTTGACGGTGAAAATAGTACTGTTATGGCATCGCGCGCCGCCGCTAAAGAGAGTTCATCAGATAAAATAATTTTTTTATAACATAAAATGTCATTTTAAAAATTTGAAAACGTTCTAGTATCTTTTTAACACTTGAAAGAATCGAGCCTCGTTGGGAAAAAAGTTTGATCACCATTTTTCAAAAAGTTATTTAATTGTTAACTAATAATTTTTTGTCTAATCTACGTTGGCATAGATAATGGGATAAAAGGTAAAAATAATTGACCTATAAATTTGAAACTTCGCGGAGCCCTTTGGACTTCAGAAAATACCCTAAGAATTTTGATGACCATCAGTGAGTCAGTGAAGAAATCGGAGTTTTTTAGATATCAATAAAATCTAAAGTATAACAGCCATGTAATTGTTACTTTATTATATGTTTAATAAATCTACTATTGACCTGATCCCGAGAATTTTGTGTATCTAGTATAATCCAAACCCAAGTGACGAGGGTTCAAGAAAACGATGAAGCGCTTCGAGAAAAGGTAGGTATGAATTAATGAATGAATGAATGAACATTTATTTAGAACAGCACAAAGAGACATATCAATAAACATAATAAGTAAAAAAATAAAAGTAACAATAACATGTGACAAAGAACAAGAATTAACTTATAAATACTACATACAACTAAAACGAATTATAGTATCGTATAGCTATGCATCCCACGGCCTGTCTAAAAAGGCGTCTAGATCAGCTTCATGTCTAGCGAAGTGCTGGACCCTGATTTTTATCTGGAACCTGTATCCCACGTCCGTCGGGATTACTAGATACCCATTTAACAATATTTATCAGATGTAGATGTGTTAATGTGTGTGAGCGTTTAGTGATAACTAGAAATATGTTAAATAGGTAAATAAAAATTGAATATAGGTATATAAACACAATCATTATAAAAACGATCAGGTACATAAATATGTATATCTTATATTCACTTATTATATGTTAAAAAAATAAAGAATGTTCGGAATTAGAAGTTCTTATACTTTTTAATTACTAAGAATCGCACAAGTTCATACACAAAAACTAAGACATTAAACGAGAGATGTAATACATCTTTACTAAAATTAGGATTACATATCAAACTATAGAAATATCCTGATCAACGCTATAAGTAAAATAATTCAAATATTTATTGCTTAGAAACAAAATTTTCTTTCTAAATACCAAATAACAAACAAACACAACACAATCTAACGATGTGTGTATGTTGTGTTCAGGTGAAAGTAAGCGCACACCTGGGGGAGCCGCGCCACTACCTGGTGCTGGTAGGCGGTGCGGGAGCAGCAGGCGCGGCGGGGGGTGGGCCCTTGACCAGCAACAAGCGGCTGCCAGCAGGACCCGCTCGTCTTCACCTGCACGAGTGTCGCCTCGCGCTTACAGCCGGCGTACCACCAAGATTACTAGGGATATGGGAGCTCCCGCATCTCAGGTACCTACTTTGTGCAAGGTTTTTTATTCTGGTTTATTTTCTGGCTCAAGCTTAACTATGTGCATGATGGTGGTAGAGAATCGGTTTGCATTATTGCAACTGAAATAAATACTGTGAGCAGAAATAGCTGAATGTATACTAGTAACCTTTGTTTTTTTATAAATACTAACAGCACCCTTAATCCTGGGTAACTTATTGTAATGTAGGCGCTATGGTGTGGTGGAGGGTCGGTTCTGCTTCGAGGGTGGTTCGCACTGTGGCAAAGGCGAAGGTCTGCACGTGCTCATCACGGATCAGGCGCATGATATCTCGCGGGACTTTGATCTCGCTTCGCAGGGCCGACTGTCGCCCAGAAGACGACCCAACAATTTTAAAAGAAATGAAGGTATGCCTGACCTCCAGTACATTTATTTGAATTTGTATAAAACATTTTTTGTTAAAGGGCACCTACGTACCCATATTTGTTAGACTCTATAAATAACACAACCTACTCCAAAAGCTATTATCTCTGTTTGTGCTATATACGCGGACAATGTTAGAGTATTGAATAGCAATCACTTATTAGTTGGTGTGTAATACCTATTAATACGTGATCGCATTAATTCCCGTCAACATAATTATATAATCATACTATTTGGTCTCAATCAATGAATAATCTTATTGTTTAATTAATGTGATTTCATCTCCAAAATTTTAAGCAATTCATCTTGTTTGAACATCACTGAGAACATGATTTCCTTAATGAATGAAATAAGTAATTTAAATGTAATAACTAGTTTCGATTGTAACGTCTGCGATGATGTGCAGTTCCTTAGAAAGTCCAAAGTTCCTTCTGTGTATTGGACAGCACGATACATAATACATGAACAGAATGTTTTACCTGGTATCGTTTACGTTTCATACTTCGCGTTGCCTCTTTGTTGCATCCTATGTAGGTATGGTAATAAACATAATCTTTCTTAGTTATTATTGTTTGAATGTAGTTTCCTTTGTGCTGTTTCTTTTTTTCATTTGACTGAATTCTCTTTCTTTAGTAGGTTTTTGTTTAAGACATGTGAAATTGTTTATTTCCCCGAATATAACATGGCATTTTTTTAACAGGTATAGATACTCCGAAGTCACATAAAGCGTATCGCCCAGACACGCGGCTATCGGAACTGAACACAATCGATCACTCCCTTCCACCCATGGACTTCCGGCACTACGACGAAGCATGTGGAGGAGAAGAGAACGGTGCAATATCGCCATACTGGCCGTCAACAGAGCGAAGTCAATTTCCGGACATGGGGCTAGGGGATACGGCCTCAGTTCATGAAGGGGATTCGGGCGATGCCACAACTTGGGGGAACGGGGTCGGTAATGTGACGCTCGAACGCTGCATGAGTTGCATTTCAAAGCTCGGTGCTATGTCAAGGTCTTCGACCGCAGCCCTAACTCCCGGAGCAAAACATTTCAACCCTGCGTGGACCATGGAGCCAGTTCACGAATCTGTCCCAGATACTGTGACTCATTGTGATAGTTTACCTAGTGCAACCGATAAGACTGAGGTCTGCCGCTGTCCCGAGCGGCCAGACCGACCCCCAGATAGACCTCCTAAACCAACCAGGCTGGATTTGCATCTTAACAGTAGGCCTATGGCCTGTAGCTGTCCGCACACTGCACCGGCTGATGATAAATGTAGTAGAGTGGGACCCTATGAGAATTACGATGTGCCAAAATTGCCTTCAGCAGAGGTAAATTTTTATTTTTTTTTATTTAAAATGGACAACTCTCGCTTTAAGAATGATTTCTGTGTTGCCCCCACCACTAACACCCACTACCCCACTTTATTAACATTGAAATAACGGACACAAAGAACACCCAGACTCAGGACAACTATTTGTGGAATACACGAATTTTTATCCCGTGTGGGAATCGAACCCACAGCACTCAGCGTGGCGTAGTGGCGAGACGATAACTTTACTCATTGCACCACCCGTGCAGTCTAATAAATATTTTATTAATAATTATATTGTTATGTATTTATAGTAATTATAATTTTTTTAATAAATGAGCACGTTAATATTGAATCTTCTCCTTTACGTTATACGTTTTATTATATTTTACTTTTGCCAGGTTGAAGGCGAATATTACGATACACCGAAGAGGCTCAAGGAATGTCTCAGTAATGAACTTTTTAAAATTACAAAAAGTTCAACACCAAACTCTGTTATCCTTAAAAAACCTTGTGGATGTTTGCTGAAATTTGGAAAAAGACGAAGAGAACCTACAATCGTTGATTCTGAAGAAAACTTCCAACCAGCAAATTGTCCATGTCAGCGCGTCACCGACTGGGCCAACAATTGGATAAAACTACCTTACTGTAGGAAAAATACCGTTTCTAATGACAATTTACAGCCAAACAAAGAAAACGTAATGCCAGTTAGTAATGATCGTAGCGCACTGTATGCAACCATTGACCTTTCGCGAAAGACTCGGAGAAAATCACGACCATGCGAAAAGCAAGATGACGGATTCAACTCTGAGGGCGCAAAAAATGAAAATATGAGACCTGTAGAGATCGACAATGGTCCACTTGCCAACTACGAGAACCTTAACTTTGCCTTATCCCTGGAACACTATGAAAATGCTAAAGATTTATTAAGAAAGGCAGGTGTCACACAGGCAGAACTAGATGCTATTAGCGCAAATCTTAAGCCAATTTCTTTCACTAATGTAAATGGCAGAAGCGTCTGTACTAAATGTGGACATCCACAGCAACGAGCGCAAGCAATACTTGATTCGTTTACTATTAGTACTCATGGCGATTATTTAATGATGGAACCAAACGCCATGGAAGTAAAGTTAGGGCACAGTAGGACACTGCCCTCAGGCTATACACCCATGTCACCTATTGGTGGCTTTGCATTCAACACACTCAAGCATCCCGCAAAAAGTCCAATAAATAGGTTGCTGGACGAAAAATCAGCAAGCAATCCTACACTCTGTGGCCCTGATGAATGCCGACGCGCACACACCCATAAAAGTGGAGACGTATCACGCGCCCCAGTTTCTTCTATGGAGCGGATTGAAAGAATAGAATATAGGAAACGTTCTAGTTCAGCAGATTCTTCACGTTTCCTCGAAGATGTGAAAGAATTTGAAGGTAATGTTGATAGCCACGGCTCCAACTCATCTATAGAAACGCTACGTAATATTGCCCTTGACCAGCGAGCGCCAACACCGTGCGATTGTGCGGCTGATAATAAAAATTCAGATGCTGAGAGTTCAGAGGCTTCAAAAGGCGCTCAAGGTAGAGGAATACCGCCTGCTAAGCGGTCATCATCAGTACCCGGCAAGACCGGCGGTAACCGTGATTCATCGTCATCTAATGACTCCGGGGTATCGAGTTGTTCATTGCGACGCGCAGGAGAACTGCCCGATTTTGAATTGCCGTTGACGACATCCGCAACTCGGCGGCATTATCGCAGCACGCGTCGTGTAGCTGCCTGCATACACACGTCTTTACCACGACGATCTAAATCTACGGATCCACTAAGGGACTTCGCCACTCTGCAGCGGGTTCGCATTCCAGCAAAATCTTCATCTGCAGAAGCCGAGGTGCCCGTGTTAACTACAAAACCACTAAGAAGTAAGTAGCTATGCAAATTGAAGTTAAGGGTTTAATCTTTGTCAAAGATAACAAAATAAGATAATACATATTAAAGTGGTAGTAGATAACTTTAATTAATTTAATTATTAGGTCATTTCTCAAGTAAATCTTACGAAAGGTAAAAAAAACAAAAAACTTTGTAAAGCTGCTTTAAATAAAGTGATAGGTGGTAACACGTTTCAAGCAGACATGTCTAAACTACTATATCACCTAACTATTCCTGTTCTAGTCATACTAATCAAATTAAAACTGAAATGTGCTTTTAAAAAAGACGTGCATCAGCTGGACGTAATTTGATGTATTTTCTTGCAGGTGTAATGGACACACACAGCACATCGAGCGGCACATCTGACATGTCGGACTACATCGAGACGTTGTCGATATGCTCCTCACATTCCTCAACAGATACTCCCGTTACCATGAGGTGAGTGTATTGATTTACCCTTATTAGGACTTATAGGTATGTGCAGTTCAGGTTTGTAAATTTTAAAGAACGTGACAATTATTATTAAATATTTAATTGTGCTCAATTGGGCTTCGTTAATGTATGGGTTCCTGTTTTAGGGTGATGCGTCAGACAACGAGCACGCTAAGGCCGCGCTCGGGCAAGGAGTACCAGAACTTGGACCCTCGCCTCACGTCTGTGTACCACGCCCCCGCGCCGCACGCCCCATCGCGCCCCCATCACACACACTTTTACACCAACCTGCCCTAGACATTCCGCAGTTTTCAAACTGCTACGTTATTATTTAACTGTAATTACAAAACTCTAAATAACTCTGACATCTAGATTAGTATTTATCTTTATTTATACGAATGTCACTCTCTACTGCTTAATTTCCCATTATTCATGACAGCAAATAAATTTAATTCGTTTCTGCTTTATGCGAAAAGATCATAAAAGCAGCGCACTATGCTGCTTATCACAGCCTGATTGCAACGTAATGTTTTTAGTTTTACAACAAGGCACACGCCGCCAAAGTAATAACTTTACAGCACCTATAAACATTCAGAATGCGTGAAGCAGTACAGCACGTGTGTCAAATATATTGTTCTTGGATGGGTAAAACTCTTTAGTAACCAACCGGTTGTACAACTCATACACTTACAAAACTCGCTATATTGTATTAAATTGTGTGTGTAAATAAATAGGTTATCAAATTATGTCCTACATAGTGAGTCCTGAATACACGAGGCATCATACGAGTTCGTAGTCGTATGTTCATGTAAATTCATTATAGTTAGGTACGAATATAATTTTATTAAGATAATATGCAACTCTTTTTTCATAGTTTTTATTCTTGTTGTTATTTACTAAAAAATTTTCTCATATGTTAAATTAGGGTTGCAAGGCTATAAAACCTCGCAATGACGGCTTCTTCCGTTGCCAAAGTAATTTGACGAACGAAAAGCGTCACCATTAACATTAGTAATGTCAAAACCAAATGTAGTGCTGAATTAAATGTAAATTCATTTTAGCTGTAGCAGACTCGTACATTTGAAATCTTTTAACTTAAACTATATTTTAGAGAGTTTTGTTTAGTGAAATCTTCAATAGATTCTTCGCCATCCATCTATTGTCTCAAACTCGACTTCGTAGGACCTTGTACACACGCCTTGACAACCCGACATAATGTCCAGCACATTTTTACACACTTAATCTTACGCAATTATTATACTGAATTTTAGAAGAAACATAAATAATTTGGATAGAGTAAAAGGCGAAATGCAAGTGTGTGAGTGCAAAGAAGGGTTCGTTATAGTTTATTGAAACAATTCGTGACGTAATATGTACTTAAATATTCGTGAGTTGTACTTCTAACGAGTGTTGTACCTCGTAAGTCATAAGTTCAGTAAAGCTTGTTATCTCACCTCGCTCTCTGAAATTAAATACAAATTAAGCAATAAGAATGTCGGTAACAGTTTACCGCTCATACTGTTTCGGTAAATCTCGCGGTCATATAGGACTTTCCGTGATGTATACCCGTGCGTGAACTTAGTTCTGTTTAGTCTGTGAGTTAAGTGTGATCCGTCCAAGGTCTGTCTCTCGTGTGTGACCTATTGCGTACATCCTCTCTCTTTGTCTGTCCCATGACACCTGACAAAACAATTCTCTACAGTTAGAGCATCGTCTACAATATATATATATGTAAATATATATATATTTTGATTTTTTTTATGGTATAGGGGAGCAAACGAGCAGACAGGTCACCTGATGGTAAATGACTACCGCCGCCCATGGGCACCTGCAACTCAAGAGTCACAAGTACGTTGCCGGCCCTTAAGGGGGGAAGAGGGGAAGTGGGAGAGAGGATGGAAGAGCGGAAAGAGGGAGAGACGGGGGGAAGAGGGGGAGAGGGAAGGGTTAGGGCCTCCGATAACCTCACTCACGCGGCGAAAAGCAATGAAACATTGCTTCACTGCCAGTTTTCTGTGACGCCGTGGTATCACTCCGGTCGAGCCGGCCTATACGTACCGAAGCATGGCTCTCCCACGAATGAAAAATTATCCTGATCTCAAACTTACTGATAAACTCTTACTCGAGCTCACCCAACTTTACAAAAATAATATCTTGTTAAAAAGGGATTTCAAAAAATAAACAGAAATATAAATCCGGCTTGTGGCGTTTTAAATATCGACGTTGTTTCTGTCGGGTGTCATCGGGTCAATATTAGTAAATTATATGTGTGTAAATATTTCTCTGTCGCTTGTCAACACTTTCTAGTTGATTTACTCTTCGTTACTGCAGTTAGATCTCCATTAAATGCTAAAGCAATAAGTACTTCAGTTAGCGCTTGCGCTTTGTCCGTACACTGGCGCGGGTGGCACGCCGCACTCACATAACATGCAAGTGTTAGTTACCTACCTTTGCGATGAAAACTGAACGAATTACAAAACAGGTCAAATAGAATAACTATTGTTAATAATTTGTTAATTGTACACACGATTATTGTAACTAGCTTAAGAGTGAGTAAGACGACGTCTCTTTCAGGTGGGAAGCAGACGTGACGTCACTGTATGTACATATATGGTGGGTCGGATAGTTGAGCACTCGTCGCGTCGTCTTATTTAGAACGATGTAAAGTATATATTAAATAACATTAATAAATAATTTTATAAATTTAATCTCTACAACGACTCTCTTGTCTGTACTTTGTTACGATGATGTAATATTTTGATATTCGGAGTTTATCTGAGGCGGGGACGCGTGCCCGCACACACACGCAATGATAGCAATAAGGTAGCGGCCCGACGTGATCTGTACATTGTACGTAATGTAATAATGTTATATAAGGTTAGAGTGAGCGCTCGGTCGACAGAGAGTGGTGTGACTGTCGCGTGACTGTCGCGGCCCTGTAGCCGCGCTCTCGCATGAGTTGCGCCGGAAGACTGGAATTGTAAGCAGGTTGTTTAGATATTACGCTAGCGAATGAATTTATATTATAATGAAAACTAATGTTAATAAACTTGAAATTTCCAAATAAAACGTGAATAACTTGAATGCGTTTTATATTTTCCTAACACACAAGCTACAGATACAGTACAGCGGTAAGCAACATGTGCTCTGTTCAGTAGGGAGAGGTTACTGCAGCTGGGTGCTAGACACGTGTACTGTGTGACATTACATTGTGCGATCTGCACATTTCTGAAGTGAAAACTTCTTTAGCGGCGTTGAACACTTTTTGGGAACACGTGACCCTGATCGAAAATGTGTCCGAGTGTCATATATTTAAAAAAATATTTTTATGACGAAATCGAAAATTCGTAAGAAGGAGGCGAGTTTCTTAAATATACATGTACAGCGGCAGAGAGACATGGAGAGGGAGGGAGGGACAGGGACAGGGACGAGAGAGAGAGAGAGAGAGAGAGGGAGAGAGAGAAAGAGAGAGAGAGAACTGAACTCGTGACCGTCACGCTAATAATACATATATAGATCCACTAGAGCTCTTTATTAATGAATGTCACCAACCTGTTAATGTGACGGTTTAAGTTCGTCGTTTCGTTTAAGTTTTCACTTTTGCCTATTTTTTTATTTTTATTAACTTGTCATTACTTCTCGATAATCCCTGCAGTATCAAAGTTAATTGTATTGACGCTCCTAAATAAACGATAAAACGTAGAGATAGTTATCTATGATACAGTTTACATGACTGGAAGTGTGTTACATAGATTTCATATCGAAGTTAATGATATTTCATCAGGATATTGGAATCTAGCTTGTCTCACCTTGAACTGCTTAATTTACCTTGGGACACAAACTGTGTTTTGTAACGTATAGTGATATGATTCGTAACACCCCCTATTACGTAATTAAGACCAAATTACAGTAGTCAACATGTGGGTGTCTAATACGCCTCTGCCTACACCTTCGGGGACACATGCGTAAGTGTATGTATGTATTTAATTGTACCTTACATAAAAAAACATTTTAAAGACGCAACTTAATCCGTAAAATATGGATGTGTGGTATCTACGCGGATAAGATTTGTATCATACTCAATATGTTGCAAGAATTATATTACCATATCTTTGGGGTAAACACTTTTTTGTAGAATTTCACTCTGTCACTGTGCAACACTGTATCGCTAAGTCGACGTTAAAGCGACTATAGCCATGATCTGCCGTTTCACCAAAAGCGGCAGAACACTAAACTTGTATATCTACCGACACTAGGTTCTGGCGACTATTACCGTTAAATCTTTCCATTTTGGTGGAAAGCAAACATACGAGTATGCTTCCTCTGACTCTACAATTTCATGATAGCTACCCGAAACGGTAACGCTGGTAACTTTTATTCTAATTTTATTAAGTGTTGAAAACATTTACCATCACGCGTACCGTGAGCTTGTATGGTAACTTAGTTGTGTGAAGGTTCTACGGTAGAAAAAATATATCTATAGGTAGTATCATAACAAGGATATCAACGCAGAGTGTTAAAGTTGAAAGAACATTGGAATGATAACGGGTGCCTGAATCATTTATTGCACTCAATAAATATTTTATTAAAACATACTTAGTGAGTGCGATATCTCTATATGAGCTTAATAATGTAATCATTGGAATCAGTATATCGTTATCTTTATAACACAACAATATTTTAAACTTTGTCTGATGTCAATATTAATACATACACAATCTTAATATTATAATAAGATAAAAAAAAATGTGAATGTGTGGGCAAGTTCTTCGTCACTAAAAAAAGAAAACTAACTAAAATTTTGTAATTTCAACCATGTTATATTATAATGTAAATCTTGTAAATGGTTTTCACTTGATGCTAAATGCATGTGTTTGATCTGATTATAATATAAAGATAACTGATGAAGCGGCTTGTAAGTAGAAGACAACATGCGGTTACTTATTTATGTATGTAGGTATTATTTATTTAGATTCCTATTGAACCCACTCTGTAGAAACTGAGTAAACAAATGGTTTTAACATAGCACCGAAACTATTGGTGCCATTAACCTGTAGATCAGCTCGGGTACACCTTCCCGTACACCTCTACAATTATCCATGTAGCACTTACACAAACTAGATATCGAACATAATAGTCCCTGCAAGGCGGAGTTTAACGGATTCTTGAGGGTTCGCTTAGATTACACAAATTGTTCATTAAAGCGCAAAAATTACGTGTTGAACATTTGTCGACAAGAACCGAGATTTTTCTAAATCATAATAAATGTGATAGGTCCGGTCCACTTTTAAGGAGCCGCGAGTGGCTGCAGTCAATCAGAGGCCGCGCTGGTGGCATGGCATCACCGATAGTAATGGCGCGAGATCCAAACAGCCTCAAATACTAATTGGAAACTATATGGAAGTATTTATTTATGTTTCTAATAAATTATCAAAGAAAATCCCCATTTCATTAATTGAATATGACAAAGTTAATTGATAATTAATTTGGGACACAATGTGCCTAACTAATAAGTTAACACATGCATTTATTACTGATATCGGACATAGCTTGTGTAACAGATTTCACGTTTCTAGGTTGTCTAGAAGCTGAAAAATTGATTTTTGATGATCTGTCAGTCACTCAGTTAGTCAGTCATAATAAAAATAATGATGTTTACGTTATTCGTAAACTAAGTAATGAAATTAGATTTTTTAAATTTCGCGTATTTTGTAGTGAGAGGGCCCTAACGGCGTATACAAATTTTCATCATCCACACATCAATTTCAAAATTCATTAATAGGTTTATCCGATTCGGAGTTAGAGGGGGACTGAAAATGCCTCGAAATGATATGTCTAAATATAGTACTGGAGTGCTTTGAGCTCGAGAACTTGCCTTCGCACTTCCGTGCGCATAGATAAGGTGTATTGTTATCCGCTTATAAACATAAGCCGATAAACGTATTAAAATCATAGAAACGAAAATTTAAATTATTTGCAAGAATAAATTACAAACGGAGCTATAATTTATCTGAAGTACATACATGTCTTACAGTGAGAAGGTGAGTCTTCACCTTCTGCGTAGCTTGCTGTTATCATAAGAGGAATCCGCAGGAAAGCGACGCTGTTTATTAGCTTCACAATAATTTAAGTAACGTCCTTTTAATGTCAATCAAGGACTTACAAGTCACTCTGCACTTTTGCTTCTGACCAATCAACGTATCCTTAAGAGTTAACACATTTTCTAGTTTTCGCTTTTGAATAATTTAAGTAATCTACATCCTTAAACATTGGGTCTATACGATACGGATTTATCAAAAGCAGCATAAAAATAAATATTATAGGAAGATATAAAATAAGTGTATTTTGCAATGAGAGCTAACTCACTAACTGCGTAACTACGTGGTATGTAGAAATGAGATTAACTTGAACATTGAATAAAAATGTATTCCCAACACACCTAACACCCTGAGGTTCAGGTAATATTTAATAATACATCGGTTAGTTCAAAAAAATTTCAAGCATAGCATAATTTTTCTACTTTTTTATTTACTAACTGACCCGACAAACTTCGTACCGCCTCAGAATCATTAAATATTTTGTTAATTGAAATATAGGTTTATTTATATTCAAAATTATTTTCATAAGTTAAATAAATGTACAAAAATCAAAACAAAAAGTATTTTTATTATATTGAAATGTAATTCACGTAGCATTTCTTCACTAGCATAGCATGGCTACGGCTGGACACTGGCCTCTCTCAAGGACTTCCAAGAGGACCGGGAAGTGACCTGCATCCACCCATAATCTACGATTATTTGTCCACCTTGTGGACGTCCTCCGCTGCGCTTTTTGGTTTCCACTCCAAAACAGAACAGAACACTCCCATCGGCCACCTGTTCTGCGTGATATGTGGCCTGCCCACTGCCACTTCAACTTGGGCCATGTCAGTAATCTTCATTCGTTTGCGTATCGCCTCATATCTGATTCGATCTCGCAGGGAAACCCTGAGCTTAAGAGACCACTTTTCCGCTCCACTCGCTCCGCTCGACCAGTGAGTGTAACCACACTCACTGGTCAAAAACCTTTATTTTTGAATACTGAGGAATTTTGTACGAAAAGTTGCTCTGAAGTTTCCCAAACATTGCCCATCCGAGTTGGATTCAATAATAGACTTTTTTCTTGAAGTTTGATTTACCGAATTGGACTGTTTGTCCCAGGTATATATCCGCGTCAACAACTTCAAGAACTGAGTTTGCAACCATAACGGGGTAAGTACAACATGAACATTTTTTTTTATATAATCTTCGTCTTGTGTATGTTCATATTAGGGCCCACTCTTTAGGAGACTTCCGGCGATTAGAAAACCAAGGGCCATCCCAGGTCTTCCCGTGGGTGTCATAAGAGGCGACAAAGGGATAAGTCTGTTTCTAATTAAAAAACCTACAGTCCAATTTGGTATTAAGTTAGAGGAGACACCAACATCTAGTCTCCTAAGAGAAGAAAAACTAGTTATAAACCCGGAACGGTGCCTCCGACAAGGTGATAAGCCAGGCACCTGCGGCCGAACCGGCACCACACGTACTGACTCGTCATTCCTGTGGGTCCCGCCGGGGAGGAGGAGAGGGTGGCATAGGTACTGGGCAAGCCCATGTTGCCACAAAGTCCACTGTCCCAGGCGTAGTAGCATCCACGGAGAGGTCACTTCGCCCACCTGCCCTGCAAGTGGTAAACAACACGGGGAGTGGCAGTTACCGGTTATAAGTCTGCACGAATAGGCGTAAGTGCTGGCGCCAGGGGTCACTTCCGACAGTAGGAAAATTATTCGTAAATCCACTGATCAGTTACCGCCTGCTCTAAGTCGGGCAGCCCCCGACCAATAAGGTACTGATCCGTCTCAGCGTCTACTTGTTTTGCCTGGGTCTGAACAGAATACAAGCTGGACGTTGACGCTGTAACTATAACCACCTGGTCGGCAATATACAAAGAATAAAGACAAAACCAACAGTACTTACATGCGCTTTGCGTCATGGAATGTCCGAATAATGAGGACAGGCTTTCCGAACACCTGCGGAAGCTCGGATTACGCTGAAGTACTGCGCAAAACCTACAATATTGACATCGAACTTAATAGGCTAAATGTCGACATCGCTGCCTTGCAAGAGACCAGAATCGAAGACGAGGGATCTATCCGCGAGGCGAACTACACTTTCTTCTGGAAGGGAAAGAGGCCGACGGAGAAACGAGAACATGGTGTAGGGTTCGCGGTCCGCAACTGCTTACTAAATGCTATACAAACACCCATAGGTGTCTCTGAGCGCATTACGGTCTTGCGTCTAAGCACTCGGTTTTGTTTGCCTTTATTTCCGCTTACGCACCGACGCACAATTCAAAACCTGAGATCAAGGATCAATTCTAAGACCAGCTCGACGAAACAGTACGCGGGGTGCGTATAACAGACAGACTGCACATCTTGGGTGACTTTAATGCTCGCGTCGGCCAGGATACAACGGCGTGGCCTGAATGTATCGGGGCACACGGCGTCGCCGGAAGCTGAGTAGGAACGAATGAAAACTCTTCTCACTGACACCGCAGGAACCGTTTTCGGCTACCGGAGGGCAAAAAGTCACGACTGGTTTCTTGAAAACGAGCGGCACTTAATGCCCCTCATTGACTTGAAACGCCACGCCGCCCAAAATTTTCGCCTCAATCCGTGTGATGTAACGCGCAGGAGCCTCAACAGGGCAAGGGCTTCTCTCCAACGTAGCGTTAGATTTTATACAAACGGATACTGGACAGAGCTTTGCCAAAGCATCCAATCGTGTGCGAACGCGGGGGATGTTGGCGGAGTCTACGCGGGTATAAAAAGAGCTGTTGGACCTATTCCGAAAAAGACGGCACCTCTAAAGGAAAGTGACGGCTCTGTCATAACTGACAGCGAACGACAAATGTCTAGATGGGTGGAACACTACACAGGCTTCTACTCGTGTCCTGTAGACATCAAGCCGGAGGCGGTGGAGCTTGTTCCGAGCCTAGTGACATGGCACGAATTAGACGCTGCACCCACAGTAGAGGAGCTTCAACTGACCGTCAACCAGCTTAAAGACGGAAAAAGTCCCGGTAAAGACGAGGTGTACACCGAGATTGTCAAGATCAGGTGCCTTCTCCCAGTGCTTCTCAACCACCTGGCCAAATGTTGGGAAACGGGCTGTGTGCCCCGAGACATGCGCGACGCTAATATCGTCACAATTTACAAGGGCAAAGGCGACCGCGCTGACTGTAACTCCTATCGCGGTATATCCCTTCTCAGCATCGTTGGCAAAGCTTACGCAAGAACCATCCTAGGCAAATTGCAAAAACTCACCGACCGCGTGTATCCTGAGGCACAATGCGGCTTTAGGTCTGAACGGTCTACGGTTGACATGATATTTTCTCTTCGCTAACTACAAGAGAAATGCAGAGAGCAACAGACCCCGCTTATCGTTGCGTTTGTCGACCTGAACAAGGCTTTTGATACTGTGAGTAGGGAGGGGTTGTACTCAGTTCTTGCAAGAATCGGATGCCCCCCGAAACTCCTAAAGATGGTGCAGTCTTTCCACGAGGGCATGAAGGCCACAGTTCTGCACAAAGGCGACTCGTCTGCGCCGTTTCATTGTTTCGTTTTGGCACCGACCCTGTTTGGTATTTTCTTTTCTGTGCTTCTCAGGGTTGCTTTTGGCAATGAAGAACAGGGCATCCACCAACACACACGATCCGATGGTAGGCTGTACAACATTTATTTATTATTTCCTTTACAGGCACCTTAATGCTAACAGAATAATCCATGCGCAGAAAGTGATTTATATTATAAATCTAAAATGTAAATAAAGTAACAATTAGTAGATACTAAGGTATAAGATTAAAAACAAACTTCAAAATTAAAAAACAAATAAATAGTAAAATTTTTGTGTAAATTAACATTAATTTAAATTGCAAACAAGGTACTAAAAATTAGATATAAATACAATTCATTAAAATTTTAAAAGTAAATAGCGAATTCTAGTATCATAAGAACCGTCCAAATTGTAAAATAAAAAGTAAATAACCTTGTAATTAAAATTCACTAACATTGTAAAAATATTAGTAAATCGGATATAAATACAATTCAATCAAATCTTAAATATAAATAATAATAATCAGGTCCAATAAAATCTGTCCCTAATGTAAAATAAAAATAAAAAAGTAGGTTATATATAATAGATCCATTTTTTTCTTGTCTTTTTATAAGTATAATATTTCTAAACAAAGAAAATATATATATCGTTACATTATTCTATAGTACTGGTAACTGTCATCGTCTCAATGTAACGCCCTGCTGCTTTGAGAAACGATCTTTCGCTGCATGAGAATAAATTTATTGATGGATCAAATGAGACGATTTCATTAATATACCTTAGTGCTCGTGACAGGGGTGCATACCGAGACAGATCAGGGCGTGCAGTCGGTACTGCCAGCGGGCGCTGTTGGGGCTCGCGCACCGTAGACGTGTTGCAGCGCGGTACATGTACGTAAAACCACGTATTAAGCGGAAGACGTATGTTACTAAAGTGACATTACGACGAACTGTTAACATACGATAGTCCACCATCCCTACGATATATAATGTGGGGTACAAGTATGGATAGTAATAATATAATCGTTTAAACAGGTATCTAACGAAAGACTTTTGCACCTTCTCAATTTTAAATATATGTTGTGCTTGATAGGGATTCCATACAATAGCAATATTTCCATACAACATCTCTTTGCTCAAGTCCAAGTGCCACAGAAAGGACCTCTTTGTAGACAGCCTACTCTTTGTTGATGACGCGGCCTTTGTCGCTCACGACCAGGCTAAACTACAGAGCATAATAGATAGGTTTGCCACGGCATGCGAGTTATTCTCCATCTCTATAAACGTAATTTTAGCGCAAGGATGCTCAGAACTTCCAGTGATCTTGCTACACGGCTCTCAACTGGAGGTGATCAGCAAGTTTTGCTACTTGGGCTCGCATGTGTCGAGCAATCTGTCGCTTGATGCAGAGATCGCTTTCCGCATCGGCAAAGCGGCCACCACGTTCGGGCAACTTCGCTCAAGGGCTTGGGACAACAAGCACCTTACATTAAAGATGAAGATGCTTGTCTACCAAACGTGTGTTCTAAGCACCCTTTTATACGGAGCGGAATCCTGGACGACATACGCAAAACAAGAACGTCAGCTGAACACATTCCACATGCGCTGTCTTCGAAGCATACTCGGCATCACGTGGAAAGACCGCAAGACAAACGAGTCTGTTCTAGGTGCGGCGCAACTTCCCAGTATTACGGCCATGCTCAAACAAAGACGCTTAAGGTGGCTTGGACATGTGCATCGCATGGAACAGTCCCGCATGCCGAGGAAAATTTTACTAGGAGAGATCGCAGACGCAAAAAGGCCTATTGGCCGTCCCATATTGCGCTTTAAAGACTGCGCTAAGCGCGATATCATCGCATTCAACATCCCTAGCGATCAATGGGAAGAGCTATCCAAAGACAGAGGCAAGTGGCGTAGTCTTGTTCATGAAGGGCAGTCGAACGAGGACAAAACCTGGTTCGAACACTTGAAAAAAAAAACGCATGCAGCGCCACGAGCGAGCCGCCAACCCCGAACAACAAGGGAGCCAATTCATATGCCCCACGTGCGGCCGAGGGATCGCCTCCCGGATTGGCCTATTCAGCCACGAACGCAAGTGTCATCGCGATGCTACTTAAATCATCTGTAATAGATGTAAGGGTATATATATATTATGAGACTCTATTGAGGTTACCGACCATCGTGTTGAGAATTTCGTCACCAGCAAACCACAGGCAAACCAAAAGGGAGTGCTGTTGAGTGTTGACTGACTAATTCGACATTAATATTGATGCCGAGTCCTTGTCATTCCAGGGGCTGAAAGGTGTCTTCCAAAGTAAACAGTTTTGGAGATATGACATCTCCCTATCCTGCGCCTCTCCTGAAAGTAATCGCCTTCGAAACCTACTCCTGTACTTGGACTCTGGAGAGACTGAAGTGCTTATGTTTCGATCAAATCAAAGGCTTTCTCATAGTCCACAAACGCTAGACATAATGGCAAGTTATACCCTGCGTTCTTCTCAATATGTAACTTGCTGTAGCGTGTGGATGAAGTCTATGGTTCTGAAGCCTTTTCGGAGTCCAGCTTGTCCGAAAGGCCTGAAATTATCGAGCTTGTAACGTTCTAAAAATCCTGAAATTTATGGTTAGTAAGTGTTGGGATGAAATTAGGGTATGGCAACTGTTTTTTGTCCACAGATTGTCTATGTATGATAGAAATTTTTTGTTTATCTTTTATTAACTTTTAAACTTTCGCGTTCCATGATATAATTAAGTATTTATACGGGAATTAACGCGATCACGAAAAAGTATTCCATACCTCTGATTTGCCTGACGTTTCAACCAGGTTACACTGGCCGTGGTCACAGGCTGACTGGCTCAGCGGTGCACGCCCTCCGCCGTCGAGATCATGAGGTAGAAGGTTCTTCATCCACCCGCACATTTTCGATATTTTGGTTTCGCCATGTACCGTCACATACTATACTAACAGTGTCCCTATTCTCTAAGCAAATTACGAGTGTGCCCGACTGCGCATAAAAGCGAGGTGGCATGTTTTTTATCACTGGATTCCACGCTGTTGATCATTTGAAACCATCTTCCCGATTGAAAGTTTTGTGTTTATTAATTTCAATTGCTTCACGTACAACTCTTGAGTAAAAGTGACGTTCCGTGGAGAGGACTTGCGTACGGTAAATTTCAGTCCAGTGGTTAGTGCCCGCTTAGAGTGCATGTTCTGCAATCGCTGATTTGCTAATCTGTCGGTTCTTCACAGCAGCGATGTGTTCTTTTGACCCTTTCAGCAATAGTCCGCTTTGTTTGGCCTATGTAGGAACTACCGCAGCTGCAGTTTATTTTGTAGACACAGACATTCTTTGGTGTGCCCACGATGTTTTGAACTTTTATTCCTGGTGTGTATACTGTCGGAATGGAGTATTTCTTTAACACGGAGCCGATCTTATCCGTTACTCCTTTGACATATGGCATGTAGGCTGGTTGTCATCTAAAAATGACAACTACTTATCCACCACATCCACTTTGTATGTGAACCAGAGTAAATTCATACTAAAATATAGAGAGTATTATTCGATCAGTCATTGGTATCATTTCCCTCCCTCCATACCTTCGACGTTACATGGCGACCCTGCCTTCGGGCATCGACCTGCTAAATAAGAAGGGCAACGACTCGCGCGTGCGGTCGTGTTACCGACTCCTCCGTGCCGTATATTGGCTATGATTCTAACATCAAGACTGAGGTATGAATTAAGATGTTTTATTACAATTATTTAAAAGCGACACTTACGCTTGCAAGTGTAATTAATCGAGTGCGGTCGATAATAAAAGTTTTCAAAAATGGACGGTGCACAATCTAAGGAAGAGACTTTAGTCGTACAAAACGCAGCTGGTGGGAGTAATAAGACGCATTTGGAGGAGGTAACATTTCATATATCTACCATTACCATACTACTGACAATACTTGTGCTGGTTCTGGGATTTGGCGTGATCTATTTTATAAACCAAGAGCTTTACAGGAGTGCGATATTTAGGAGATCGGGCTCAAGGCACCCTGGTATTTCTTCTGAGAAAGGACGGTCCAAGGGTGGCATGGTTCGATAGAAAACAAAAATAACGGTTGTCGGTATACTTACTACTAAATAAAAGTAATGTGATGA
This sequence comes from Euplagia quadripunctaria, assembly GCA_963859945.1. Taxonomy (NCBI): domain Eukaryota; kingdom Metazoa; phylum Arthropoda; class Insecta; order Lepidoptera; family Erebidae; genus Euplagia; species Euplagia quadripunctaria. The sequence goes on along the minus strand of OY982572.1, from coordinate 22,475,630 downwards.
AAAATTTCAATATAGCTTTTCGATCAATTACTTATTTTTATTTAAATAAGTTATTAAAATATTAAGTGTGCGGTTTCTGTGCATTGGTTTCATATTCGGTGAAAAATGAGCTGTGAAATGGACTGTGAACTTTATGTATTAAGTGCATAATCGTATATTATAATTTATAATAGTTTTAGTGAGTACTAGCTTTTGCCCGCGATTTTGTCCGCGTGGTGGTCGACATCAGACGTCGTAGAGTGTAGGCACAACAAATCAATGAATACTACTTGTTACTAAGTACTAAAGAAATAAGGTTTGGTAGAAAAAAAAACGATTTCAAAATAAAAATAAATAAGAAGCAAAAAAAACCTATGAGTCTATTTTCACCTCAAATTTTTATTTTTTTATTTAACAACTTTTAGTAGGTTAGGGCACGCTACAATGAAATGAAGTGAAATAGGCGTTAACTGGCGAAAACCAATTGTTACATAGTAATTGAGAAGGAAATCCCACCACTCACCCTCGGTTTGTAGACCCCAACGATCACAAGTTGTCGCAGGATAAATCTCAACGAATATAATAATAATAATAATAACTTCACACATCTCACACACGGCCGTCTGATCCCAAACTAGGCAGAGCCTGTACAATGGTAACCAGACTGCTGATAAACATACTTATATATTGCTAAATACATACATATTATAGATAAATTACACCCAGACACAAAACAAATGATCATGCTCATCACACAATTATTTGTCCTGGGTGGGAATTGAACCCACGACCTCTGGCTCAGCAGTCAGGGTCACTAACCACTAGACCAACAGGCCAGTCATTTGCCACAGACAGTGAATTCAAATTCAAACCGAACACCCCCCACAGTGACATATACTTGGCAGGCTGGGAAGCAACACCCTCCGTATTTAGTTTGGATTCCCTATCTATGGAAATTCGTTGAGGTTTATCTTTGGCTGTTGTCATCGTTGTGATCAACAAACAGAGGGAGAGTGTTGGGTTTCCCTCATCAATTATTATCATACCACGGTTAGGCCCATCATGGGGGATTGGCTGAAGAGGCTATTGTTGTGGGAAGGCTCTCGCTGAACACCATTTTTCTGTCTATTGTCTAAAGTGAGAGTGTTTGGGATTCTACAACCTCGTTTTGTGAAAAAGTGATATCCGCTTAAGAAAGGAAACAGGAGAGGGCTAGTACTCTCCTATGACATTCTGGCGCCCAAGAACGCAGAATGATCTGCGATGCTGCTCGTTACCCGGGCAGAGCAAGCCTGAAACGGTGGCGTGACCTGTTCCGTGTGCACGTTTCTGACAGAAGGGGGGCAACATCCTCCACACGTATTGATGTGCCGGGGTTCTCGGGGAATTCGTTCCTAGAGTATATCTGAGTCTCTTGCAATACCTGTGACGAAACACCGTGTGGATTTAGCTGGATCATTTCGACATACCACTTCACCTCACCAGGGCATAGTCACACAGGGAAATAATCAGTGCAATGTTTACCGTCTAGAAACTATTCCACACGGTAAGCGGGAGGTAGTATACTGTTACTTTTAACCAAAAGCTCATCTACCAATTATTTAAATTCTAACTTAAAAAATGAAGAAGTTTCCTACAAACGTTCATCAACTATTTAACCCTTTAAGGGATGAATTTCTTTTATAAGGAATCCGCCTGCGTCTTTACTATTAATTGTTTATAATAATAATACTTATTTATTTTTACGGGAAACTGAAGATAATAAAACAATATAAAATTATGAAACATTTTTTTCATTTATATTTATAACGACATCTATTATTTATTTATTTATTTAAAATTTTATGCACATTGGTACAAAGGCGGACTTAATGCCTAAGGCATTCTCTACCAGTCAACCTTGGGGTGATGTAGAACTGCTATAAGGTAGGTGCAAAGTTACATTTGATTTTTTTATAATACAAACTAATATTTACATTACTTACATGTACAAATTTCTAAATATCATTACGACATAATATACACATTATGACATGACCTTTACTTTTGTGTAAACATAAATATTCTATTTTTTACCATTTTACATATGACATTATTTATTCTACTATTTCTAAGTATTTTTCAATATTTTTTTATTAAATTCTGAAATATGCAGTAGACTCGTGAAATTAATATTTTTATTAAATATATATTTTATCATAACACCATCTATTATGAAAGACATGTATTTTAATGAACCCGACTTGTATTCATATTTTTTTATATTTTCGTTTTATTGTCGTATGATTGACTTTTGTTGTCAACTTGACACTCATCATTCTTGAAGTAGTTGATCAGGCCAAGCAAGCATGTAAATATATACATAATATATATATATATATATATATATATATATATATATATATATATATATATATATATATATATATATATAGGTGTACTAATATGTTATACTGTTTATTTAACAATTAAAGATGGTAAGTTGTGGCAGATATCTTAAAAAAAATTATAAGAAATTAAAAGAGATAAGAACTTATTTAACTAAAATTGTCCCTGCTCTTAGACAAGGTAATATATTAGATAAAAAATTGCATGAATCAAAGAACAATTTTGACAAACAATACTAGTGTAATACAGGATATATCTAATGATTTAAAAAAAGGTAGATTGGGCCAAAACGAAAAAATATTAATTGATAAATTTTGAATCGATTTTGAATCATTGTATAATCAAATTGTGGACTTGTGTTCACCGCCAAACTCTAGTAGTAATAATAGTGAAGATAGTAAGATACACCAGAATTAATAGACTTGGAGTCGGAGCATGCACTGTCGACAACGACCTTGATACTTCTGTCTGCGAGAAAACTGGTGATCCAGTTGCACAATTTATCGGGAAGCTTAAGGAAGCTTCGAGAGAAGCGCTTTGTGCCAGACCCGATCCTGGCATTTGTAGAGGAACGACATCCTTCGGTGTTCTTAAGCAATTTACTATCTTTGAGTGCGGACTATATACCTGTGAAATAGTTTTGCGCACACAGGTTTGCGCGTTTACCACCAAAAATATACCGTTTGTCGTATGACCTCGCTTTGAGAGCACTTCCCTAACTGCCACAGCCAGTGTCGGAATCCTTGGCGTTGATATATCGAGCGAAGTCCAATTTTGCGACGACTTAGATGATAAGGCCAAATTAACCTCGAAGAAGCTTGGTGTGCTGAACAGATTGAGATAGTATTTCACCCCGGCCCACCGCCTACAACTTTATAAGGCGCAGGTTCGGCCGCATATGGCATATTGTATTGTATTCCATTTATTACATGAATCGAATCGTCGATTGCGAGGATATTTCAGATCGGCTTGACCCTTGGCGTTACGTAGAGATGTAGCTTCACTCTGTATTTTCTATCGTCTGTATTATGGGCACTGCTTCGAGGAATTGTTCGTATACCGGTCGCAGCGTTTCGTCGTCATTCAACGCGACAAAACTATCATCCCCATGACTTTGGATCATTGGCGTGAGCGCGTACTCCCATCTCAAAGGCCAGCAACCGTCGAATATACATTTGGAGGATAATTACTTTCATACACCCTCTTCGATAGACATGATTATCGGAGCTGACGTTTTTTCGTCATTGCTAGGATCTACGAAACCAAGCACGGTTATGTAATAAGTGGCTTGATTCATTTAAAACTCTAATCCATTTTCAAATAATAAATACAACTTTACTCTAAATAGTAGTTTATTTTGTAAATCTTCAAATGTTACTGATATAAATGACATCAAAAACCAATTAACTCATTTTTGGCAGTTGGAAGAAGTCTGCCATAAATCTTCTTCTTATTCTTTCGAGGAAAAATTATGTGAGGAGCACTTCATAAAAATTAATTGTTGAAATGGAAGCTCGGTCATGTTGTCGCTCTTTACGAAAGCCCAGATAAAATTGCTTGACTTGCTGATATCACGACTGCGACAGGCATTTTCTAGGATAACTTTGATGGAAATGAATGGATTTACGGATGGAAAAGTCGTGTTGAATGCAAGCGTTCTATAAAGCGACGCTATATACAAGCTTCACAATAATTTAAGCATCACCTTTTAATGTCATTCAAGGACATATACATATACCCAGGTGCACTTCAGTACTGACCAATAAACGCGTTATTAAGAGTTCTCACATTTTTGAATTTTCGCTTGTGAATACCCTGGATTGGAGTCATCCAAATACTAAACAATGAGATAATTATTTTTGTTTCTTCTCAGGCTTAAACAAATAAAATGTACATTATACTAACAAACTAACAATAGTAGTTCATAAGGGCTTCCAGAATGATTATAGTTTTGTTAAGCCCACATCCCGCTGGTGACACAATCATACAAATTAACACAAGAAAATTAGATCCTGAAGACGTCCTTTTAATTCAATTCATTTAATAACCAGGTGTTGTGAATTTTAAGTTCAAATGTGTTTATCTTTATAGAGCTCTTATTGTACCCAGGTGGTAGATATCGCTATCAACTCGTGTTGATTGCCATAAAAGGCGTGTCGTGCACGTAAATAAAATCATGCGTCAATAATATCTTACTTGCCAAGTTCACAAAAATCGCACGCCAAGTACACCCATGTGTCACGCGATTGACATGACTGATACTTTTCTGGGTTTGAACGTTTACTACACTGTAAATTGTTGGCGTATTAGTATGTTGTCGCCGACTAGAGTGGTCACAGAGTCCCTTTGAAAGAAAGCCTGTTGAGTAACAGACAACTTGATCGTGGAGAACGTGGTTTTACCCGGAGCCTCCATTTCAAAGAATTGGGATTGTATGTAACACTCCCAATTCTCTGTCACGTCGTCTTAATGGTTGCAATTTCAAGTAATCATTGTTGGACAAATAATTGTGTGATGAGCCCGATCATTTGGTCTGTGTCTGGGTGTAATTTATCTAAACTATAATATTATAAAGAGGAAAGATTTGTTTTTTTGTATGTTTGTAAAAAATAAACTCAAAACTTAATGAACCGATTTCAAAAATTCTTTCACCATTGAAATGCTTCATTATCCCTGAGTAACATAGGCTATATTTATTACTAGAAAAATTAGGGATCCCTACTTACTTTCTTCAATAATGTAAACCAAGGTGTAAAAAAGTTAGTCATAAAATTTCTTTCATCGTAAGCGCTGCGGAAACTATTAATGATAGAACAAAAACATATTCTACAATATTAGATAAAGAACATATCAATATCTACAAAAAACTTCATGATACCATAATTATGTCCAAATATTGTAGTTATGTCACTATTACTACTTTTTTACATTTGAAAATGTTATAGAAATGCCGACCAAAGTCAGACCATGTTATCCATACCTTTATATTAATCCTTATCCAAATAAATTATTTCATATTCAAGACTGTTTGAATACCTGTAGTATACTTTTTGAATTATTCAAATCGGACATTCCATTCAAAAGATATTGCGAATTAAAAAATGTCAATCCAAAATAAGAGTATAATATATACTGCATGGCAACAAAAAATTATAATAGGTTACCAGATGAATTAACTGCTTAAATAGTAATCTTTTCAAAAAACGTTTACATGACTTTCTAGTCAGTAAAAGTATTCTAAAATTACCTTTTACTAATTTTTATTATTTAATACAAGATTAACATTTTTATTATTCTTTACACATGATTGACATATTGACATTTTTATTTCTTTATTGACATGGTTCTGATGAAATGAATTTAATTATTTTACTTATATTCCTCCTGCTGAAACTCCGCAATATTTGAGAGACGAAACGTTCACAATAACCTGCCCCTGCGCCTAAGATTGAGTCCAGACGAGGGAACTACTCAGTAGTTAACAGCACAGGCACGAGATATTGTATATGCATTCAATTAAAATTAATTAATTTAAAAGGGTCGCCTCGCTACCACGCTGCGACGAGTGTTAGGAGATCGATGCCCACACGATACAAATATCAGTGTAATCCACAAACATTTGTCCCAAGTCTAGGTGTTTCTAGCGTCCGTTGTTTGAGTTTATAAAGTCACCGTCTACACATAAATTATTGCTAGTGCGAGAACTGTCTTTTATAAGGATATGGTCCAGGAAGAATGATAGCGTGTTGTAAAGTCTGGCATGACTTTGATTAGTGCACCTCGGTTGGCTCTGCACCATGTCTCATGTAATTTGGACAGATGGCCAGATAGGCCTCATTAGCATTGGTTTGTGACTTGTCAGGACTTCTGAAGGAAAACTGCAATTTTAAACTTGAAACAGTGTTTTGTTAGGCATACGCAAGGTAGCTGGAATAAGTATGGTGATTTATAATACATACCAACAAAAATATCTGGATTTTATTGCGCAACGATAAATAATCTTGGGTAAATTACCTTTTTATTATTCTATGCCTTGATGTCACAACACTCAAGGTCGACTTCGCGTCCATACATTTGGTCCGTTTATATCATATTTGACACATACTATAAACTTGTTATCGTAAATTAATCAGATCAAAACCATAAATGTGAATGTGTAGGCAAGTTCTTAGTCACTAAAAAAAGGAAACAAACTAGAATTTAGCGCCAAGTTGAACCATATTACAATGTAAATCTTGTGAATGGTTTATTGTGAACCTGTACATTTTTTTTGTTTCAATAGCTATGAAGATAATTATGCAACAAAAAACTAGCCAAGGTCACATTAAACCATTTGCAAGATTTACATTATACACTACATTATAACATAATTGAACTGAACTAATTGAGTTCCGCTTTTGACAGTGGATTATAGTTCATCATCCATTGCCCATAAAAATGGAACATTATGGAATAAGGGGTAAGATGTTAAAGGAAATCGTATTTAAAAAAAGAAAGATATATGTAGAAATAAGGGAAGTAGATAAAAGCAATTGTCAACAATTACCGATCGTAACTTTTAGATGTCATGAAGGGCGTACCGCAAGTTTCCAAATAAGGGTCTATTTTGTTCATACTTTTAAAAAGGCTTAAAAAAACAGGATGTTAAACTCGTGGTGTTTTCAGTTGACACAAACTCTGTAAAAAGTGCAAATAATCTGAATTAAAGACCCTCACAATAAGCTTTATCACTTAATATGCCACACGGTACAGTTTGCAATTTTGTTTTTTAATTTTCCATTATATTTAATTATTGTTTTGTACTCATTTGTAACTAAAACTTCCAAGTGCAAGTACCTAGTAAATGTGATGTGATATATATCATTCATTATTATGAATTTTGTTAAATATACATTTTAAGGCAATTACAACCAATATTAACTGTTTCTATAAAAAAACTTAAAAAAATAACGCAGACCTTACACAGATCTGCGTTATTTTTTATTTTTAGTGTTAGTTGGTAAAATTTGTTATTTCTTGAATTTAATACTTTCTAGAAATACATATAGCCATTTTCATGCAAATTTGATTGGAAAACCCCTTCACCGATTGCACGATGACACCGATGCCGCGGTTATGGCGGATTCTAACCTACTAAAACTCAGTTTACGCCAGCATGTTTACGTTGCGAATGAGGCGGCTAAATCCCATGCGCTCTCACTTCAGACCATGAACAGAACCATGGTCTCCACCGAGAGACTACCAACCACCGATTAACTAGGTCACAACATTGCCATTCTGGCATTTCAAAAAAGTGGGGAATGCGATATCTTCCTCTGACTTTATAACTCGTTGGCGATGACAAACGACATTTTCCTTGCCATTAAAAAAAAACACCTTATAGGCACATATAGAAACTAACAAGCTATCTATAGTATTTTATTCAGTCATTATGAATAGTAATTATTAGCTTAAACAAATTATATAAATTGTTGTTTGGGTGTCAATAAACATTTGGCCATCACTTGGCACGCTGGCACGGCGGCGGCGGCGTGAAGAAACTGATAAATATTTCAATATTATATTGAACGTCGATAACATTGGATTTAAAGATTCAAACTATCCGAGATATCGCAAACAACTTCCTTATAAGTTTTATCAGATACTAAATAAACAAGGTTGATGTTGACAAGTGTAAAGCCGACAATATAAAGATTAGTGTTGTCACCACATCAAAAACTCTTATTTGTTTTATTAAAAATAGGGACAACTATAATAGATGATTACACAGTTCACTATTTAATAAAAATAATTTAATAGACATTATTTTGACTGGTTATACCGGTAACGCAATACTTTTGGTCGATTGATAAATATTAACGAATAGTGGGGTTATAAAAGGGTCGAAATAAGTGGAAAACTTCACTTGAGTGCGAATAGAGGTACGAACAACTTGGCAGTTACTGTTAGTGATTTTCATAGTTTATATCAGTGGTTTTAAGACTGTTTTTTACATTACATGGCTTAAAATAATTGATATACATATAGGTATGTTGTTATAAGTTGAAAATGTTGTCAATTATTATTTGTTATTTTAAAATATTATCAATGTTTTACTCACCTCACCTTCACCGATACATTGCTTAAGGGTTTCCTTGTCAAAAAAACTGTCTATGTTGAATCACGTACTCAATCGTGTCATTAGCCGGCCGCCGTCGAGCCGGTATCGACGATCAGACAGTCAGCTCGCGATGGGTCGTTGACGTAAAAAAGGTTAACGAAACTAGACAGTCCATTTGCGTTCATCGACGAGTTGGTCAACTAGTTAAATTCTTCGACTAGTTAAATTTGGCCGCCTGCTCGAGAACAGGCGACCCCACAATTTGGTGCGGGGGCTTTGCCCCCTCCGATTTAGAGAGGTGCGCGTGGAACACGTCGCGCCGTCGTCTCGGGCCTGCTTCTGCTAGGGCGACGGGTAACCCAGCCAATCACCCTCAGGCCAGCGCTCATGGAGGCCGGAGATCATTTTGCACTCTCCGGCGCCTGGTGCGTCTTTTGCGGGACGAAAGAGAAGTAGTTCTCTCCCGTTCCCTTTCCGCCGCCTCTTTGGCATACATCACTTCCTCACAGAACGAGGCAGCGGAATCCCATGCTCTCTCGCACCGGACCATGGCCATAACCACGATTTCCAGCGAGAGGCTACCCACACCAACGGCCGCAGCAAGGTCGAAGCGCTGTTGCGTCCACGCAGTGCACTTCACCAGAGTGTGAAGTGCAGTATCCTCGTTACAGGCCCCGCAGTGGTGGCACATAGGCGTTGGTTCCCGGCCTTTACGACATAGGTACTTTCCGAAGCATCCGTGTCCGGTAAGCACCTGCGTCATTCGGTAGGAGAGACTTCCGTGCCGCCTCTCCAGCTAATCCTCCATGATGGGTCTTACCGCCACAATCGTGGCGTGCCCTGCGCTCGGTCACTCAAGTCCTTCCTTCCACTCAGCCATGAGCACCTGGCGGAGCTGGGACCGGGCTGGGAGCTTCGACTTAGCTCTGCACAAGTGTCAGGTCTCGCTCCTGCGCAATATTATCTTCAAGATGCAGAAGAGATGTGTTAGCGCTATGTTTGCATTAAAAACTACAGATAGATGTCACCCATGTTTTCTTAAATATAAACTACTAGCGGCGCTCCGCGGTTTCACCTGCGTAAGTCACGATCCCGTGGGAATATCGGGATAAAAAGTAGCCTATGTGCTAATCCAGGTCTCCAGATATCTACATACCAAGTTTCATCGCAATCGGTTCAGTGGTTTTTGCGTGAAAGAGTAACAAACATCCATCCATCCATCCAAACTTTCACATTTATCATATTAGTGGGATTGACTTTGCCCTGCTAATACTAACTAACTAATATGTATAATATTTGAAGTCGCTGTATTTGTGAAACGTAATCCAGATTTATTTATGCTAGCTTCAGGTTTATACAATAGACGACAGCGAGATATTTATCGACTTTGTGTGCGTAAAACCAACATCGCACTGATGCACAAAAGCATTTTCCATATGGCATCTCTCATATATAATAAATTGCCTTAAACAGTAAAGGAAGCAGAGTTTAATATGTTCAAGAAAAAATTAAATGAATTATTAACAGACAAATGCTATTATACTTTAACGGATTATCTAAATGACAAATTAGACAATTAAATTTAAGCTAATTTATTTTATTATTTTAATTATATTAACGTCTCTGTAGTGTAACTAACTATAACTACTATAAATAACTAGTCACGTCGGGGTCACCAATGTAGTGAAACTACTGTGGTGGCGTGTTCTGTATCTCTTTAATACTTTCTTAATACTTGTCTTGTTAGTAAATTGTGTTAGTATTTATACCTTAATATCAAACGTGTGTGAGCTAACATTTATACACACATGGAACAATCATTTCGCTTGCTCAGTAGGAAATACATATTATAATAATTAATGATATTGGGGCCACTGCTATTCAGGTGACCTAGTATGCTATTGAGACTAATAATAATGCTTACAGTCTCCTTGCGAAGAATGCTTTTAATTTTTGCTTAAGTTATAATGGCAAGGCATCTATTAATTATTCATGGATATGGCAATTGACTTACTATTTTTGTTCTATAATTGACTATGCTTGTAACTATTGTTATGTTTTTCTCCTGTATGACATCGGATTTAATTATTTGTATAAATTTAATAAAAATTTTTTTACTCTGCTTAACCTGTTTAATTATTATGATTTTATTTTGTTTTTGCATGCCACTATTCTCGTCAAAATACTTGTACCTTGAATATTCTTTATTGTAACACTATTTGTCACAGTATTTTTGCAAATAAATATGATTCTGATTCTAATTTTATAATGAAATATACACAAAACCCATAACCTAACTAGTTATACTCAACATTAAAAAAGAACTTAAACCTTATAATTAAATTATTTGCCACTAGAACGTTAATGAACCAAATAGGTAAAATGAACAGAAAGTTTAGTAAGAAAATACCCTTGTACGAACCCTGTATCGCTCAGCCAGTCCATCTCCTTAGTCTTTCACACACTCAAAACTACCATTACGATAGAATTATCTTCCTTTTACTATTCAATCTAAAGTCTAACTTTTAAGGTTAGAGCTCAAATTCGTTTGCTCAACCCTGTTATTTCAACGGACGAATGAACGATGCGACGGTCTACGGTCATCGCGTTGTAAGTCGACGTGAACGGTTCACCCGGTTCAACGTATCAACGTACTAGTTGAGCCGTAGACGCCGTCGATCGTCTAATAGTTGAATGATTCAAATAATAGATTGATAGTTGATGAACCGTTGTTTCATTCATTAGACGTCGACAGTCGAATTAACTAGTTCGTTCATTCAACGCTCATCGCTACAGTCAGCTGTTACAAGCCTCGACGCCCGCACGTTATGCGCCTTATAATATCAATTCAAATTTGTAACGTTCCGCAGACGCGACTGCACAGTCATATTGTACGGTTATTAAAATCTTATAATACAGTCCATTACTTTAATTCTAATAAAAAATAAAAAGAGATGAATATAATCTTATCCATATGTATTCGACAACAAATAATCAACGACTTTTCATAGAAAATAGTTATCTCAGAATCCATTTGATAGCCGGGCTGATATGCAGACAAAAACAATAAAACAGCAACATAATTACGAATGTACGGCTTACGTATCTAACACACTGGAGACGAGCCATTGAGAGTCAATGTAAGGCACTAGATGTCGGCTTAAATATATGTAGAGCCTTTGACTGGTTTCGGCTCCATGGTAGATCCAGCGCCTCACAAGGCTACGTAATATCCCGATATTGTTCTTGCTACACATCAATGATATACTATCTATTGCCAGTTTTCATTTCCATGCGCATGCTGTCTCTGGGAAGAAACTTGCATACTAGTTGTGTCTAAAATTGAGTCATTAAAAAATAGGACCGCACCAATGCCTGTTGTCACTACCAACATTCCTGTTTTAGAAGGAAATTATTCTAAGATTGCATGATGTGTAAGAATATGTATTGTGTAAATGAGCGTGTCTCGCCATTAAACGTAAAAGTTTGACGTGGTATATTACGTATAAATAAACTTACATTGTGTTTTGATAATAAATAAAAAAAACTTACCTTACAAGAATTTTAGACTGGTAAATATTTAATGTCAGATTCTACCCCAAAAGGATATTAGTGTGTGTATTTAGCACTAAAACTAATGCAACGGTGGTGGATTTTTTGTGGCCAATTTCGATATAATTCAATATGCCTTCCCCAAGCACTAGGTTTGACGTTGGCAAAGGAGAAATGGAATGAAGTGTTCTAGTTAAAACAATACTATGGGAAACAGTTCTAGTAAATACATAATATCACGAGCTGCATACATCTATACTTATTCATCATATCTATACTCATTTTAAACATAATTACGCTCTGTGGCATTAGATTAATTAAAATCTGCATATAATGTTCATTTTGTTCTTGATTTTTGCCAACTAATAGCTATTTGACGTGATAGAAGCTGATATTTTTTTATCATTTCTAAGCTAATATTCTAATATTTTATAGGACACCCTTCCAATGATGCATTCTAATGATCAAATACTAATTTATAGCTATGGACTAGAGTATTATGGTTTAGTTGTTTTGTATCTCCGAAAGATGAAGTGGTTTGATACATAACTTTCATAGTCTTTAAACTTTAAATAATTGTTTTATTTATATGTACTTTGAGGTTTGTTAAGTACTGTGAAGAATTACAACTTTAAGGTAAATAAACATTAGTAGAGTTTTTAAGATAACCGGACTAGTTTCGGCTCTGAAGCCCAAGGAGCGAAGCGAGCTGGTACGTTCCCTTTGACGTTACGTGCGGACAAAGGCGTCTGCATTTCCGTTGGACTGTCTATTGCCGAGTTGCTTATGCTAGGCATTGTGATACATATAGAACGTAGTGCAAAAGTTATCTCAATCTGGATCATCAACGCGGGCCGTTTTAGTGAGAAATGTGGTAATATGTAAATAAATGTTATAATGACATTAAGAAACATAATGAACTTGAGTAAAATTATTCAATAACAAGTGTGTTATGTTAATATACTTAACTAAACAATGCTGATATTGGTATAAAATATTTATTTGATTTTTAATATGTCTATGGATACATGTATTTGAATTAAGTACCGTTCAAAAGTGAAGGCTTACTGATATACGTAAATCCAAATTCGTCTAAAGCAAGACGTTTAAAAATGTTTTCTATTAACCCAGTCAAGGAACTAAAATACCTAAGTTTTGGATTACCACGCATTTTTATTTTTTGAATAAATAGTAAAAAAATGCGCTGATTAAGAATTTCGATACTCGCAGTCTGGTCAAGCGGGGCGTCATTTTTTTTCAAGTTCACAAGTTTAACAAGTTCTGCCGGGGTTCTCGGGGACTTCCTTCCTAGGGTATACCCGAGTCCCTTGCAATAGACCCACTTATGTCGAAACACCGTGTGGTTTTAGTCGCTTCGATTCCGACATACCACTTCACTGCCAGCCCCGGTGAGGTGATGACCCGTGGGGGTTTCCACACGATAAAAAAAGGTAAAAATAATTAAAAACAAATGCTTTCCTAATTTAGCTACTAAGAGTTCATTCAGAGGAATAACAAAAAAACGAAAAAATTAAATAATAGCAGACTTAGTACCTTTGATGCCCGAAAATAGAAGGAGCTTTTGGTTAAACTTACCTGAAGCGTGCCGAGCTTCAAACCTAGACTGAAAATGTGATTTAATTAGGTATTAAGTAGAGTTATATTTATTAGACTGATAAAAACTTTGATCTCAATTTGTGCCTTATAAAAAAGTAGGATACATTTTCTCTAAGTTATATACTTATACTATTATCGTCGGATTCACCAATGATTGATTAATAGTAAGACAAATTAATAATATTTTTGACAAGTGTTTTATTTAATTATTTTTTCAAAGCAACTGTTTTTTTATTTAACTTTTAAGTTATGTTTTAGTGTTAAGACAAATGAATAATAATTTTGATAAGGATGTTCTTTAATTGTAGCAAGCAACTGTTTTTTGATTTGATTATTTTTGATGTGTGTTTTTTTATTTGATTTTTTAAATAATGTTTAAATTAATGGGTAAGATACGCGAAGAAATTTCATTTATACTTGTGATTGTTTTACTTTTGAAATACATGCAATTTTTAACATATTGAATTGTTTTCATTATCATAACCTAACATTCTTTTAAAAACATATCTGAACTCAGATGACTCATGAAGACAGTTTTTTTAGCAAAGCACGGTATAAGAGAGATTTTATTTTGTTCTTATGTTACCACATTTTGCTAAATCAATTAGAACGTATTGGAATAAGAGGAATAGCCCTTAAATTAATTGAAAATTATTTAAGTGACAGAATGCAGGCAACTATTATAGAAACGTACAATGATTCGACAAAAACAGGGGAAATAGTGCAATCCAAATTCGAGAACGTTACACTGGGTGTACCACAAGGCAGTATACTGGGGCCTCTATTATTTCTAATATATATTAATGAACTTCCTAACATAGTTAAACATCTTTGCGTAATGTATGCCGATGATGCAACCATATTTATATCCAATGAGAAATCAAATTATTCATACTACGAAAATGAAATAAACAAAACATTAACACTAGTGACTAACTTTCTACAAACATTAAATCTTTTAGAAAACAAAATTAGTTCAGTTTAGAATCTACAAAAGTAAACCTTCTCAACTAAAAGTAAATGTATCTAATGTCGAAATTGAAGAGGTAACGGATATTAACTTCCTTGGGGTCACAATTGATCAATATTTGTATTGGAAGGCGCATATTGTAAAAATAAATAAAAAAATTACCACTGCTTGTTACGCACTATCAGTTCTAACAGAAACCACAAATGTAAATATAACTAGAAATGCATATTTTGGAACCGTTTATCCACTATTGACTTATGGTATTATATATTAGGGAAACTTAACTAACGTGCAATCCACACTCATACTGCAAAAGAAATGTCTTAGGACAATTTATAAAATACACAGTATCGAGTCGTTAAGAGACATCTTTAAAACAAAGGGGTTTCTTACATTAACTGCAGTCTACATCATGGAGCTATGTTTATTTGGAAGAAACAACATGCATTATTTTGATTTCAAATCTGATACAAAAAGTACTATTCACAGCAAATACAAATATAATATTAATTTACCCAGGATCAATAATATGTTATTTTACAAAAGTACATATATTACTGCCATCCGCGTTTATAATCACTTACCCATAGCTATTAAGCAACTTTACAACAACATATTTAAAACTAAACTCAAGAATTGGTTACTGGATAATGTATTTTATAATCTGCAAGAGTATTTTAGTACTAAGCACTGATGTAAAGATGTAATTTTGTTATTGTAATTTAAGATCAATTTGTCCAGTGAATATTTTAATTGTTAACTTTAATTCTTAACTTTTATTATTGCTTTTAATTTATATTTTATTTTAATTTATATATTTTTAGATAAGCTGTTGAACCACAACATTAAGTATAAGACCTACTTGTACACAGCCAAGCAATAAAATTATCTTTATCTTTATCTTTATCACTAAATGCAACAAATCTTTCATAAGAAAATACTGAAATTGACCTAGTCTAAAAAGTTTATTATTTTTATATTCATAGTTCCTCTATGAGTACAAAGAAACAATTTGTACTTGGGTACAAATTGTTTCTTTGTACTTTCAAACTTGCTTCTTACTAATGAAAACAGCAATAAATAAGTCACTTAATGCACTTCTGGTTAGGAAACAGTTCATAAATAATTATTATTTGTTTATCAACAATGCATTATGTAAGTTTCCTAATTATTAGTGCAACAAGTACCTTAGTTATTACGGTAATAACTAGTAAACTTTCTCTCTACATACTAATAATACCAATCATAAGTAGTTTTATTGTTTTTTATATCGAAAATAAATATATTTACAAATATTAAGTACTACATAACATTCTTTACATTTTTATCTAACAGTGGTAAAAGTTTCAAATCAATACCATGTATAGTGACGGAGATACAAACAAATCAAAACATAAATCTTTAACCACGTTTTAGCGAAACTTACTTTTTCCTAGTTATTGCACTTTACGTAAGGACGGCAGAGTAGGTACGAACAAGTTTATACCTATAGTGTATACCAACCATATGAAAGGGAACTTTTATTGTTTTCTTTTGGATCTTGTTTAACAATTTGAAGCTTTCTTTTTACATTAAATAATAGGTTCGTTTTATATTTTATAATTGCTTAATGTTGAAGGTCTCGGTGTTGGTAGACAAATAAAAAGCGGACTGTATTTTACGCTGGTTTGTAATGTCGACAAGTAGGTACGTCGCACAGAGCAGTGATCCCGATCAAGTATATAAGGCGAGTGCCTGGCGTAATCGCGATGGTAGTGGGAGCCGTTCCGCCCGCCGCCCGCGCCTCTTCTACGAGTTGTATATAGGCGCATGGGAGTGGGAGACAAGTTCTCTAGCCCAAAGCCCAAGGAAGGAAGGACAAAACCTATTGAAATGGAAATTCTATTAAGGCCGTAAGGGCCTTCTCACTACATCAGATACTAAATTAAAAAACTCGAGCATTAATTGCTTATGAAAAATGATCGTCTGAAACTCATAAATTTTGGGTGTTTTGACTAACAGACTGACAGATAATCAAAAATCTATTTCTCTGCTTCTAGGCCACTTAGAAACATGTTCATAAATTTGGTACAGGGCTAGGATTTGGCATAGCGTTCTTGCACTTCCTGTTCAAACCTGATTCTATACCCAGGATTGGTTCCAGACTAGCGAAGTCTTCAACGGTCAATAGTACATATATGACACTTTATAAACGCATTGAATCATAATTGTTTGTTCTAGAGTTCTTCATGACCTAGCTGCTGCGTCCAGGATTAGCTGCAGATGAGGGAACTGCTCAACGTTCAACAGTACAAATAAGAAACTTTATATACGTCTTGAATTATGATAGCCAGCTCTAAAGGTCTCTAGAACTGCTGCGCCCAATATTGGCTCCAGACGAGGCGATTCCTTAATGGTTAACTGTACAGACACGAAACTTTATATTGCATTGACCAATTCTACTGATATTGATAAACCAGTCACAACATTTACATTTTTACATGGTAAAACTTGACTAAATTTTAGTTTGTTTTCTATTTTTAGTGACGAAGAACTTGGCCATATGTTCACATTTATATTTTTGATCTGATCTTATTTACAACTTGTAAGAGTGTACTAAACACACCAACTTTTAACTGGTAAAAGAAAAGAAAAATTATAATTTCATCAGAGTAATAGAACATGAACACTATAGTCCAAAAGAAAGAAATACCTAAACACATATTAATAAACTACTAAATAAGTTTGAAGAACTAACAACTATTGTGACAATAGTTCTTAGTTCCTAAAACTGTAAATAGAAAGTGTAGTGATATACGAGTCGGCCAGTAGCCAGCTACGGACCACCGTTCGTTTAATGACCCCTCGGTTGAAATGCGGCCATTTGTCCTTCTCCTGAAACCAATCGGCGAGAGATAAATCCCGCGCGCTCCAATGATACCGGCCACATGTCCTTGTCGACACTCGCTAGCCACTAATTAATACACACCATTGCAACGATCGGCCGCCAATACGGTGTGATCTATTTAAAACCATTCTGTTACATGTTCTTTCTGCTTGACATAAGTAAAAATTATTGGACAAATATCTCAGAATGTTTGTGTAGCGTTTAAGGTTTTTGTATTCGTTAGTGAATTATAAGTGGGAATCAAATCTGTTATCAGTCAGGCTAAGACACAGGCTCGGCGAAGTCTAGACGCTACTATACAACTAATTGCAATAAAATGTACGTTTTAGTTTAATTAATTTGTAAAAGTTGTTAGTGCAATAAAGAATTATTATTATATAGCTATATATAGCTGTGCTCTGCGGTTTCACCCGCGTTAATTTGAGGATACAACCTAGTAAAATATATTCCATTACTTTAAGAGTATTACCTAAGATTAGTTATTACTTATTACATAACTTTAAGAAGCTATTTAGGTACATCACGCTATGATCAGTAAGAGTTGAACTATATTAAAAATGTCACGGGAACAGGAATAATAAAGGAATGCTGGGTAAAAGTACTGGGGTCTTATAAAATGTGGGTATGTAATAATATTATGTAGGTATTTATAACGGGTGTAAGTGAAACGCTCCCGAAAACAGATGATAGTGCTTATGATACCTTTGATGAACAGCTGACGCTCGGGTCAATGGACGCGCGGGTGCGGAACTCGCGCGGCCTTCTGCGCCCTTTCCGTCTTTGATCCGAGCGTCAGCTGTTTTTGATTTTTTTTTTATGAAAGTATCGTTTTATTTAGTTGTACTATCATGATGGAGCGTGAAAAATGCTAAAAAAAATTGAAAAAATTATTTCAGTAGGTTTTTTAAAGTACTTCTGCGCACACGATATTTATGTTTTATTTTCTTGTTTAAATACTACGAGTAAATAAGAAAAACAAGCGTTACAAGAATTAGAGAAATATACCTAACAGAAAATTACTACAAAATCAAATAAAAAAAAAATAATAATAATTGTACTTAGTGAGACGTAAATAAAAGGCGGGAATTGCAACAGACTGACGTTTATTAGGTCATTGCTCCTAACTACAAGTTTTGCCACAGATGGCGCCACTACATCGTACCACCTCTCCCCACTTAATCTACTAAAACAGGGCTCTAAATACTACTCTAACTTAACATACAAATTATTATTCAATGAAACTTAAGAAAATATAAAATTAAGATGGGAACGTCTCTCTCGGTTGTATGCACGCAGTGCCCGAGCAGATGCACCTGGTGGCGGGGGCGTCGGCTCCGGTGCCTCACACTCTACGTCCGCGGATTCTGAACCCATCTCAGCTACTGGCTGCGAGGGAGCAGCTTCGGCCCAACCACCAGTCGCGTCTTCCCAACTTTCGCTTGTTTGTTCCTCCTCTAATGGCGAATTATTACATGTATCATTAGGGGTACTGTTCGATCCAGTACTAACACGGGACAGGGAGTACTTATTTTTCTTATCGGCTGAAACAATTTGATCTACGTGTCTACGCCATTCTATTCCATTACCTACAGCCACCGTATAAGAAACCGGTCCTGTCACTTTAGAAACGCTACCTTCTGCCCATTTCCCTCCCCTTAACGAGTAGTCGCGAGCTAGTACCTTGTCCCCCACTTCGAACTGACGTTGAGTACCGGTATCACGTGCTGCACGCCGCTCCTGGGCTGTGCGCACCACTGCGGCTACGTCAGGCCGCAAAGCGTCTAACCGGCTCCGCAGCCGCCGCCCTTGCAGCGCGACCGCCGGCGATACTCCTGTAGTCGCGTGTTCACAATTGCGATATTGAAAAAGAAATTTACTAAGTGCTGATGGTACATCTTCGCCCTCATGTAACGCCCTTTTAATAGCCTTTTTAACAGTCTTTACAGCATTTTCTGCCGCGCCATTGCCTTGTGGTCTATAAGGAGCCGAAGTTACGTGTTTGATTACATTTTTACTACAGAAATTTTTAAAATCTACCGATGAAAATGGGGGTCCATTGTCCGTTACCAGTAACGATGGTAAGCCGAATTGAACAAAAATGCTTCTCAGCGTCCGAATTGTTGATTTAGCATCCGTTCCACGCATAGCTACAGCCTCGATCCATTTAGAGTGAGCGTCGACTAGGATAAGATACCTAGTCCCCGCACAGTCAGCGAAATCCACATGAACGCGTTGCCACGGATACATTGGAAACTCCCACGCATGCAGCTGCGCCCGCGGTGGTGCATCACGTACCGCCCGACACGCGGCACACGCCCTACACACTTCTTCGATGTCGTTATCCAAACTTGGCCAGTAAATGTAGCTACGCGATAAGCTTTTCATTTTATTCATTCCTAAGTGTCCTTCATGTATCTCTTTTAATATTTTCTCACGCAAAGAAGATGGAATCACTAGTCTGTATTTGTAGATAAGGCACCCTTGATTGAATACTAAATCCTGCTTCCTGTCGAAGTAGGGCTTTTCTATATCATTACTGGGACCCGTACTTGGCCAACCTAAAAGGACATAGCCTGCGATCTAACATAACAGCTGGTCCCGGTTAGTTTCCTTTGCGATATCTTTAAAGTTTACGGGTAAAAACTCGTCAACCAAGTTCAAATAGTCAACGTCTTCCTGAACAGCGTCTTTGTTCCGATTTACTCGAGTTAATGGCAGTCGTGACAACGCGTCAGCAGGACCATTGTCCGCCGATCGAACAAATTGTATCGAGAAATCATACGCGGCCAATCGCGCCGCCCATCGCTGCAGACGGCTTGCAGCTGTCTGTGGAATGCCTCCTTTATCTCCAAATATGTGTGACAGGGGTTTGTGATCGGTGCGTAACGTGAAATGTCTGCCGAACAGATATTGATGGTGCTTACTTACCCCGAATAAGATCGCAAGAGCTTCCTTGTCTAGCTGGCTGTAGTTTCGTTCGGATGTGCTTAGCGTGCGAGACACACAGCTAACGGGGCGCTCACTGCCATCCGCGTACCGATGAGCAAGCACTGCGCCCAGCCCGTATGCGCTGCTATCCACCGACAGTACCAAGTCGCGACCCTCCTCATAGTGAGCCAATACTCGCTCGCTCAATAGAGCATTCTTCGCTTCCACGAAGGCCTGATTGCAGGTGGCGTCCCACAACCAAGTACTATCTTTTTTTAATAACTTATGTAATGGATGTAATACCGTGCTTAAGTTAGGTATAAAGCGACCATAGTAATTAAGCAGACCTAAAAAACTTTTAAGCTGGGTCGTGTCACGCGGTTTAGGCGCGCTAGTGATTGCTTCCAGCTTAGTGTGGTCAGGTCGCAGTCCGTCCTTATTTATTATGAAACCCAAATAAGTGACACTATCTTGCAAAAAATTACATTTATTTACTTTAACCGTTAGTCCCACATTACGCAGTCTTTCTAGTACTGTCCGTAAGTTTTTAATATGTATCTTATTAGTAGCTCCTGTAACACAGATATCGTCTAAAAATACTACACAACCCGGTACGCCCCGAAGCGTCTCCTCCATTAACTTCTGAAATTTTTCTGGTACACAAGATAAACCGTAAGGAGTGCGTCGATAGACAAAGGTGCCCATGTGCGTAGTAATCGCCGTGTACGGTTGAGAATCTGGAGATAATACGCATTGTTCATAAGCGTGTTTGAGATCGATTTTTGAGTATTTTTCCCCCCCACTTAAATTGGCGAACAACTCATCTATGCGTGGTAACGGATAATAATCACGTTTTAATTTAGGATTAATTGTAACTTTATAGTCGCCGCATATTCTTATATCACCGTTACGTTTAATAACTGGGACTATAGGGGTTCCGTAATCTGAATAATCTACGCGAAAGATGGTTCCGTCGCTCTCGAGCCGCGCCAGCTCTTGCTCAACCCGCGTGCGTAGTGCTAGTGGCACGGGTCGCGCTCGGACATACACCGGTTCCTTATCCGTCAGCTGCAGTTGAATCTTTTGTTTACAAGTACCTAGCTTATTACAAAACACTTCAGGAAATTCTTTTATTAACTGGTCCACGAATGCGTCCCCTGTGATTATATTGAGGTTAATTTGTTTCATGTTTAATGCGTTCATCCATTCTCTTCCCAGTAACGGCCTCGCGCCGCCCTGAATGATGTATAAACGTAAAGATCTTTTATTAATATCGCCTAATCGTACGCTTACCTCAATATAGCCCAATGACACGATTCGCGAACCCGAGTAACTTCTTAAAATCAAATTATCAGGTTGTATCTTTTTATGTGAAAACATAGATTGGTACAATTGTTGACTGATAGCCGAAATACGGCTGCCCGTGTCCACTTCACACTTAACAATCTTATTGTCTATAGTTAAATTAACATAAAATGGTTTATTGTTACCTTGTGCTACTGCTTCGATATTGTAAATACTATCATCAGAATCATCACTTACGTAGTTTTGTCGGCCCGCACTAGAGCTTACTTTCTTACACATCACTTTAAGATGCCCTTTTTTGTTGCACTCATCACAACTATAGTTTTTGAACCGACACCGTTCCGCGGCGTGAGCCCTACTGCAACGCCAACAGGGTGTCTCGTCAGCCGGTGCTGGGCCCTTGCTGAGCGGCGCCCCCATGGCGCCCGCTCCCGTTGGCCGCGGTGTCCGCCGTGCCCGCGGGCCGGCTCGGCCTCCGCGCGTGAAATGCAAGCCCTCGCTAGCCTCGCCGCTGCCGACGCCGCCCATCGATGAGTCTGCTGCCATAGTTTTCCCGCTCGCGCTCATCTCTGCGTGTTTTTCTGCAGCCTCCAGCGCTAAAGCGAGCTCGACTGCCTCTTTGTATACAATGTTTTTCTCTGCGAAAATTCTAGATCTCATGGCGTCATTTGCCAGACCAGAGACAAACTGGTCGCGAAGATTTTCTTCGAGCGTACCACACTGTTTACATTTGCCGAAGTTACACGTGGAGGCGAGATGTTTTAAAGCTTGTAGGTATTCGGTCAAAGTTTCGCCGGGGCGCTGTCTGTCTGTTTAGTCGGAAAATATGACGTTCGGCTATCTCCGAACGTTGTGGTTCCAAATGGTTTTCCACTAGCTTCACAAGCTCCTCATACGTTTTATTTTCGGGAAAATCCGGCGAACATAAATCGCACATAAGTGCATAAGTACTTTCACCAACCACCGTAATTAACATCGACACTTTCAGATTTTCTTCGACTTTCTTTAGCAAAATAAACTGGTTTACTCGACGTATATACGCGGGCCATTGTTGCGAACTTAAGTTAAACGGCTCTAATTTTCCAATAGGCATGTTTATAATGCTGTACACACGTGAAAAATTCGTCAAAAAACCAACTCGTCGCCAATGAGACGTAAATAAAAGGCGGGAATTGCAACAGACTGACGTTTATTAGGTCATTGCTCCTAACTACAAGTTTTGCCACAGATGGCGCCACTACATCGTACCACTTAGGTTATAATTATTAGATTAGTACCTACCTATGTTGAACGGCAAGTACCTACCAATTTACTAAGTTAAGAAATAATTTAAAAAATACATAGAAATTAACAAAAACAAAACTTCTTACTAACTATAGGTTAAATTAAGTTATTTTAATAAAAATAAAGATTTTTTTTTAAACGCAAGCTTTAATTACTTGTTAATAAAAATAACTAAAAAGTTAAAAATAATTTAATTCTGATAAGAAATATACCCTTTTATAGGTACATGTACTACTAGGTTTTCTGTGAGCCCGCCAAGACGACGCCGCACGACATGGGCCGACGACTCAAAGGTCCGTCTCGGTCCTCGTACATGACGGTACGCTCCTCTAAATAGTCTGCCACTAGCCGCCTCAGGTACCCTGGCACTCCGTGATAGTGGAGTGCTTCCCTGATGCAGCTGAATGGCAGACTATTGAACGCGTTGGCGATGTCCAACGACACCGCTAACAGCACGCCGCCACAGCTCACTACCTCTTCGGTCATGGCCCTCAGGCGCAAAACGGCACCGATCGTCGAACGCCCCGCTCGAAAACCGCGGGCACCACCTCCGGATAAAAACTTAGAACCTCTCAATTAGGCGACGTCCAGACACACGCGGACGCCGCCTCCTCGCGGGGGGCCACTGTAGCGGGTGGAGGGGAAAACCCGTCCCGTCCACCCGCGGCCACACTCAGGGCGGCATGAGGCGCTGGTAAGCGCGCCTCCGCCTCCCGGTTCGCCGGCGGCAAATCGGGGCCGACCTCGCACAGGTGCCGGACGATACGGGCAGAGAGGACCAAAAGCGAGCGACCCTCAACCAATTCTTGCAGAGTCTTCGTAAGGGGGGGGGGGGGGGGGCGACGCGCGGAGCTTTTTTTGCGCCGCGCAATATGGGCAACCCCAGGGGTCACGATCGAGATCGAGAAATGTTTTTGGTGAGATAATTAGTTGACACGACATTTACAACTACGTCACTAACATATTAAGTATTCATACAAATACACATTTGGTGATGAAATAATTTGTGTTAAGCTCTATTTGTGACCTGCAAACTACAAGTGAGCACCGCACCGCCACGCAGGGGTGGGCCATCAGAAATGTGCGAGATAATATTCGAATCACGTAAACGATTATACTCAACTTTATGAAAAATTTGAATACAAATTGTAACAGCCAGACATTTCTTTCATGACGTGACATTAAGAGTAACTTAATTTATTAGAACCTAGCCGTTATTTAATAAAGTGTGGCTCTGTGTTCGTGTGTGTTTGTAATCGAAATTGATGTGTATTTTTGAGCTGTGGTGTGACGTGTGTGTGTGTGTGTGTGTGCGTGTACATTGGCAGGTATGCGTTTAAATATTTGGAGATTAGTACGTGATAGTTTGAGTCACAATATTGATACTCTTACGTGAATTATGCAATTGGTTGACAGCTAGTGTAATTTGTTATTACTCTGTCTGACGTCACGCATTTAATCAAATCAGGTTTCTAAATATTTACTGTTTTTTTTTTAAATAAGTCTACAACTTTAATTCGATAGATGCTCAGCAAACTTTATCAGCTAATATTAAAATATCTGTAAACAAAGGAATGTGCATTATACATATGTAGTGAAACTACTGTGGTGGCGTGTTCAGTATCTCTTTAATACTTGTCTTGTTAGTAAATTGTGTTAGTATTTATACCATAATATTAAACGCGTGTGAGCTAACATTTATACACACATGGAACAGACATTTCGCTTACTAAGTACAAAACACATTACGAGTACATAATGCATACGGAAACTATATTGGGGTCGCTGCTATTCAGGTGACCTAGTATGCTATTGAGACTAATAATAATATGTTAGAATACGTTACACATATAATATACTCGTATGCTGAATGTTAATGTCTCATTGTATTTATACTTTAGAGTAAAATGAGAAATCTCAATTTTAAACAATGTGAAGTATAAAATTACTGAGGCGCCTAATTAGCTAGGCATAGCAAGTCTCATCAATTACAGTTACCAGAGCAGATTTTATAAAGTGGAAAATAAAATTATTAACGATCCCTCATAAATTCGATCAACAACGGCAAAAAAACAATTTTGCGTAATTGGACAGAATTTTCTTCGTTGAGAGGTTGTCGCTTGGTGGCCCGGCTCGACGGCCCGGTTCGATCGCTCCCGGCTCAAAGGCCCCGCGCCGACACCTACGTAATGTAAGTTCGTCGCTAGTTAGAGTGATCTGGCTTTTTTTTTGATAATTTACGAAATAGATTACTTTGTTTCTTATTTTTATTTTGAGGTCTCTTACTGCTTACTTATGTAACTACTTGCTTTTAGAAACAAAACTACTCTTACAATAATAGTCTATTTTGGGCACAGTCAGTAGCAGGAGAAGATCTTATTCAGTCCAAGGTAACTAACAATTGATTTGACAAATAACATAATTACTTATGCTATGGGAGGAGTCGAATCCCTTAACATTCAATATAGTGGCAGATGTGTAATATCCGTGCTGTAATTTTTGGCTAGTCTATTGCATACATACATAATTCAGAAGAACGGGCAATGTATTCAAAGAGCACATAACTGGCCCCGAATTAATTTCTCGTCCAATCTGTATGTGTGGGGTGTCAATAAATCTAAATATTCATCAGAGTGGGCCCTCATTTAGCCAGCATTAATTACAGCGCCCTCCACGGTCACACTGCACCGCGCAAACGAGACGCCCTTTTAATATTCGCGCCGCGTAACGCTGTAGCGTCTCGTAGCACCGCGTAGACGATGCTTAATACTTAGTGCTCACACACACCTGCAGCTACGCTCGCTATGATTTTCTTGTCCTCACAATTTAGATGAACAACATTGGCATTAATTAAGCTGAATTCATAACTAACATAACCCTTTATACATTTACACAAATAAATAGTTTTATTCAAGTAAAATCAAGTATAATTTTTAACATTTCCTTATAGAAGAGCAATTAAAATTTACCTAAACTTTATGTTTTTAAAACGCTATCATTGATTTCTTATGATAAGTTCAACCAATATAATATGATGACGATATTTAAATGAGACGGATAAATGTGTTTTTTTATAAGTTTAATAGTATATTTTTTAATTTACTGTGGGAAAGCCATGCTTCGGCACCGGTGGGCCGGCTCGACCGATGTGATACCAAGGCCTTACAGAAAACCGACAGTTAAGCGATGTTTGCATTGTATTTCACCGAATGAGTGAGGTTACCGAAGGCCTTAGACCCTTCCCTCTCCCCCTTTTCTCCCACTCCTCGCACTGTCGTGACTTTTGAGTTGCAGGTGCCCATATGTGTATATTTCACAGTTACGGTTCGGTTTCGGTTAAACTCACGTGTTCTGTGTCAAGCGCTGAAGTGGACTTGTTGCTTATCCCATACTTCCTTAGGCGTTTTAAGAGTGCAAATGAAGGCACCAGAGTTTCCGATGCATTGTGTGCCGCTTGACACTAACGCGGCAGGTCGCTCCACTCCTCGATAAAGGGTCCCCGTCAGGCTCGAAACTAATCAGACCTGCCCGAAACACACATGAGTAAAATGCTGGAACATATACACTAGTATAATAGTATCCAGAGTCGGTGATAATATATAATAACGATATATGTGTCTAATGGTTAGCACGAGACACACGCCACGACCAGATGTTCGCGAGCAAACTTTCTCGTTCAGTTCACTACACGCTGTGGTTACGCTCAATTTCCTAGCTGAGCCATTGAACAATGGTCTGATATACTGAAAAAATTGCACCGTATGTAGGAGGCCAAACAATTAGTAACTAAACGCTTATTACACGAGTGTTGTTCCTTAGTGGAGAGACAGGAGCGGCCACTTTCTCCGCTAGGTCCCCTGCGACGCACTCTTTCCAACGCGGTGTGAGTGAGTGAGTGAGGGTCGGGCGAGACGTGGGTCTAGGTCACACATACATAATGCATAAGTCGCGACGAGAGCTCACAATTACTACGCCAAATAGGACCGCGGTCAAACAGGAATTAATGTAAGCGCCGACCGCTCGAGGGTTTTATTTATTCTCGAAAACAAGTTCGTATGTACTCCTACATTATAGTAATTGACTTTCGCTTCGCATTTCTCACGGCTCGCGGTAATGGTCTAGACTTTCGGATGATCGTTAATAGATTTGTCCAAAACATAAGCTGTTCTATTTTAATGTGTGGTTTACCAAGAACAGCTGTTCCCCGCGGATAGGGCCTATATTATTTATTATAGTTCAGAGTGAGGGTTTGATTAAATAAAAAAATCTTAACAAGTTAGAATGTTTAGTTAATAATATTTTTATTGTAGTTAATGATAAAAAAAATGAGTTTGAGATCGATTCCAAACTCATATTTAAAAAAAACAAAGTACTGATTCTCGTTCAACCGAAATCAGAACGGTGAATATGAATTCTCAGTTTAAATCACTGCAATAAAATAAATGTAAATAATACATTTATTTTTCTGTTTTATGCCTAAACCAATATGCATTTGAACTTAGCAACGTAAAGCATCCAATAGCGTTGTATTTACCTGTACTTTAGATGCATGGAAGTTCAAAAATTTTAATGACTTTAATGCAATGGATGTATTTAGTTGGTAAGCCTATACATAAATAACGAAGTTGTAAAGCGTGCTGTGACTAGAACATGCTACCATATTACTGATAGTTGTATTGCGTATTAATAAGTAATTGTATTTATAAGTAAATAAAGTGACCGCTGCGTGTCAAAGCAAATGATCGAGTAAGCTCAGGTTGAGGCTACACCATACGAGACCGCCAGCGTTAACATAGATCACTTTTGCTGTGCAACATTGAGGCGCCTATATACGGTGCAAAAAGACGACATGGAAGGCGCCACTGGCGTATGGCTAAGGCGTCAGATTATAGAACTTCATTAAGTTCCATAATTTAACTTATTTTAATAAATGTTTAATTTAACCAAATCATACCGTACCAATAATAGTAACATATTTAATATACGCAAATGTGACAATGTGATGATGATGAATGAACAATGAACAAATAATGCTTTTGATTTGTATTTAAAATCTGTGTCGTGCTATCCCGTCACACATCACATTGCTACACAAGCAATTTGCTCGGGTGGATGTTATAAAAATATGTAAAAAGATTATAATTATGTACTTGATCTTAGATAAACTTGTAAATACTACTATAACCATTGTCGAACTGAAACTTCTGGCGCCCAAACCTCTTCTTGTGTTTATTCGGTAAAATGTGAGCAGTAACACTTTTATCTTTTTTTTAGGGTTCCGTTCCTCAAAAGGAAAAAAAAGAACCCTTATAGGATCACTTTGTTTTCCGTCTGTCTGTCTGTCAAGACCATTGTCTTCAGGTATATGATATGTGGGAGAGCCATGCTTCGGCACGTATGGGCCGGCTCGACTCCGCTCATTACCACGGCCTCACAGAAAACCGGCCGTGAAGCAATGCTTGCATTGCATTTTGCCGCGTGAGTGAACCCTAGCCCTTCCTTCTCCCTTATTCCCGTCCTTCCCCTCTCCCCCTCTTCACATTCTTCCCCCCCCTCCCCCCTCTTCTCATACTCTCACCTTGAAGGGCGGCAACACACTTGTGACTCTCGAGTTGCAGGTGCCCATGGGCGGCAGTAGTCATTTACCATCAGGTGACCCGTCTGCTCGTTTGCCCCCTATACCATAAAAAAAAAAGAACCCGTAGAGGCATTAAGTTGAGATTAACATTAAATACTTATGTTTGCGGTCCCTTGAAGCTGTAAAAAAATCAAGCTTCTAAGTCAACGCCATTACAAGATAAGATCATTTTACCATTTTCCAGGTAAATCAAAACCTATAGGGTACCCCCATTAACCTAGTCATGAAATTTTTTGAGAAGCAAGGTAAAAAATAGTTTTTGTGATTACAAACTTATATTTTGCGGTTGGAAAGTTGACTTTGTCGTAAATCGATGTATGGGAGAGTATTTTTAGAACTGCAAAGTTAAGTTTTTCTTTCTAAAGAAAACGGGTAAAATACTTCTAGAATTGATTCCCGAGATGGACGAAATATCTACATACAAGTTTACGAAACCCTCGGTGCTCGAGTCAGACTCGCACTTGGCCGGATTTTTTATTTAACACTTAATTAACTATTACTGTAACGGTGGTTCAGCCAAAGCTATTCAGGCTCAGGTTTATTATGCGCACACATTCTTTCAAGATTTAAGTACTCGCATTGTATGTGTACAAAGCCTTAAGATAATAACATGTACGCCAATAATTAGAACGATGTTGTTCTCGACACATCCATTGATGTGTGTTAATTAAGCTTAATTAATATTAAAATTTATCCCTTTATAATCGGCTGCTCTACTCAAAGGCATTAAGTAAATAACTTCATAAGCAAACATGTGTCGCACACATATGTTTATACATTGTACACAAAAATTAACACGCAATTAAGGTGTCACGACTGCCGGTACTTGAAATGATTTAAAAAAAAATACACTTTAGCCAGCCCTCAGGGCTCCACAAAGAGGAGTGTGCTCATAATACGTGCCTTGTTGAAGAGTACCGCCGAAGAGCTGCTAATACTGAAGCAAAGCATGAGTTACCAATGCTTTGTTAATTCTGTCACCCTTCCCAGAAAACTCGACCATCTCTAATGAACAGTACAAATACAGCAGTAGCTTAATAGTGTTTCCCTGTGTGGTTTTCTGTAGGAAAGAGGTCCTTTCCAGTCAGCCGGCTCCGATAAAAAATAAACGATTTCTCAAAAAATACCAGGAACACAATTCTGGTGACCGTCAACTTTAAAAAGATTTTAAGCTCTGAGAATGTGAGATAAAGTAACCGTGGGTTTCATTTCAAATAATTCCGCATACCACAAACCGTTAAGGATTATATCCATTACGCGCGCCATATCTTCGAACATTGGCTCTTGCGGCAGCCGTGGCTAATGGGTACCGGGTTGCCACGCGGGCCAATTCAAATTATGCTGTGTAAACTTAATCGTGGATAATGAAAAGTGTCATTTTCTGATTCAATGGCTTCATATGTCACGTATTCCATAAGTTTCACACCTATTAAGATACAGTAGTTTTTTCTCTTTTGCAAGTGGCAGCTTCTCACATCAAATTCAATCAAAATCAAATTCCATCTTGATACATTTACTAAAGGTTTCAGTTACCTCTAGTAATTTTATCAATTGGAAATTGTTGCAGGCAAACAGTTTCAAATCTTTCATGAAAAGGAGGTGGGATATAACCTGACCTTCTTTCCGCAAACATAGCCTAGTCTTGAACTCTCCAACAAAGTGCTGAGAGGATTCAAAGCTAAGCAGAACCACAAGGGACTCAAACTGTCACCCTGAAATATACCCCGCCTGATCTTTATATACTCGCCGTATCCCTGGGACCGCCGACATCCTGGATAGTAAAGAACCGTCCTCCATTGCCGCATACATGCCTTCAAGAAAGTGCATAGAGTTGTATCTACCTTATACAACTCCATCACTCTCAAGAGCCACGTATGCGGTACAGAGTCATAGGCTTTTTTGTAATCTATCCAACATGTCACCAAATACTTTCGGTTACCACGAACTTATTAGTTAATGGTCGTGTCAAGTATAAGGAGCTCTTTAGTGCCACGGGCCCCACTTTTACATCCATTCTGAGAGTAAGCCATAATAGTTAGCCATGTTAGTTATATGAGATGTTATCTTCACTCTCAGAATAGACGTAAGTAATTTGTAAAGTGTAGGTAGACACGTTATAGGTCTATAGTTTTTGGGATCCGTGGCACTACCAGACTTATAGAGCAGGTGAGTTACGCCTGTGGTCATAAAAGTCGGAAGCGAACCTGATTCTAAGCATGATTGAAATTGAGATGCCAAACATACATGTGAGCTACGGAGCCACTTTAACCAAAAGTTATGCAGTCCGTCCGGTCCCGCTGCTTTCCAGTTCGGCATCGAACGAACTGCACAAGCTATATCAATGTTAGATATTGATATTGGCTCCATATTATCAATCGACTCACATGAACGTTCGACATCTCGCATCCAATCACCTTCTGTGTGAGTGACAGGCACTGCCCAGATGTTACGCCAAAATTTATTTGTGATTTCAGCTTCTGGGAAATGTGTGTCACTCACTAAATCAGGCTGCTCCCACTTTTTATAAACCCACCTCTCATCCCTTTGGAATGAACGGTTCTGAGTATATCGGTCTACTTTTTCTTTGTACCTATGGATAAGGTGTGCTCATGCATAAACTTCCTGTTTCAGAAAGTCAATGCGTTCTGTGACTCGTGCTGTATAATCAGAGGAACTGATACTAGTTCCCGAATAAGCCCGATTCACAAAACGCATTACTCTCGGGCGTGTGTTACCCGATCTGAAACAGATAAACTTGCCAATGAGTGCCCTCGCCTCAGCGATACGACGCTCAATCCTGCACTGCCACGCTGGGACAACAAGCTTTGACGAGACGAGTAGCGGTGTCATTTTCTAAGAATTTAACACCAGCTACTCGACATGCTGCAACAGCCGCACAATACAGAATCGAGTGTGTATCACTGAGATCTTTACTTTCTTCTAAATAAACAGTTAATATAGAGTCAAGGGCACACACTAGCGCCTACTTTATTATTATTATAATTTTATGGGGATACGATGTGCCCTGGATCCTAAACCAAATTATTAAAATTATTAAAAATGATACTGCTAGGATCAAAATATATTAATACAAGGTTGAAATTTTTTATAAATATGTACAGGTACTATACAAACTTGGTCAACATAGTTGTCAGTCAAAAGTTTGCAAAAACGGATTTTAAATTTGACTAACCGTAATTTCCAATGGAACAAAAGAAGCTAAAGACATGTTTTTGTCATTTTTCGAGTCCAAAGGCACTTTAAAGAACTTAAAGTTAAAACGGTACATAATTATGTAGTTTGGATATAAAGTTAAGATTTCAAATACATCGCTTCCATCAATTCCTTAAGCCTACAACTACATACATAATTACATAATTATAGTTTCAGTCCAAGTGAATAGTGTTTCAATACAATCCACTTAGAGACTCGGCCCTTTGACAACTTGTGCCCGCTGTGCCGAGGAATGCAATCGCCTATCAAATATTTTGCCGAACACCACTTCAGCTCAGAACTAAACACGTGGTTCAGCTTTAAAAAAAAAACAAGCTTATTTGTATTCAACTAAATATTTAAATGTATACATGATATACGGGTTTAAAGCAAATTGAAGTAGACTGTAGTCTCACATGGGTTAAAAATTTCAGATGAAACGGATCGCTGTTTGGCCGTATACCGAATATCCGGCCTACCTTGAAGCCATATCATGTGAAATTCATTTCTACTAGAAGTTAGTGATAGTTGAGAGCGATCTTGGCCCTTATATTTAGTAGTCAGCTAATGCTACAAAATACACGCACTTCACGAGGTTTGTCAGAGTTTGTATGAAACAGGCGCACTCCAGCAGTGTATACATGCCTGGCTTTTTCCACGAACACAACCGAAACCGGTTATTTTCTCTTTCCGAAGAAATTTATTTATTTATCTACTATCTTTTGTCTGCGGCTTCGCTCGTGTTAAACATATCTTTAACATATCTATACTACTAAACTGTTACTATTTTTTTCAAGATGAAAGGACTGTCCAATCTCCTTTTCTCTATCCCTGACAACATGTATAAAAATTTCATGATGATTAGTGGACTGCTTAAGGCATGAAAGCGTTACACACAAACCAACAAACTAATATTCACATTTATAATATTATTTGTTAACATTTATTTCTAATTTATTTATTTGGGAAAAACAAACAGTTATACACTTTTTTATATAATGTTTTAAGATATTTGCAGTTTCACAACCAACATACACTTGTTCTCTCTACAAACAATTTTTCTGTGGTCTGCTCACTATTATAGAGTAACACTTAACTTACTTAAGATAGTTACATATTTAAATTAAATATCACACATTACGAGTATATAACTATTATAATATTAACTTGGAACATAATTAAGGATTAGATAAAATACCTTCAATTTTCAATAAAATTACAATTATTAAATAGAAATTGGTATTCAAATATACATATCATATTGTTCCTGTAAAACAGTAAAAGCGCTATTAATTAAGGGTATAAGGTTTTACTGTCGTGTATATTTTGGGGATGCCAGACCAATTAGCGTCTGCAACCGACGCCTCACCCCTTGATAAAGGCACCCATCGGGTCCAAAACTAGTCGGGTATCTCCGAAATATACACGAGAGTAAAACCGTACTGCACATTCCATCCAATTTCATCCAATTCCATCAAAAAAGTATCGGGAATTGATAATTTAATTTCAATTCAATTTAAATAATTCTTTTTTGTGGTTAAGTTGTCACAACTGTTTTCTATATTGGTGCAAAGTTTGAGCAATATCTGTCATTTAGTTTGTTTTCAGTACTCGATTTTGTAAGCTCATTTCAAGAGTGTTTTGCGATTTTTATACTAGATAAAAACACCGAACAAAGAGTTTGTCTCAAATTTTGCATTGCAAATAGAATTTCTTGTTCAGAGTTACTAAAAATGTTACAGAAAGCATACGGTGAATCGACTTTATCAAAAACTCGTGCATATGAGTGGTACAGTGCAATCAAAAGCGGTCGAGACTTGTTGGAAGATTTGCCCCCTTTTGTTGGCCATCAACGTCTTCAACTAAAGTAAAACATAACATAGCTAAAGTGAAGGAAATTGTGACTGAAATCCTCATTCAAGTTTGAGAGAGATAGCCGCTGAATTTTCTGTGTCTCACGAATCGGTTTGTACCATTTTAAACGATCGCTTGAGCATGAAACATGTTGCCGCTCGACTAGTCCCGAAAGATCTGAATTTTCTTCAAAAACTCAATCGCGTAAAAGTCGCTGAAGACATGCTAGAACGAGTCAATTCCGACTCTACATTCGTAAAATGCATTGTTACTGGTGATGAGACATGAGTTTACGAGTTTGACTTGCAAACTCGTAAAAACCAAGACAAAGTCGATCAAAAGTCAAGGTCATGTTGACTGTTTTCTTTGACTATCGAGGTGTTATGCACTCGAAATTCTTGGCAGAAGGTCAGACTGTAAATAAAGAATATTATTTGAGTGTTATGCGGCGTTTGAGAGAGTAAATTCGTCGAAAATGGCCAAATTTGGGGTAAGAAATTTCTTGGATATTACACCACGACCCACAATAACGCGTCATCGCATAAGGCCATCATTGTGAACGAATTTTTGACCAGTCGATAGAAGATATCAAATAGAATTCGCGGCGAAAACTAATGTCGACTCCGGAAAATGCATTTAATAAATGTTTTGATAACTGGATTATTCGTTGGCGTAAGTGTATTATTTCTGAAGGGGTCTACTTTGAAAGCGATACAATAAATTTGGAAGAATAGTTGACATTTTGTGTTTTATTGTTTTCCCGGTACTTTCTTGACAGAGTAGTATATCCTTAATTCATATGAATCCCACTCACGAAAGAAAAAAAAATGTAGTTTATGTGATTTAAATACAGTACTAAAATTTAATGTCAAAAAGTGTGAAAATGAAAGAATCCGGCCGGATAGTATTTATAGGACGCATAATCCGGATACCGGGTATTGGCCGAATACCGGATATAGGCCGGATATTCGTTTCATCTCTAGTAAAAATAATATTTGATAAACTGTTCACATTTAGCCAGTTTCACATAATACATTAGGTTGTATGTCAGTTCATCAAAACGTATGTACTTATTTAAATTAGACGATTGAATATTTTCTGTACTCGGCAACTTTAACAAAGATACTTCTAAAATGCGACCTTCATTTCCAGTTTTTTTAATGTTCACATGCTGGTGAGAACGTTGTGGCCGATTGTAAGCACTGATTAATTCCTAAAAAAAAAACAGCTTAAATTTGTAAAGACTGGTGTGTAGGCTTTGGGCGGTTTGTCTCTGTTGGCCAATTCAATGGATCTTATTCAGATAAGCGACGAGCGGCTCTCGCGGCCCGAGGGTGGGCGCGGGGGTGTGGGAACGGGTGAGAAGAGCGTGGTTTTATTCGTCTCTCTCGGGAAGCAAACTACTCCAGATCTAATTAATATAATTTAGTTCGGCTTTGATCCGCCGCTGCAACTACTTTGTATAGAAATGCTCCAAGAGTTTATCTTTTAGTGACGCGACTAAATACCGTAGCGGCGCTCGGCTCGCGATAAATGATACTAGCTGCAATTATAGAGAAGCATAGTGCTTGTACTATTACATTTTTATCCTCTTCAGTCTAAGTGTACACAGACGATTCAGACTGCCCAAAGGAAAATAAATAACAAAGGCAAATCGATTTAGAATGTAGATCATCTTGCGGCCATCAACATTTGAGATATACTAGACATGGATCTGACGATTGAGCAACTGTTGTGTAGCGCGGCTTAGCAACGAAATGTTGCTGTAACCACTTTCTCATTCAAGATGAGAGTGACTTTCAATAGTATTCTGTTATTGCAAATCTGCAGTATTTCATACATTACGAAGAGAACTTTTGTCATAGAATATTAAAGTTGTCAAAATTTATAAAGTACGTAGGTTTAATAATAATAAGTTTAAAATAGTTTTATCTGCCTGGCTAAAATCCGTAGAATATGAGACTGTCGAAGGCCTTTTAAAAGTGTAATATATCCTGCAGATCACAAAGACACACACACACATACACACACACATACATAAACACCATACACACACACACACACATACATAAACACCACACACACACACACACACACACACCCCCACACAAACTCAAACACACATATAAACATGCAATCAAAATATGTTATTTAAATTTACTTTTTTTAACTGTAACTTTTCACCTAAAAATTTTAATTTTATATTCTTTCATTTATCTTCTTTGATATAAAATGTATTTGTCAATACATTGGGGGGAAGACACTGACATCTGCAACACAGTCTTTACTAGCGCAGGTGTCAGAGAATCCTACTATAAAGTTGTACCATAATATGTCAATAAAGATTATTATTATTATTAAAGTCATCAGCGACAATATCGACAGTGTTCATCCGAAATTGTTGAATAAATATATGAAAGATTTCTTCTCAAGTTAGAGTTGCTTGACCTGTCCACTGGTCACTTGGTTAGACAACTTCTACCGGATTGCTGACCTTTTCTACAGACTGTAGATTAGCGTCCTCAAAATTCCATGGTGGGGACAAGATTGGGGGGTTCGCAATGACCAAGCAACGCTATTAGCTTGCAGGTGTTCAATACACGCCTAACTTCTTATCTTCAGGCAGACCGAGTTGCCGCCTTAGCAGTATAAAAAAATATTTTCATTCCTTTCGAGGCAGTATCCGCTTAATTCTAATAACTACCTACATACATATTTCAATTAACAGGTTACTTTTTCCTAACACTTGGAAAGAAAAATTTACAAGGTGAACGTGGTATATATTAGTACTTGTATGACCGCAGTCCTTATGACAGATACACAGAATAGACATTAACTGGTCAACTTGATAAAGGTTACAACATCTATGATGTATGTGGAGATACAGAGTTTTTGACATACGTTTATTCATACTACACTCATAAAGTAAACTATGAAGATAATTCTCGAAAATCCTTCCCTTTTTGACTTGGTATATGCATTTCTGTCTGTCTGACTGTCTGCCTACTTTGTACCTGTACATTTACGTTATCTCGGTCTTATCGTGCACGATAAGACCGAGATAACCGACTGAGAACAAATCACCTTCCATTGATATACAACACTGACTTGACGTGACTTTCTCTTTTAATAAACTCTTTAGTTAGTTATGAAGCATTGTCATTTCATTGATAACACTTTTCATGGCACGTTTTACTTACAATTTTTAACGGAAAAAATCGAAACTCAAAGCACAAAAGGTACAAATCCACCAAAATGGCAATATAATTACGATATAATACTATATTTCAGGCGTAGGTCCGCTCTCATGATACATAATAAGTAAAATCAATGACTATAGTTCAGGACATACCTACGATTTTTAGGGGAAAATTCCTGTGCAAAATCCATTTCAAATATTGCTGAGCGAAGGTATAGAAGATCATAATAATAATAATGAATCATTTATTCACTAGAATGCAGTTACATCAATGTGTTGATTTTGTTTTTAGTCCTCTCACATTCTAGATCTGCATAAATGATAACATTATCATCTTGCATTCTTCTGCGATGAGATAGATGACAATTTCAATCTATTCCTCCAGCTTACAGTAGACCGTGCTATGGTAATATTATTTATTTATTCTTAATGCTAGCATAATATCATTAGCATACAAGTGAGGACTTTTGAACATCGTTTTTATTGCAAATTAAAATATTCCATAAAAATCTAATTTTATAAATAAATATTTCCATTAAAAATTTCGCAGAGTGCAAATTATTTTATTTATTTTATTAAGAAGTTATAACTTTGTGTCTTATGACTTGCTTCTCAATTAACTAGTTACATGAAGACTCGCTTTACACGTAATTATGTTTAAATCACGATTCTATTTCAGCCAGGCGACTGAATTAAATATTTATACAATTGTTAAATTAGGCGTTCGCTAGTACCGCTGGTATCAGCAGGTTTTAGCGTGATAGCTACGATGTAATTTTGATGAACATTTAAATAAATGTGAAATTATTGTATGTTCTCATCCCTACCCTGTGATAGTCTTATGAAATGGGTGATGGAGTTGAAAACATATTTTAAATATCAGACTGTTATTAGTATTTATAATCGCTTCGGGTATTTTTATTTTTAACACCGTTTTGTATCTTTGGTTCAACCAGACCTACAAAATCAAGCGCCAACATACTCAGATTTTAATTTTATCTGTCTTTTCTTTGAATGTACGTAGACTAGTATCTAAAAGCACACGATACCAAATGGTAAGCAATTACCGGTGTCAACCATCAGTACCTCCACATACATGTCAGGTGTCTCTAACTGGCTCAATACGTTGAGCCTGCAGTAGATACTATGAGCAAAAATCTACTGTATCCTACAGGGTAAATATAATTATTCTGACGAACCAAAAATCAACTTGGCATAAATTAACCTAAGGACGTACGTAATCCGTGTCATTGTAGAGTGAACGTCGTGAGGGATGCGTCATCCACGTTATGTTGCAGTGCATTTGGCACACAGATAACATTTAACATTCAGCCAGAGGGAGCGCTCGTCGCCCGCCGGCTAACGACTTCCGGTTCCGGCGGCGGCGGACACCGCGCCGCTCTCCCGCTGCGGACCTGCCCACTGGCGCTGCCGGTGAATAGCCGCGTTGGATGAAACTCAGAATTATGAGTTTATTTTGTGAAATACGAGTGTTTTTATTATGCTTCGAGTTTATTACGACGAGCGCACCAAGCGACGGAAGCGCGTCGACGAACAATGTACAGCGCGTGCATGAGTGCGTCGCGTAGCACCGATTATTTATCTTGTCACATTCGATGTCAATAAATAAATATACATTTAAACAAAAACCGCCCAATCATGACTGCAATATGGAAAAAGACTATTTTATAACAATATTTATGTCGAGCAACATTATTATTTCTTTGAACAAAAGTGATATCTTTATTTTCGCAAACATATGAGCGGTCCCCCCAGTCGCCTGATCTACATCCAAATATCAAAATAAAAAAGTCGCCATCCTTGAATCTCAGCTACCCTACTTGCGCGACGAGCGAGGGGGTGCGGTGTGAGTCAAAAAACACTGAATATTTATGCAACGCGCGAGTGACGCGACAAGTTTCCTCCATGAATACGACAATTGAAATTACACCAGCAACGAAACAATTTTGTTATTCAAACGAGAGTTCCATCCCGCCGCGAGATCTAATCAAAACAATACATGATTGAATACAAACATTGCTGTAAAAACTCCACTTATCGAATGTTGGGGGCACCCTCGGATTTGGGCTCTTGATACATTGCTTGTTAGACGACTCTAGGGTCCATCGAGCCCAAAGGGAGAACTTTGTCGAGGAAGAGGTATATGGTCGTTGACCAACAAATGTCTTCCTTAAACTTGTATTATCAACAAGTTCTGAGTCTTGGATTGCTTGGTGTGTGCTAAAAGATATTATGATCCTCGTGATAAAAGGAAATTTCCGGGAGCTGTATTTTTTTAAAGGCGAGCATATAGAAAGATGTTTAAAAATGGTTTCCTGATTTGTTTGAGAGAGATTGATTTTTAATCATAATCATCATTTTATTTGCATTAAAACATGGAATTTGAAGATGGCAAAGTGTACATAGTACAAACATGTTAAGCTATAAATAATAATACGCAAAGTTAATATAGTGTTTGAAATCTATAAATTCCTGTAACTTAATTTTAAATAATCTAGAATTTAATAATTTAATATAATTAGTTACTTTATTAAAAATTCGCACACACGTCGCTAAACAGTTCTTATTATTTTTGGTGGATCTTGCTATATATTTTAACACATGTCTACGTGGATCTCATCGATTTCGACAGCTTACATAATTTGCAGTCATAAAATATTAACTGTACTTACGTACAAACATACAAATTTCGTAAATGTAAAGCGATGGTAGAGGTAACAAACCACATGCCTTAAATATTGGTCTACAAGATTCCTCTGGTCGCATAAGATATATAGCCCTAGTGCACTTTTATTGAGCCACAAACGCTATGTTTACGTCTCTGTTATTGCCCCACATAATGAGTCCATAGCGAAATACAGATTCTACATATGCACTTTACGACGTAGACAAATTTACTGTAACAACTTATCTCCTTTATTTTATATGCAAGTTACTAGATAATACTGTATTTATATTGTAAGGTCACATATCTTACTTTTCTAAAAGATGGTGTGCTGCAAAACCTAGCCAAGTCAAATTTTCAGGACTACCTACAGAACTTGGTAATAATTTAAGTCTCAATTCTTTTGTCGACGTAGTCAATAACCACGTATATTCTTAATATTGAACTTGGCTCCCATTTTCACATTTATGTTTTCGATTGGATATCATTACTTTTTGTAAAGAAACTATTATTATTCATCATTCAAAAGTGTGTTGTAAAATTAAAAATTTTCCTGCGTTTACGTTGTAAAATATTCTTGAACATTAGAAATATTAGAGCGCATTGCCCATTAATTGAAAAATTCTTCCTTACGTAACCTACATTTTTGGTAGTGATTCTGTACATTTTAAGTGTCTGTTAAAAGTTAAAATAAGTAAAAATTCACTGTTTTCTGATTTTTCCTTTGCATACATACAATTACTCAGTTGGACGTCAAATTTTAACTTTCTAGGTCATTGGGAAGTGGGTTAGGTTTTCGATCTATATGCCAGTCAGTCAGTGATAAAAATGTCAGAATTTTAAACGATAATATCTCAATGACTGTTTAAGCTGTATTTATGAAACTTGGGATGCTAGTTAATCTAAGAGGTTTTAACAAATTAACAAAATTTCAAGTATTTATATTAAATAGATTATGTGTTATTAAGCAGTCAAAAGTGACTCCAAATGGTTCGTGTACTGTAACACACGGCTGCTGCGTCGCCAGTTCCTTTTTCTTGAACTTGGCTACCGCGTGTCTAGATTTAATTAAATTATGTTTAATATCAATAAGTTTGTCACTATTATTAATGTCAGTTTCATGAATACTTCAGTATTAATTTTTGGAGTTTACTCCTTAAGAATCGATTTTCATATAAGCCTCCAGTAAATTGTAAGCTCCAGTCATGCGTCGGAGCTGACACACACCTTTTTTTTATTTGTTGTTACTGTAAGGGGCTCGCGGCTAAGTGGTAACCGAGTAGATTGGGATGGGTGACCATTCTTTTACAAACATTTTGCCATCTCGTGAATATATATAAAAAAAAACCCTTTTATACTCAGCATCTAATTATTGACATACATGTAGTATGAAAACAAGCATTGTTCTATCAAGTCCAAGAGTGCGACCCATTTCCAAGGAGGATAACATACTCGTCGGCTGTCGAAAACACAAAAACTATTTTTTAATGTTAACAAAGTAAGCGATTCTTTTGATGCATTCTTTACTTTCATCGCCATCCCTCGCAGTGAAGGGTATCCCTATCGGGTGTAATCATCCCTCTCGCCTCCCCTCCGAGCCGTTGGGCTTATCTCGGCACAAAGCGGCCTCACACGCTCCGGGATAACAATCGACTTCAAATAAAAGTGAGCCTTTGTTTTTCACCTCCAGACGATTCCAAGGCTAACTCCACTCAAACACCGAGTGAAACAGAACGTTGCTTTGGTGTTAACCCTAAACATGCCCTGAAATAAGTTCAAAGAGTTGTCATAAGTGACAATACAATACATACTGTTATTACATTCGGAAAGAAATGTAGATGATCGTGGAAAATATACTTTGCTAATTCACATGTGTAAGGACAGGTGGAGCAAAGAACGTACTGCGCGGAGTGAGGGGACGTGACCTAGGGTTAGATTAATCGGGTACCTATTAGCACAACGAGGGAAGAGAGGCTAGCCGCCGGTCGAGCTCAAATTACCTAATTGCGAACGCTTGCCGTGTCGTGGTCGGCTCTGTCTCTCCGACACGGATTGTTTTGGTAGAATTTATTTTGACACGCGTGCTTTGTTTTTTTATGTGGAACGAAGAAAAAATCATACAAACTAGAGCTGAGTTTAACAGTAACAGATGATAAAATAAATAAAAAAACACTAAATAAAAATTAGGATTTCTGGATTTCGTTTCCAGTGTTTTATTTACATCATTTACTAATTATTTTTTGCCTAATTTCTATTGACTCAAGAAACTTTAATGTTGATTATTTTTTGTTTAATACTGAGAAGATGATACACTTAAAAAAATTGAGTCTATAATACTTCCCTATTTAACAAGTACAAAGGTCTCTTATATTGAGCGCGTCTCTCTGCATCAAATATTCGATTTTTAATTTTGATTTTCGTTTCAATTATAACATTATTACGTAATACGATGATGTAGTTAGTCTAAACGGTAATGGCACAGCTATTGACTTCCCGCCCCCTGTTCCCATGTGTACTCAGAGCTCGGTGGGCCAAAATAACGCTCCACTTGCGGTCCCATACAATTATATTAATACGATTAACCGTACACAACCGTAAACAACAATAAATTGTATTTTTGGAAAACTCTTGTAGCATTACTGCAGTGTTTGGTTATAAATATACATAAAAATTTGTTAAGTGCACAAGCTTTTCAAACGTAAATTTTTTGAAGAAACGGATAAATATTTCACAATATTGATTCATTTGTATCACATTGGTGAATTATAATATCGATAAATCGAACCGAATTAACTTTAGTGCACAACTAAACCCAGATTACAAAGCGGAATAAAGCTTATAATATAACGAAAATCAAAATCGAAAATCGACTATAAAATTGTGTATTTTGATGAGTTTGTGAGAGTTGTGTGTGAAATGAATACGAAACTGTCACATAAACAACAGCACTTCATAACTCGATTTTTACCATTATGACAAAACCTCGCACAGTTCTAAAAACGTGGGTTGATCCATATAATACTTTAAGTTCTACGATGGAACAAAGTAGACAAAAAAACCAGACCGTTCTACTGCTCATCGCGATGGGGGTGTTAGAAGATCAGCAGTTAGTTCTTAACTGCAGATCTACAAATATGTACGTTATCTTCCGTACTCACTAGACCTAGACCCAACTGGTTATCTACCGCAATTTGGACAATTTTCTGAAAGGAAAATGTTTTACTTTTTGGAAGCAGTACAAGCGTCCATATCTAGAAAGTTTTATCCTAAAGCCATAAATTCCTTCA
Source organism: Euplagia quadripunctaria (assembly GCA_963859945.1). Classification (NCBI taxonomy): domain Eukaryota; kingdom Metazoa; phylum Arthropoda; class Insecta; order Lepidoptera; family Erebidae; genus Euplagia; species Euplagia quadripunctaria. The sequence continues at coordinate 22,432,743 of OY982572.1, read as the reverse complement.
TGGAAGTAAGTAGTTCGATTAAATAAATATTAAAACTTCAAAAGGTATTTGAACTTAAAATGGCATTATTATATATTAACGCCTAATAATACGAGTGCGGACCTTGTTACTGAATCGTTATTCTTTTTAAATAACTTACATACGTAATAGTTTCTTCAAATTCGCATATATAAAAAAATATATTTATTTGCGAGACAAAGGTCATTGAAGGTCTTACTATCACAGTACATTTAAGGTGTACAGTTCTCAATATCCTACCAATGCAATTGGAGTACAAATACTTATTTCATATATATAAAATATTGGTTTTATTATATATAGCCACTGTCAAGAACTCTGTAACTGCATAGAAACATTTCTCAAGTAACCATTGCTTTAAGACTATTACAAATTTCTTATATGGCATCTCTTTTATTTAATTTGGTATCTTGTTATATACATATCCACACATTACATGACAGTTCTTTTTATACAGTGAAGTTCTTGGAATTCTCGGTAGCACACTATTCTATTTGAGTCACGAGTGTTTCTCGGATAAATATCTGTAGCACAAGTAAACAGGTTTTTATTCAGTTTTACAAAGTTAGCACATTCAAATATGTACATGCAGAGGACAGTGAGTAAATGTAGCTTTCTAAATAAAGGCTTGCATGAAATCCATGGTGCTACCCCATAGATTGCTCTCACACACTTTTCTTGAGCAATGAATACCTTATTTATGTCAGTGCTACTTCCCCAGAGTATAATACCACAGTTTAACACTGAAGCTACATAAGCATGGTACGCGATAAGAACATTTATTTGGGTTGACGTTCGCCTGAGCTTAGCTAAACCGTAAACAAAGCGGTTGACTTTATTGCATATCTTTTTTACATAAGATTTCCAATTAATATGTTTGTCTATTACAATACCTAAATGTTATGTTAAGTTTCTCGTGTTTACATCCGAAAGTGTTAAACTGATTATATTTTGTTTTTGATTAATGAATTGCTTTATTAATATAATTATTATATTTATTAATGTCGATTATGTGTTTATTAATGTTAGTGGTGAGTTTATTAATGTCAGTGTTGTAACTACAGTTGTCAGTCTTAGTTGTATTGATATCAGAGAGCGTCCTTAGTTTTAGATGTGATAATTAACGAAGTGTCATCTGCAAATAATGTTCATGGATGGAAATAGTTATGTTAGGGAGATAATAAATATATAATAGGAATTATAAAGAGTTCTTCTCCCCATTGAAGAGCTAAGCCGAGGTGATTGTAAATCACCTCGGCTTAACTCTTAAGAACAAAACAATCACTGATTGTATTGTTTTTAAAGACTACCTAAAGAACACTCTTATTAACCATAAACTTAGAATCAAATAAATGCCGATATACATAGACAAAAGGCAGTCGGGTTAAACTAGTAAATGTGATGCCATTTGCGATCACCTCGGTAGGTAGCGCATAGTTGTGGTAATTGTTGCAATTATTTCCGTAACCGTCCGGCAGAACGCAACGTGTCGCACCGCACCGTAACACACCGCAGCGCACCGAATCGTAGTAGACACCGCACTTCCTATTCTATATGCAGTACTATTCGTAGTAATATTCACTCTTTAACGTGGCGGACATTACATTTTCATGTGTGTGGGGTGTTGCGTGTAAACTTCGGCTGTTGAAGTTGTTTGTTTTTCCTTTTTTGAACTTTTTTTTGGTTTGGTGCCACTAGTGCTAGATCACATAAATTCTTGATTAATACGCTGGCCGTCATTGGAACTAGGGCCCAAACACAAACACAATCAATAAATATACAGTCAGTGAATTTTACTATTTTAAATGTTTTAATTATTTCATTTCTAATAGAAATCATTTTGTCAATCAGTCAACAGTTTATGACAGAAGCCCGATTCTGGAAAGAAATCCAATCTATAAATTTTTTCTTGTAAATGTTATTCTGAAAAAAATGTCTGTCAAACATTTTAATTACCTTCTTATCTGCATGGATAGTTCACCAATCCGAGAAGGAATTCCTTTCTCTTTCACTGTCATTTATCTCTTACTTCACAAGTTATAGAGATTCAGGACACTCAGCAGCTGACACGGCTAACAAGTAATGAGGATAACTTAACAGTACTCAATGCCAAAAATGTATTTTTCAAAGAAATAATCCTTAGCTTATTGATTAGTGTAGTATGTTACGCAAGAGATGAAGTCCCCAAACGTCATTGACTCGAGTCACAGCTTACACAATGCGATCGCCTGTCATCGTCGCCGGCCGCCGGTTGTCGTTCGCAAAACTTTGCCAATTATACAGGTCAAATATTGACCCATCCTAATCTATTCATTGCTCTTTCACGTTTTATTTGTTGTCTAAACTCTCCTACCCTACAACCGATTTACATTTGATGGAGTTTCGCAGATTAGCCTTTTTCCGCCGTCTAACTTTACCAACTTGGAATTGTTTAAAGTGCTCTGAATAAAGAAAATGGGCCAGTGGCTCTTATTTTTAGATTAAATTTTAATTCCTTAATCCATATTCATCGAAATGTCAAAAGCGTTAATAGGCAAAGCTCCCAAAGTGGTCACATCACTTTTTATATTCCACAAGCCAAGCGGACAGAGTTACACCGCGCATTGACTGGTTCTATCCCTCAGTATGATGTCCATTTACTACGGTCGTAGTGCGTACTTTTTTATTCAAATCCAAATTTCAAGTATGCATATACTAATTGAACATTTATGTTACTTTACATCGCGACAGTCCTCTTTCTTTCATTCTTATAAAAAGATAATCCTCCTGATTAAGAATTACGTTGCAACTAGGCTTTAACGTCCAGAGGTGCTTGAAGAAGCAGGAAGATGAAACCTTGCCCGAACGATTAAAGTACAATCATAAACTTGTAAGATTTTTTTGCTACAATATGTAATGTGAAGTGGGCAAGAAAGCTGAATTCAAAAAAAAAACTCGATGGTGTCTGCACTTACCGTTAAAACAAAAATGCTTGACCTCTGATAAACGGTGCCTTGCCGAGAGTAATCAAAGTTAAGACACCTAGAACACGGTAATGTTAATGGATAACATTACCTTGCCTAGAAATAAGAGATAGGAGGGCAATTTATCCCTTCAACAAAATGCAAACTAAATTGAGTCCACGTTGGCAGTTGAGTGAGAATTAAATTGACCACTCTTGATTAAGGGACAAATATCTGACACGTTGATTTATCTTCACTAATAAACTATGCAGTTAAATTCTCTTTCTCCTTTCTAATTATTCATTCGGTTCATACATTTGTGTCCATGAGTTAGCTTAATGCTATATCACTAACTCACTGCTTTTAAATCATAAATTTAAATTATGTAGATTAACATAATTTTTTATGAGTATCATCTACAGGTTACAATAAACGTCAATATCCAATTTGTATCATTAAAAGCGCGCGCTAAAATGACTCGCGTTGATTACAGCGCGTCGGTCGCGCGCGCTCGTGAACGCCACATTGCGACGTCACATACGAGTGTGCTGATACCACCCCTCACTTAATGTATGTTAGTACTGGGGAAATCTATATTATGCTCGCATACAGGGGTTTGAGTAGTTATTTAATATATGCATTTGTTGGACAAATCGCTGCGATTAGAAGGGACCGTACAGCAGAGTCCGTCTGGATTCCCTCGATAGTTTCTGTTGATCAACGATAATTGTACTTGTAATCTTTAATGGCTATACTATTCAAAAGATTCCCGATGGATGTCCCATAGTGTACACGCAATATTTCTGTAAACTGTTTGGTTAACTGAGCACTATAAACCAAACAAAAAAAGTGTATTAGTTTAATACTAAATAACGTCGTAAGGTGGTGTTGTGTGTTTTAGGCTTTTTACTTTGGTAACTTAAAGTTGCATTGTCGCTTGTTTGTACGCTCTATTACTGTTTTCGTAAATATTTATAAACTTATTCACTTCTTTGTTATTTTGGCTATAACCCATCAGCTTATGGGCTATAAACCCATCAGGTTATTTTTTCTATTAATCCAATTGAAATGTGAAGTACTTGTAATTTACTTGTTTATTTTTATCACTCCATGACTTATCTATATAGAAATTGTTTTTTACCTAAAAATGAAGCAGATTCAGGCCGCATAACTAAAGGAATTTGGAAAATTTAAAACAAAAACAAATGTCTGTTCAAAGAACAGTTACGCATTCATTAGTGATCATTAATCCCTTTTGCAGAGTGTTTTGACTTTATAATGTCTCGTCCTCTTTTTCTTGTTTTGCATATATCCGAAAGGAAAAAGAGACGAATACTCAATACCGTCAGTATAGAACAGTTTTAGAAATGGCGTTAAAGATTTCCATAAAAGTGTTATTCCTGACATTTATAATTCCAAATATTTAAAAAATAAGGAACGAATAAAGTTTATTACTTATGTGAAATGAAAGATGTCTTGTGTTGTCTCTACACTTGTTTGCTAGAGCAAAATTTAGATTAGTTGAAACGTGGGTACTTGCACAAAAACTGTTAACAAGTTCTTAATGAGACTCGTTTAAGTTTAAAAATATAATAGTGTGTTCATTAGCGTTAGGTAAACGCGACGAGACTGCTCCTACAACTAGAGTTATAAAGGAGTCGGCAACTTAGCGCCAACTAACTATGTTGATAATTAGGGTAGGAGCGAACTTACCTAACTCGCATAAAGAACTCTGTATCTGCGACGCGTCGCTTTATATTATATTATCTGCACGTAGTTCTCGATAAACTGTGTCTCGGTAAACGTACTGTTTATCGAGACACAGTTAAGGGGAGATTAGTGAATTCATTAAAGAAGTTGTTCAAATTAGTTATTTATTAGTGAAACATTTAATTTTAATTTAATTTATTTATCTATTTATGACTTCCTGCATTTTACAGTGCACGGAACGGACTTAAAGTCACATGGCATTATCTTTATCATCATTATCAATTCCCGGACCGTAGCCTTAAACGTGTCAGGTGGGACATAAAATAAATAGACTGGATAGCAAAGAAAAAATGAGCTAAAGAAGACGTGTGTGTAGGGCATAGAAGTAAAAGATTATTAGTGGAGCAAAGATCTCTGGATGGTTGGAACATGGCAATTGAAACTGTGAAGAAGATAAGTAGGAACTGTATTGAGAAGAGAATAGATAGTGGTCAAAGTCCGTAGACTACGTTGCTAACGTATAGGGAGCCATGACAGACTTATAACAATAAATAAAAACAAATGATTTAATTTTAAAGTATTCCAATACAATTTCGCAATATTATCAGACCTCGCTAGGGCCTGGAGAGGTATCCTCAGGAAAAGGGTGATGGCTTGGTGGGGGTATCAATTGAGGCTGCGAATCAAGATTGAAGGCTAAACTAAATATTTTCACAATTAAACAACTATAATTAAACTTCTTGAAATCAAAGGTACGGCTACTTTGACTGACGTCCACTCCGATGGTCCACGCACCGTCATCTATTTTCATTCTAACAATTATACAATTCAAATATATTATAAACAGTCATTCAAATATTACGTTGCTAGCCAGTTTCCAACAAGTTAAAAGGAGGTTTGAACACTACAATATATAGCTTTTTATTTTGATAATATTTTATAATGAATACGAAAAAACCCTTGCTATCCAAAACGCACTGCAATAAATTTAAGGGTCGAAAGTATATTTAAGGGACGACTTACCAGTACTTAAACTTTAGATATTCGTGAACGTTTACGAGCTTTGTTTTTCTAGTCAGGAAACATGGAAGCTTATAGAAGGTTTTCTTTGTAATATATTATATATTTCTTCTGTGCGTGTGTATGTTACTGAACTCCTCCTAAACGGATGGAAAGATTTAATGAAATTTTTTGTGTGTATTCAGGTGGATTCAAAAATGGTTTAGATTTACAATTGGACCCGGTAGAGGGCGCTGCGATAACGTTCCAGGAATAATATATTTTAAGTTCCGTCATGACAACGTCTGTCGGGTCCGCTAGTATAAGTATATAATTTGTGATGGATTTAATTAAGTGTGTTTCTTGTGGATATAAATTTCTCAACCTTTTTTTTTGTGCATGTGGAAACCCCCTCGGGCCATCACCCCACCGGGGTTTTCGGTGGGGCGGTGTGTCGGAATCGAACCGACTAAAACCACATGGTGTGCCGTACTGCGCCTTAAATAGGAGGGGTCCGGGAACAACTTTTATTAAGACATCCGGACCCATAAATTTCTCAACCTAACGTAACCCTGAGATTAGACTTACATTAGGTTCAAACAGAATAACTTGAAACTTCAAACACGTGATTCAATCCCATTATGTCTTTAGCTTGCTCTGATTGCCGAATCTCTTGCAGTGAGTAGTCGGCCCTGATTGTTCCATATCAATATGCCTTTGATAAGCAGTAGCTTATCAAATTATATAAGTGTACTATTCTAAGCAGAAGGAAACTGTTTCAATTGATGGTAACAATGTTTAAGAAAGTTATTTTTCAAAGCTCGACTTCCATATATTATATTATTCATAATAAGTAAATGTTATGTTGAAATATGTAAATGTTAAATTTAAGTTTAATTTATTTTCGGTTCGCTTCCTTAAAAAGAAAATGAGAACCGTTATAGGATCACTTCCATGTTTATCTGTCTGTCAATCAAGGCCCTTTTTCTCAGGCAAGTATTAAGTTTAAATTAATTTCAAATACTTACGACTATAATTTTTTGAAGCTGTAAAACATTAAGCTTCTAAGTAAATGCAATCAAAAGATACGGCCTTGTATTTTAACCAAATTTAACACTTCGCAGGTAATCAAAACCTCTGGGGGACAATCAACAATCAAGTTCCCACCGAGGGCGCTCCACCGTGGATGCAATCATGTACATAAGGGTTCTGCTTACCAAAGACAAGATACTGCATCGATCAAAGCGATGGCCGTGAGGGTCCTGCCCATGGGACCTAGAGGCGAAAGCCCTCTATATATTTGCCTTGATACCCACGGCTCGAGAAAAGATCAATGATGCAAAGATCCCATCTTCGCCAGGTCCCAATGGCCGAGTAGAAATAACGATTTTAGCGACGACAAGCGCTGGAGAGGCAACATGGTACCCTCACCGCACACGACTGTTTCGGTAAGTACCTGAGTCGTATAGGCCGAAGGCCAACGTCATGTCAGGTGCCATCCCTGCAGAAATATAAATACAGCTTCCAACCAACAAAGGGTGACCGACAGAACGTGGTACCAACTATTTTATAACAACCAGTATGAATAACTGAGTTTGTCGTTTTTTTCTGCTTTACTATCTACCAAAATATAAATATTGACATAATATAAACTTATTCTTCTTCTCCTAAAGGGAACCTCATCGCTTTTATGTTAGTGAGATTTGTTGCTGGTTAGATTTATCTCAGAAAAAAACGAACGCCCATACAAAAAACGTTTATGTCGAGGACTAATTTTAGAATAAAAATTATCATGACTGGTATTCATATTTAATAAAGAAATACGGGTTTACTGACGTGTGTATTGTGGGGTTGCTCTACTAGTTTCGAACTCGACGGGGGCTCTTTATCAGAGAGCAGGACGCTTCAGCCCTTGATAAAGAGCCTCCGAAGGATACACACAATAAAGATGAATAATTTCATAACAATTAGACTGAATGTTTATTGTGCAGTAATAATCATGGTCATAGTGTGTACTTATGTATATTGCCAAATACAAATTGACGCCGATAGATATTAGGTGCACTGGTGCACACCAGGTCTCCGCAATCGGCCAACTACATGAAATACGGTAGAGGTTTGTAGCCATTTGTATCTCATCTACTCTCTATGGTACAGTACCAGTAGTTGTTTCAACTGGGCACAGGATGTTTACGTAATGTGCGTAAACTATACGGGGGTCACAGTGAAAGTTAACGAGAAACGGAATAATATGGAAGCCCGTTAATATTTTTATTGTTTTCTAAGCACCGTCGCATGCATTGGAATCATTGACTGAAACAGTGAGCCCATGCTTCTTTAGGAATCTCTTCCATGTCTTTTTCAAACGCAGCCATGGCATCTTCATGATTCCTAAAACAAATTCCTCTAAGTCTTTTATTTTTGTAAATAAATAAAAGTCACAAGGTGTCGAGTCGGGACTGTAAGGAGGATGAATCACTAGCTCCACACTTTCGATAGATAAATATTCGATAGTCCGCCTAGCGGAGTGAGCTGGAGCATTGTCGTGGAGGAGGAGGATCCTGCTTCTTTTGCACTACTGTCTAACATTTGCTGGCTGTGTCAATAACTATAGAGCCATTTCCATACTTACTACCATTTCAAAAATTGCTGAAAAGCTCTTGAACAAGCGTCTCATAAATTACCTGGAGACCAAGCATCTTCTGTCGAGTTCTCAATTTGGGTTTAGGGCTGGCATGTCAACTAACGATGCCGTACATGAGCTGACTGATCACATTGTTCGCAAACTTGACCATAAGAAGAAGGTAGTGGCAGTGTTTTTAGACCTGGCAAAGGCTTTTGACACGGTCCGTGTCCCACTCTTACTGACTAAACTCGAGAAAATGGGAATTAGAGGCAACCAACTTGGGTTGTTTGGGGATTACCTGACTGGCAGGCAGCAAAGAGTCAGAGTTGGTAATGTCGTCAGCGACGATAAAAAAAAAAGAAAAAAAAATAAAAAAAGACATTAAAAAAAGAAATACAAATAAAAATAAAGAAAAAGAAAACAAAATAGAGTGACAATTGCCTTGCACGCACTTGCACGTCACTTATTGAAATTAGTCATCGCTCAGTATTTTTTTGTTATATTATAGAAGGCAAACGAGCAGACGGGTCACCTGATGGTAAGTGACTACCGTCGCCCATGGACATCTGCAACTCAAGAGTCATAAGTGCGTTGCCAGCCTTTGAGATAGGAGTATGCTCTTTTCTTGATTTGAAGGTCGTATGGGTCCGGAAATACCGCAGGCGACAATTTGTTCCAGAGATTGGTTGTGCAAAGCAAAAAATTTCTGGAGAACCGCACAGTGGTGGATTGCCAATTATCAAGGTGATAGGGATGTAAGTTTTGTCGCATTGAACGATAGCGAAACGTTGCGGCCGGTATAAGTCTGAACAATTCGTCGGAGCACTCCCTATGATACATGCGATAGAGAACACAAAGTGAAGCTATATCTCTACGCAACGCCAAGGGGTCAAGCCGATCTGAAATATCCTGGCAATCGATGATTTTAGTCGCTCTCCGTTGAATGCGGTCAATAGGGAGACGCTGGTACTGGGGTGCTCCTGCATAGATATGAGAACAGTATTCCATATGCGGCCGAATCTGCGCCTTATAAAGTTGTAGGCGATGGGCCGGGGTGAAATACTGTCTCGATCTGTTCAGCACACCAAGCTTCTTTGAGGCTAATTTGGCCTTACCCTTCAAGTGACCGCGAAATTGGACTTCGCTCGATATATCAACGCCAAGGATTCCGATTCTGGCTGTAGCAGTTAGGGAAGTGCTCTCAAAGCGAGGTGATACGACAAACGGCATCTTTTTGGCGGTGAATGCGCAAACCTGTGTCTTCTTTGGGTTAAATTGGATTACATTAAGTCGACCCCAATCAGAAACTCCTTCTAAGGAGGCTTCGATTTCAGACACAAGTTTGGATCGACTCTTAGTGACGTTTTCCCGAGAAATGTTAGCGCGGCCGGTATCAAGGCATCACTCGTGCTATCATCGGCATAGCAATGAATGCTGCTGATTTGCATCATATCATTGCTATGATATGATTATATGATAAGATCAAGTAAGGTCACACTCGATGACTCGATAAGGTATTTCCAGTTCACATATTCTGTATTAAATTCGGCACTATTGTACTAAATTTTTAGGATTAATACGTTTTTGAATTAATTCCCCCTAGAAATACAGTTATACTGAACTCAAATAGAAACTAATTTCAAAATATGATGAATGTCTGCATTATAATCATTAATAAATTGATTAATATTTGGATGTCAAAAGAATTATAATAAAAATTGTGATAGTAAAAAATAAATAAAGTAAAAAATACTGTTAATATTGACATACATAGATATATGTTATTAATACCTAGTAGGAGTATACCAAAAATAGCTTTCAGGCTCTTGTAGCTGCTTTTGCAAGAATAGTATTTTACATGGAACATAAAAGATTGTTTTGTTTTCAGGTTTTATTAGCGTTGGCAAGTTATTGCAGCATACCTGACACAGACATGGAGTGTAATGGTGCGGTACTTTTACTTACTTTAGTACAGGCTGACCTGCGCAACTTCGTCTAAGTTTGTAAATTTTTTTCACTGATGCTCCGCTCCTATTTGTCGTAGCGTAATGTTAAATAGCCTATAGCCTTTCTCGATAAATGGGCTAACCAACACTAAAAGTTTTCAAAATCGGACCAGTAGTACCGGAGATTACCCCGAACATCGAAACTCACAAACTTTACCTCTTTATAAAATAGTATAGATTTTCAATTACTTGTAAAATCGATTATTTTTTAATCGATTTGAAGTGCTCTTTCTTAGTGCTTTTTGAAGTCGATCGAGAACGTACTGAGTAGATGATACGGTATTTAGAACATTACTTACTTTAACGGTAGTTCGTTAGATTATATTAATTTTTAGTTTAATAAACCCTACACTTTATTGAGATAAGGTGGCAAAATTTTTAGTACTCGTATGTCTAGCAACTTGCTGCATTTGATTGGATAAATTAAAAAACAGCTGAACGTAAAACCTCCTCCTTTTTAACTGACGAAAAAAAGGAGGTTCTCAATTCGACCGTATATATTTCTATTGGGATATAAACTTATTTTGAGTCAGCGCCAAATAATAAAATGATTAATTACCTACGTAGGGAAATGTCTATTTTTACGTAGGTACATATAAAATTTAAATAATTAATTAATTCGTTGTTTGGCGTCGACTCAAAATTAGTTTATATTAAATTTGTTAGTTTATGTAAATAAGCTCAATACTTAAGACTTAAAAGGTTTATTTATTTTTTGCTTTTTAATTATTTTCTTCGGTTAAATTTTTTGTTAAAAAGATTTATTTTAAGTCGGTTAATAACAAAAATATTCTTCACTTTAAAAGTCAATGTTGCTTAATTTCAAGAAAAATCAACAAACACACTACATCTGTCCTTAATTTCTGAGATACCATCATCAGATTCGGACTTGGTGACTTTGATGGAATAGTAGCAGAATCCACCTAGGGAGCATACCCTTTCAAACAAAAAAATAATTTTTAATATCGGTCCATATAATTATGACGGAAATATCGTTGAACATACAAAAAAAAAATACATACAGCCGAACATAGAACCTCCTAATTTATTGAGGTCGGTTAAAAACATAACCCTCCTTCTTGTGCAGTCGGGTAACAAAATATGTAATACGAGCTACCGCGAGCCTTATGTGCCTGACGTTTTACTTTTTTACTTTTGTGTTGTATTTCTTCATTTCCATTTCTTCTTATTTTTGTGGGAGTTTACACAAGAGTATTTTGAAACTTGAGGATTTCATACGCTCATTTATTTATCTTTAACGACCATTTCTTGAATTTTAATCATTACGAATTTGATTTCTCTTAATAAACGATCGAACAATTCAATAGACACGATACAATTAGTGTAGTCTGACGGGCGATATTCAAAGAGAGCGATCAGTTGACGCGCGCTAATTAATTGAGTCATCGGCAAAACGCGTGATCGTGGCGGTACCAGCCGCACTAGCGCTCGGAGACGAGACGACGCGACACCGGACCCGCACCGCGACCGAAATAATTTGTACACCGACTTGTTAATCTACGGACAAAAGCCTTTGATCTGGAGCACAAACTTCCGGTCCCCCCCCCCTCTCGCTCCTCCTCGCGCCGGACGCTCGCGATTAATGTCAGTAGGAATCCGGGTGCTTTTATCTTCAAAAAGCGAACATTTTTGCGGAGTTTTTAATTCTTCTTTGTGTTGTGAGGGCACTCAGCGCACAATTGTGGAACGATTGATTTTTAGTACCAAGCCGCTAGTGCGCACATTACACCAAATGCTTTTAATTTAATTTGTATAGGTATTTAACAAATTGTCGAAGGCATTGCGATGTGGTTGGCACATTTTGGTTAAGAATATTGTGATATACTCGTAGAGGGTGAAAATCACTTGATAATTAAAGCTTCAGTTTTATACTCTGCTGAGAAAGATAGGGCCTATTTTGGCCCACTGTATTACTCCGCATGCTCCCTTTTTAACAAAGAGTACGGAGGAGACAGACTACCAATTGGTAAACTTGTTAGTCTTACAGCCTAGATTTCTGTTATCTCTTATTGCTATCTCTTTTGCAATATGAAATTTATCCTCTGAAACACTGGAGAAAGTAAAACAAGTCAATAAGTTCTAGCGATAGCTTCAAATAATTATAATTCACCGAGAAGAAATATAAAAAAAAATGTAGAAGCAAAACTTAAACATTAGAACAAAAACTTTAGTGAGTGGTATTTAAATTTAGTAAAGATATACAGTTTAACTCACTCACGAAGTGAAGCGGCAAGACGCTTCATCCCTTGATAAAGGACCCCCGTTGGGTCCGAAACTAGTCGGGCATTGGGTTGATATCATAACACGAGAATTTTGTGTATCTAGTATAATCCAAACCCAAGTTATGAGGGTTCAAAAAAACGACGAAGCACTTCGAGAAAAGGTAGGTAGTGCCCTTGCGCTTCGCTTGGGTCGTCTTTGCGGGGTCCCTACCGTGCCCCTAGATATAAAATACTTAGGTATTTCAAATAATTCAAATATTTCTCGAACCTGTTACACTGTGTAATGTTTATTATATGTTACATATTCAAAATGTTGTGAGTTTGGAAGGTAGCATGTATCGGTAAGTGAGCGGCCGCGGCGTTTATTATTCACGGAGTTGGTCGAGGAGCGCCAGTTCAGCTTTACTCAACGAGCGCTCGTTGGCCGTGGTCTGCACTTAATACATTACTGCACTGTGATAGTGTGAAAGGTTCGACGATACCATTACTTACTGAGGTACCCCTACATGTGTTTGTTTCTTTATTTTGAAATATCTCCAGGTGAATATGCTCGCTGATTGCCCTTTTCAACTCATACGTAATAAATTGTAAAATATCTAAAGAAACAGACTGTATTAATAATATATTATAATTAGACCTGAGGTTCTTTACACGCTGCTCTTGCCCGTTAAATAATCGATAAATAATAATATTAATGTATGGGAATCACTTCAAAATCCAAACACGATATGTAGTATATAATTATGTTTCACAATTTATTCATACATTAGACTAGGTATATTTTACATGAACGTAGCCTTGATTTTCGTACACATGTTATCGCTTTCCATTCCAAAGTCCGAATGCCTTCCGAGTCCCAATCGCTGCCATGTTGCCTTTTCTAGCGGAAATCCCCACTATTTACATAGGAAGTGGAATAATAACAATAAATATTGTAAATAAGAGGTTACCTGTAAATTAAACATAACTTAAACAGAGTTTCAATACAATTGTCTAATAATTTATAACGATGTGATTTTATACATATAAGTACTAGTATTTTACAATCACTCAATACAAAATGGCAACGGCGGAAGTATAGAAAAATAATATTGTACACTTAATGTTTGGAGGCATATTTCTTACGGCTACTTACCAGTATGAATAAATGCAATATTATCTTTATCACAATGCAAATAGTATCTATACCTATAATATTACAATTAAATATGTGTATCCTACCATGTTATATATGTATAACCTCACATTAATTACCGGGAATTTTAATGCAATCTTTAGGTTTACGATTTCATCACCACGCCGCGTGTATAACTTTAAGTAAGTACCTTTAAGTAGTATATTGTTAGGGTGCCTATCCTCAAAAAAAAAAAGACCCTTATAGGATCACTTTGTTGTTCGTTTGTCTGTCAAGACCCTTTTCTTAGAATTCCGTGCACGCGTCAAGATAAAATTAACATCAAATACTTATGTCCACACAACAGTCCCTTGAAGCTGTAAAAATCCCAGCTTTTAAGTTAACGCAATCAAAAGATACGGTCATTAAGTCTTAAATTTTAACAAACTTGAACATTTCGCAGATAAATCGAAACCTATAGGGGACTTTCCATTCACCTAGAATCATGAAATTTGGCAAAAAGCAAGGTCTGGCAGCACAAGTAAACAACAAACATCCGAAAGTCGTTAATTTGTTGTTTTATCAGATAAAAAAAAACAGTCTTTGTGATTACAAACTTATACCTTGCGGTTGGAAAGTTGACTTTGTCATACGTCGATGTATGGGATAGTATTTTTAGAACCGCAAAGTTAAGTTTGTCTTTTGGAAAAAACGGGCAAAAATCTTCGATAATCGATTCCCGCGATGGACGTGTGGAGTATGTACTCACACAATACTTCACCAAAGTACAGTAGCAACAGTGTCAGCAGTAAGCAGTAGATACAGATAAGTCAAGATAAGAGAATGACTATGATTAAGCAATTAATAGTATTATTTAGTAATGATATATAATGATTTATTTACAGCTATGATAAGGTGGATACGCAATAATATATAAACAACAATGAAAATGACATGAATGACTGTCGCGCAACAAAGCTAGAAGCCGAGTGCCTCGTCGCGCTGTCTTTGTTGCGCGCCGACCGGTATCACGCGCGGTCCGCATGCACCCACCGCGCGCCGGAGCGTTTAAGCTAGGTGCACCGATGGGCTTTGTTTACACAGTGGACGCGTGATTGTGGCCGTAGGATAGTCGCCACAGACGTTCTTTTTTTTTTTTATTATTGAACGTCAGAATGACCTCAAACCGCCTGATGGAAAGCTAGAGTTAGGTCCAAGGACTTAGGACCACCATTATAGATACGGATGATACTAAAATGGTCGCAGTCAGCTTGACGGCCTCGAGAGATGCTTTTTCACGCTCCGCTTAAAGGACCCGGGATTATATGACGAAGGGAACACGTGTGCTGGTAATGCATTCCACATTTTAATGGTGCGGCAAAGAAAGGAGGTGCGTTCTGCACCTTTTGGTTCTAGTTGGGATTGTTTGCACTGTAAGAGAGTGACACCTCGGTCCGCTATCTACATACAAGTTTATTTACTTTCGCAACGTTTTTTTTCCAAACTTTCACGATTATAATATTAGTAAGACTAACAGCATTCGCAGCAATTAATTACCTTTACTTAAATGTACTTCTAAGAGTACCAAACCCTGAAATGTACATAGGTACTACTATCTCGGAAATGGTTGTCATGTTAAATATTTACTCAACATGGAATACACTTGCCGCTTTTGAATTAAATCAACACTTGTAATTACATTTAAAACTATAAATAAACGCGTGGTCAAGTGGACTTTACGTACTAATTACAGCGCGGTCTGATGTCTCCGGCGGTTTTTCCCTCGCGCCCGCCGCGTGCTCGGGGCAGGTAGTTAAATTGTACGCCCCCTCCCACCACCGCAGGTTTCCTTTGAATTAAACAAGGTACAAGGTAAAAGCAGTTGTTTTTGTTTGTGATGGCAATTATAGCGTCGCAGTTGAGTTATTCCTTGACTTCGTCGATGAAACGGAATCTATTAATCGTTTGGTCCCGTCGATCGATGAACCGACACCACACTGATCTACGAGTACATAGGTACTTGGGAATACCCAGCTGTTTATTTATAATGTTACTCACACATTTTAACGTATTGTTTTCTGTATATAACATCATGTTGCATAATTATACATATAATACATAATATATACTATTTTATACTACTCCTTATACATTGAATGCATATTTGAAATAGTTTTTAGATTTTGGTTTCAAACACTAAATACTAAAATTTTATTTTGGATGTCAAGTAGTGGTATTTGTCAATAAGGTTGTGACTGTCAAGGCAAATCAATTCCTCTTTATTAAACGTCAAAACGATACGTTTTAAAGAAACATGAAATAATGACGTCACATAATGACGACTGCTGTCAAATAATAACAACACATCTCACAAACGGCTGTCTGATCCCAAACTAGGAAGAGCCTGTACTATGGTAACCAGACTGTTGATAAACATACTTATATATTTCTTAATACATAGATAATTATAGATGAATTACACCCAGATACAGAACAAATGATCATGCTCATCACAGAATTATTTGTCCTGGGTGGGAATCGAACCCAGGACCTCTGGTTCAGCAGTCAGGGTCACTAACCACTAAACTAACAGGCCTCTCAAATCAAATCATTTACTTTTAATGTAAAATTTAAAAAATAATAAGACATTTATAACTAATAATAAATCTAATTTTTCGGAGACATACATATAACACCTAATTTCCTGAGGAGTGTTTCATAATTTTTTTAACAGCAGTCTCGTATTCTCCAACTTATATAAGCTATTGCTTATATTATTCGGCTGGTGTAGTCTGTTTACATGTAGCCTGTATCTACATTAGCTCCATGATTATATCGTACTAAACTATTGCTTACATTTAGTGTAATTTAATTTGATTTTGCTTAATTTAATAAATGTTGTGATGTCACCATGAGACTCGTAAGTACTGTAAATACACACCTGTGGCTAATTCACCCTAGATTAGTTTAATATGTTAGAAAATATTAGAAAATGTTTTAGTGAATAGGTCGTTTGAGTGCCATAATTTAAATAAATAAATACTTTGAAAGTTTAAAATAAACGCTCTGGTGAACTTACTTAACATCAGAAATATGATGCTAACAGTGCTATTTGCCCGCTGTTGGGTAATGGAATTGGGCAGAAATGTGCTCTGCCCCTACCTCACTTAAATTAAACTTAATTTGCCGCAGTAGACATATGTTGTTGAGTTTTCCACATAACATTAAAGAGTGATTACCCCCTCCCTCTCCCCCCTCTACAAACGGCACCCCTCCGTGGACTGTTGTAATTAGTTGTCCGTTATATCAGGACAATTACAATTTAGACATACGCTAGTGTTCGTTAATAAATTCAGTTAATTTTAGTTTTATGTTCATGACGTGTTCAATATTGTAATAGTTTGGCTTCTCTACAAATGTAGTGTGAACCGTTTTGGAATTTAATAAGTTTCAGTTTGTAGCAAAACAATCGCCCACATGTTTGAGCGTTGGTTATTAAATTACAAACAATTTGTATTCGATTATGTTGTCTGCTGTGGGCTAGACATTTAAGTTGTTCAGTACTATTATGTGATAAGAGAAAGTTTACCTTCACATTTATCTTAACACGTATAATAACGTTCGACAGCAAAGTTGAAATGAAATAGAATACTTCCACGCCAGGCCGAACAAAAGCCTACGTTGTACTGAATCCGAATAGTCAATGTTTTATCTTAACTCTTAATTGCTGACTACACCAGGTTCAAGCTCTAATTAAGCAACTCACTATCACTAATATAAACTTGGGCGGTTATACGTAAGCTAGCAGTTTTTATAGAATTTGGCTCGGGCTTCCCGGCAATAGCCAGTTGGGAGTGACAGCGCCCTGCTCGAACTAATGCTTACTCTCCTCGATCCATCCGTATAAGCAGTATCCCTTTCCTTCCAATGCCTTCACTTCCTACTATCCTTACAATGTGCACCCAATGTTCATATCTTTGATTCCCAAAGTGCCCGGTTGACGGCCATAGGCTTAGGCTCTATTATGTACGTCGCAGTTGGCAAAATGTGGGCGTTTAATACACATCTGTCTACCCCTTAGGGGATACAGCCGTGAGTGTATGTACATATGTACTTATAACAATAGTTGTGACTCATGAAAAGTGATTAAAGGCCACTTACAAGTAATAAAAAGCAATACTTCAGTATATAATGGTTCGTTTGCCCCTATACCATAAAAAAAGATCCTTAGTTACCAATCTTAATAGAATATCGATACCAATAAATACCTAATAAAATATGACTAAGTGTGAATAAATGTAATCGAATCTATAAGTACTTTGAGCAAGAGGATAACCTTGGTGCTTTACTTAATGTCAAATAATGCCAGATAAGATAATACTTACTTATCTTAATATTATCCGTAATATGATCTTCTATACCTAACTTATACTAACGTATGCAGGTGTAGGAACATATTGTAGCACTCTATGGTTGGGTTATAGAGCAGTTCAAAATACTTGGCTGACGAGGAACTGACTGAGGTACTGTAGTAGTGATCTACTTTCCCAAAAAGTTTTGACTTTATTATCATCAGATAATAAAGTCAAAACATTGATATTGGTAAAACTCGTATAGTTATCCATGCATACACTCTTAAAGATAGGTAAATTGGGAGTATATTGAAAGGAGAAGGAATACAAGAAGGGAAGGCAATGGAATGAAAAGGATATTACTACTGCAAATGGATCGGGGAGTGTGAGCAGTAGCTCGAGATCCATTAACACTTCAGGGCCGCATGTCACGCCACCTGTCAGTCGAACTGGCTGTTGTCGGGAAGGCCGAGCCCTCTCACTAAATAGGTAATAAGTGTATAAATTATCGTATTTTAAAATCATTATAAATTAAAGACATGCGGACAAACTCGTTGAGTTAATCTCTTATTGTTATTATATTCTTTCAAAACTATTATTTTAAGATTTAAAGCTTTCTATTTAGGAATTAGCTATTATACTTCTTATATGACAGGCTATTCAATTCAATGTACATATTTCATTGGACAAAAATGTGTATACATTCTATCGAACACTTATCTCTACTACTGTAAAGCTGAAGAGGTTTTTGTTCGTTTGGTTGATTATTTATTTAACCGCGTTAATCTCTGCGACTATCAGTCGGATTTGAATGAAACTTTTTGTATATGATAGCCAGATTCATGAGGTATAGGTTATGTAACAGCACGGGATGGAGTAGTGACCGTAGAAGCAGGTGAGACTGCGGGGAGTAGTGTATTGTTTACCGAAGGTTTTCCTAAATAATAATAACCGTAAAGACAGATTTAACTTTTAATTTCCAACACAAACATGTACATCCTACAAAGTATCGGATCTTCCAGTTTTAATAAATGTCTTCCTCTATATCGCTACAGCATAAACACCAATTTTACAGATTAGTATTATTGCACTGAGTATTATTGCATTGACTCAGTGTAACAATGTCATTTTTGAGCCGCGCCATCAAGTGTGCGGAGCGGCCGGTGATCGTCTGAGCGGTGAGCCTGGTCCTGTTGGCTTTAGTCCCATTATGGTGTTGATTTTCCATCTACGTCACATCTTTGAGACTGCGGACGAGCGCCGCCCAACTTAATCTGTGTGCACACCACAACGCTTTTCATAATTCGTATCTCTATCTCCATATACCAAACTATCTCTTTTGATTTATTTTCCTAACATTATAAAGGCGAAAGTAGATGGATGTTCGTTACTCTTTCACACAAAAACAGCTAAACGGATCTGTATGAAATTTAGTACAGAGATAGATTATAGTCTGAAGTAGCACATAGGTTACTTTTCATCCCGAAAAAATTTACGGTTCCCGTGGGATAGATTTCATCAAAATTTCAACGCGGACAAAGTCGCGGGCAATAGCTAGTAAAATAATAATGTGATATTTTGTGAACTACTTTTATTAAAATAGAATGCTAACTTCTTTGGGCCCCGGCTAATCGAATCAACACAAACATTTAACAAAACACGTATACTTTTTAAAAAACCAGATACGATAAAAATCTCTGTACAATTTACCAAACATCAGAAGCACACAGGTTGAATTCTTTGGTAATATTTGTGTATTCAACGGAAGCTACTCTAGAGTATTTTCAAAGCCTCCACTCCACACCTCGTGTGATACAGGAATGTAGATTTTGCTCGAAAAGGACACATTTAAGTCGGTGTTCGGTTGAGTTTACAAGCGTACATATTGAAATTAGATAGAGACCAGATGTAGATTCAAATACTTTTTATACACATTATATACATAAGTAAGATTTGGATTTAATAAATTTGTAGATATTCAAATACAACAAAACATATAATTACAAACTCAATGTTTTCTAGACTCAACTTTCGTGTATGAGATTATTTTTACATTTGATTTAAATAAATCTCTCCTAGGTTACCGTGAGTTGTAACTATTTTGTTGTTCTGACACCCACTGTCATCCTTCTCAGCGGAGACTACATAATTATGTACATATACGACCTCAGAAATGCTTTTCAACATAGGGAGAAAGTATACTATTAATTACATTATTTTAACTTTATTCTATTCCTTATTACATACTATTATGTTTATTTTAGCAACCGTTTTAAGCACTGAGGTTTATGAATACCGAAAATGTCACTTGATACCTTAAAAGGAAAGTGTTTTATTCAAATTATTCATGGTAATGGTAATTAAATCATTATACTATACTATACTCTTGCAATATTTTCTAAAGAAGCTGGCTGTCAGAATATTCAAATTGTTTGACAATTAGTTTACCTCACACTAAGTATCCCCATAAGTAAATGTGTAGGTCAAGTCGCAATGCTCTGAGTTACGATGCTACTACAAGAAACGGAAAAGATATATCGAGATTTAAAGTTACAATTATAATCGTTTACATTTTTAAGTTAAGGTTAAGGTTCCCGTGGGATCGATTTCACCATCATTTTCAAGCAAACGAAGTAGCGGGCAACAGGTAGTATATAATATCGGAATTAAACATAAGTTCTAAATTCTACAATCAATATGTATACTTTTGTATGGAGGTATTAGCGTGTTGGACGGAGTTCAAGCCCGTAACAGTATTATGTCCACCGAAGCTACGTGCGATTTTGGTCTTCCTATCGATGAATAGGCAGAGCTACTTCCAAATCTCCTTTAAAGCTTTCAATACAGACTCCGTGGTGCTAATTATTCCTATTAAATGTTCAGAAGCTACGTAAGAAAAGGAAAGACGAACAATTCGTAACAAATTCGTTTTAATTATTATTATTAACTCTATATTAAAGCTCGCACATCTTCTCTATATCTTCGCAATTGAGATTTATGTACATATTTAAGTTTCTGTAGAATTAGATGTTTCTGGTAATATTTTATACACAATTACATCTACCTAATCGTGTAGTGATAGATATCTAAAGAGTAACCGTTCATTTAGTTTGTAAATGTTTTGTAGCAGAGGGCAGCTAACAACATGAATGGAATCAATTGCGCGCATCTGCATTGCGATGAAATAAATCCGTTGCTTGAACAATCATGACAAACTGATGTTTGCGAGTGATACGACGAGTCCCACTGAAAATATGTAACGGTTTCGTGTCAATTGTGAGAATTCAAATGTTCAATACTACAGATGTACTGCTAGTAATTAGAATATACTATGTCGATATACAGTAAAAAGCAGTGACATCTCCGCTTGTCTAACTAGTAGCGATTGCATCTGTTATACTTGAACGTACCCAATTAATTAGGTGGTATTAATACTAATCAAGCTTTTTTTATACTAAAACACAGTAGAAATCTTTATTATTAAGTTAACAGCTTTGATGTTTGTATAATGTTTGAATCTGAACCGTGCTGAAAAAAGTATATAACACAATATTTTTGTTCAATTGTCCAATCATAAAATGTGGGTTAAACACAGATGCGCTGAGGTATGCGGTATAATTTATTTAAGAAATACCCTAAGCTTATTGAAACTTATGACCAAAGTGATAATCTTGACCATTAAAGACAAAAGGGAAGTATTTACATAGAAGTAAGGGAAACCCGTACAGAAGTGTTGCTGCTGTGATTTTGATAAATGCTTCATCATAGGTTTTTTCTCTGTAAGCTATACTTAATTTATTTTATGTGTGATGAATTCTTACAATTCAGATTCAGGTGTATAATAAAAGTGCTTGCTTCGTAACAACGATTATATTATTCCAATTACTCTTGCTTATATTCTCACATATATATCTTATATAGCAAATTACTAACAATTGCACAGCTATTAACACGCAGATAATATTAAACGTCTGTCTCGGTCGAGATGTCTGATCAGAATGCCCTCACTTTTAGAAAATCACCGACCATGTGCATTTCGTTCCGGACAGAACGAAATGTATCCATCAATCTGTTCGTTCTTCATAGACTACAAAGTAATGGCATTTTGAATCGACTAACTTACTAATACCGATCAAAACATAAATCAAATAAAATCATCGAATATCACTACATATTATAAAACAAAGTCCCCCGCCGCGTCTGTCTGTCTGTCTGTCTGTTCGCGATAAACGGAAAAACTACTGAACGGATTTTCATGCCGTTTTCACCAATGGATAGAGTGATTCAAGAGGAAGGTTTATATGTAGTATACATGTATATTATTTTAGAGAAAAGTCGAGAAATTCAAAGATTTGTAATATCATGTCGTAACAAACATATTTTTGTGCGCTTACATTGTAAACGCTGGCTAAACCTTACGAGATAGATCAAATTAATATACTACGGAATTGTATATCTTAAAAAGATCAATAAAAAAGTCCGCAATGGTATATGTTTATCTGCTAAGGATAACCCACAGTAACCATTTTTATCTTTTACATATTACAAAAAAAAATATGGGTTATTTATCAAACTATTTTAAACAATACAGTATTATTCCTTATCCAATTAAATACATTAGGTACGTTGTGCATTTCATGTAGATCAAAATTGCCCTTTACAGCATATAATAAAAATGAATATCTTAGAAGATATCAGAGATTTAAAAAGCGGGTGCAGAGCGGCTGGCGGGCCGAACTGATTTTGATTATTCTTTTTTGTTAGATAGGGTACCTCAAGGGTGGTCCCATTTCAAGGAAGTCAGGATCTGATGATGGGACCCTGATAAAATTGAGAGAAACCCTCGAAAATTGTAGGAACGAATAGTTTCTGTTTACTTTTCATTACTTTATAAGGTTTTTTGCGTTTAGAATCATCATCATATCATGTAGCTGAGCTAATGATGAAAAAAAGTCATATTATAAAAATCTTTACTACATATCACTACATATTATAAAACAAAGTCTCCCGCCGCGTCTGTCTGTCTGTTCGCGATAAACTGAAAAACTACTGAACGGATTTTCATGCGGCTTTCACTAATAGACAGAGTGATTCATGAGGAAGGTTTAGATGTATAATTTATACCCGTACGAAGCCGAGGCGGGTTGCTAGTGGTATTATAAATTGAACATGAATATTAACAAAAAAAAACTCGATTTAACTGACAAATTTGTAGAATAATATTAAATAATCATAAATTCATTACATATGTATGCATAAATATTTTAACTAGGCATAGAGTTCTGCAATGCCTGGGTGGGTTTATGTTATGCTATAAAGTGGTAGATATCTGATTCATAACATATATTTACTAAAATAATGCAATTCACTTTATAAGTTGATGATATTGGTGCAAAAAGTTAAAATATTGTTACCACATAACCAGCATAACTATTAGGTGCAACGGCCAGTTCGAGTTATACGTACGCGCCCCTGCTCCGCACGAGTTATTGCTCAAGATCCCCAATTCTTCGCATAAGCAATTTACATTTTCTTCCATTCCATTCCCTACTTGCCTACCTTTCTCTTTCAATATAGTCTCAATTTTTCCAACTTAAATAGCTCAGGGTCACCTGGAGTAGATGGAAATATTGTCTGGGAGTCATAGTGTTCATTATTATGAAAGGGACGCAGTAATACTCTACTACTATATACCAAATACTAATTGCTAATCCAGGCAATTGATTCTTAAGCCTCGACTTACATGGACTCCAGTGTACGATAGTTTCAATTAATGCATATAAAACGTGCTACAATGTGAAACAAGTAAACCACACTCTCATATGAACAAATTTATGTTACACCGGGTGAAGTCCACAGTGTCTACATTCAAATATCGCTTCCAATGTTTCAAACCGACCCAGCCATATTGTACTTTTAAAGGCTGTTTCTTATGAAGCCAGACGGTAGCTGGGTAACTTTGGAATCATCCTTCTATTTTATATAATACATGGAACACAGGCTGTGTCTTCATGATACAGTCATCATATACATTTGTGTACACCTCTTACTTATGTCCTACATATCTACTTTTAAATATAATTCAAAATCTGCCTCATACAAATTAAATGTTTAAAACATTTAACAACAAGCATCATAAAAAGTTAATTTCACGTCTCTCGTGAATAGCTGCGAATATTAACATTGAACAAGCTATAACTTAACCGTACTCATTCAGAGCTTTATTCGTTTGGCTAGTAGGTTTCATCCAGTTCAGAACAATTTATATTGGCTGAAACTTTTATTTGAAATCAAAACAATTGCGTGTTGGTTCAGCATCGGGCCACCTCGGTTGTTTCCGTCTGTCATCGGCGCCGGCCGGAGGCCAGCGAGCCTCGTTGTGTTACTCGACTGAAACTGTCCCACGCGTAACATTTGCTCTGTTTCTAATACATTATACAACGTTGTTTATTGTTTATTACCATTCGATGCCAATTTGTACCCATGCCGCTCAGTGAACCACTAGTTATACTTGTTTATTTCTCCTTTTTCCGGAAAGTAAACGTGATGTAAACAAGACATTTAAAAGCCAGTCCGTACGTTTGTAATATGAAATTACAAACGTTGTCATTGTATTACATAAAGAGCACAAGGCAGTAAATGAAGCGGTGAGTGGCGAAGTACTGCGAGCGCAGACGCGCGCGGTATTTATCATAATACAAGCATTTAAAGAGCTAGCGGCCCAGATTGTAATAGCGTGACTTAAAACCGCGCTCCACCGTCCGGACGAGCGATGGAGACTGGGGGGACGGGATGGTAGGAATGACTGAACTTTGTATAAATATTGCACCGTTTTATGCATTCCTCGTACATTACATGTCCACAAAGCGGCTGTGAGGGATTTCTGATTATAATTAAGTTCTGCCGTCAGTAAAACTAAATCTAAAGTACAATATATCATTAAATCAACATAGTTAAATAGATCCTCTTATAATTTCTGTTTTGAAAATGAATTGTGTGATTTACGTAACTACTCTGCGAAACAGAGTTCATTTACTATAATTGTCTTTTTAATATTCTTACTAACCTATTGTTCTTACTATATCAGTTTGACACATCTTCTTTTTGTACACATCTTAAAAATAAAGAAACAATTGCTTTTAATAATACAGATTATGTCAATATTAGTAAGTGCTTGGTAAGAAAACTTTCTCACGCGCATCCAGGACAACAGAAGTGGCAAGTGGCAAGTGGTTCCGTTCCTCAAAAGGAAAAAAGGAACCCTTATAGGATTACTTTGTTGTCGGTCTGCCTGTCTGTCCGTCAATACCCTTTTCTCAAGAACCCGTGGAGGCATTAAGTTGAAATTAACATCAAATACTTACCTCTGCAGTACCTTAAAGCTGTGAAAAATCAAGCTTCTAAGTTAACGCAATCAAAAGACACGGCCATTTAAGGCTTAGATTTTAACAAATTTTAACATTTCGCAGGTTAATCGTGAAATTTTATAAGAAGTTAGTTCTCGTAGTACAGTTGTTTTATCACATTTTTTTTGTTGGTTAGTTATTGTAAACTAGACATAAATATGCATGTCATTGTTAAGGCTACTTCTATATTTCTTTTTTTTCTGGTGTGGGGGGCAAACGAGCAGACGGGTCACCTGATGGTAAATGACTACCCATGAGCACCTGCAACTCAAGAGTGACAAGTGCATTGCCGGCCTTTAAGGTGGGAGTAGGGGAAGGATGGAAGAGGGGGGGAGGGGGGAGGGAAGGTTTAGGGCCTCCGGTAACATAAGCATGGCTCTCCCATGATTAACGATATTATTCGATTATACTTCGATAGTATATGTATAGAACCTATATTTAAGCGACGGTAGCGTAATGGCTAAGGCATCGGACTTGCGATCAAGTGGTTGCGGGTTCGAAACCCGCCCAGTGCACCACCGACGTGAACCCACTCCTTTTTTTTTTTTTTTTTTGTTTTTTTTTTTTTGCACGTGTGGAAACCCCCTCGGGCCGTCACCCCGCCGGGGTTTTCGGCGGGGCGGTGTGTCGGAATCGAACCGACTAAAACCACACGGTGTGCCGTACTGCGCCTTAAGTAGGAGGGATCCGGGAACAGCTTTATTAAGACATCCGGAACCCTCCTAGCGCCTGCCCGCAAAAGCGCGGGCACCACCTTCGGGTAAAATTCTCTAAATTAGGCGACGCCCAGGCACACGCGGACGCCGCCTCCTCGCGGGGGGCCACTATAGCGGGTGGAGGGGAAAACCCGTCCCATCCACCCGCGGCCACACTCAGGGCGGCATGAGGCGCTGGTAAGCGCGCCTCCGCCGCCCGGTTCGCCGGCGGCGAATTAGGTCCGAGTGGAGATCGTCCTCCCGGACCCTTTCTGCCGCCTCCTTCTGCGAGATGACGTCCTCACAGAAGGTCGCGACCGCGGTAAAATTCCTGTCGCTACCGGCCATGGAGCGTATGACGGCCGGTAGCGAGAGATCCCCTCCGATGACTGCAGTGAGGGCCCGACGCTGCGTCGCCCAGGCGGAGCAAACCGCCAGCGTGTGCTGAGCCGAGTCCTCACTGCAGTCGCAGTGGTGACAGGCGGGACTCAGTTCCCTCCTAGCGACCGAGTGCAGGTACTTCCCGAAGCAGCCGTGCCCGGAAAGGACCTGCGTCAGTCGGAAGGAAAGGGTCCCGTGCTGCCGCCCTGCCCACTCGACGATGACCGGCTGGAGCGCCTCCACGGCGGCAAAGCCAGCACGTGGAGCCTCCAGCCGGGACGACCAACGAGCCATGGTGGCTCGGCGAGCGGCCTCACGCCATTCGCGTACCTCTTCGGGCGGGGGCCGACTGCCGCTTCCCGCCCGGAACTCAACCGTTCGCCGATATACTTCGGCGAGCACTTCCGCCTCCAAATCCCACGGGGGAGTCCCGGCCAATGCGCACGCCGCCTCCGTCGACACGGTGCGGTAGCCGCGTATGGCTCTAACCGCCATAACCCTCTGAGGGCGCCAGAGGCGCGCCCTATTCTGGGCGGTCAGAGCTCCCGCCCACACCGGTGCACCGTACAGTGCCATTGACCGGACAACCCCCGTGTATAGCCGTCTTGTAGCGACGCTGGGTCCGCCCAAATTGGGTAAGAGTCGCCCAAGGGCGGACGCAGCGCCGACCAGCTTCGGAGCAAGCTGTCGGAAGTGCTCGTCGAAGAGCCACCTACCGTCAAGGATCAGGCCCAGATACCTTATGTGGGCCTGAACCGGTACGAGGACCGAGTTAACCACGATAGAGGCGCCAGGGGGTGGACCACGACGGGGCCCGTGGAATAAAAGGGCCTCCGTCTTATCCAGGGCCACCCGCAAGCCCAGCGCCTCAATGCGCCCGACCACCAGAGAGACACCCCTGGTGGCCAGGCGCGCTGCCTCCTGAAAGTTCACCCCCCGGGCTGTGACCAACGTGTCATCGGCGTAACAAATTACGCCCAGCCCGGGGGGGAAGTCGCCTCGAAGGGCCCAGTCGTATCCCATGTTCCACAGGAGTGGTCCAAGGACAGACCCCTGCGGAACACCGCACGACATGGGCCGACGACTCAAAACTCCCTCTCGGTCCTCGTACATGACGGTACGCTCCTCTAAATAGTCTGCCACTAGCCGCCTCAGGTACCCTGGCACTCCGTGATAGTGGAGTGCTTCCCTGATGCAGCTGAATGGCAGACTATTGAACGCGTTGGCGATGTCCAATGACACCGCCAACAGCACGCCGCCACAGCTCACTACCTCCTCGGTCACGGCCCTCAGGCGCAACACAGCACCGACCGTCGAACGCCCCGCTCGAAAACCGAATTGGGCGTCCGACAGATCGGGGCCGACCTCGCCAAGGTGCCGGACGATGCGGGCAGAGAGGACGCTCTCAAACAGTTTACCCGCCTCGTCCAGCAACACGATGGGCCTGTAGGCCGCGACCGAGTCGGTGGGCCGTCCCGGCTTCCTCAAAAGGACCAGCTTCCCGCTCTTCCAGCAATCAGGGAAGCGCCCGGACGCCAAGCTAGCGTCGAACACTTCCCTGAGGCGGTCGGACATGTGGTCAAGGGCAAGGGCCAACACTCGGGCAGGGATCCCGTCTGGCCCGGGGGCGGTGTTCTTGGAACGGATCCGTAGAACAGCCGCCCCTACCTCCGCCTCCGTGACGGGCGGAACACCATCCTCTTCGTCCTCCCCGTCGTCTTCGGCCAAAGGGGCCATCGACGGGGGTACATGCTCCACCCGTTGCGGGAAAAGGCCCTCAACCACTTCCTGCAGGAAGCTGGGCTGGAGAGTCTCCGTAAGGGGGGGGCCCGACGCGCGGAGCTTTTGTTGCGCCGCGCGATATGGGCGACCCCAGGGGTCACGATCGAGACCCTCCAGCATCTCCTTTCTTTTTTCCTCTTTGGCGCGGCTAATGGCCAGCTTCAGAGTGTTCCGCGCCTCTCGGTACTCCTCATGAAGCTGGTCCTCTTCCCCCTCTTCGCGGCGACGCCGCCGGCTGTGACTGTAGGACCTCCGGGCACGGGTACAGGCCGCACGGAGGTCCGCCAGCTCTTGGGACCACCAGTAGACCTCCTTCCTTGGAGGCCGACGACCTCGGACGCGGGGCATGGCCGCATCGCAAATCTGCGTAATCGCATCGCGAAAGCGGCATGCCCCCATGTCTACCTCCTCAGTCAGAGGCTGCGGAGACAGCCAAGAGTAAATGATGGCTGCCTCCTCTAGTAGGTCCCTGTCCAACTTTGAAACAGCCCACCGCGGGAAGCGGGAAGAACGCCGCGCCGTGTGACCCCTTCTGGGGTCCTGGGTCCGGGAGAGCTCAAATCGGATATACAGGTGATCCGAGAGCGTCTCAACCTCTTCCAGGACACGCCAGTTCCTTACTCGTGCGGCGAGAGCAGGGGTAGCGAACGAAAGGTCCACTATCGACCCCCCCTGCTGTCGCACGCACGTATTGGTGGAGCCTCTGTTTAGGAGACAGAGGCCCACTGATGCCGCCCACTCCTCCACGGCATCGCCCCGTGCGTCCGTCCTGGGGGAACCCCACGCAATGGACTTTGCGTTGAAGTCCCCCAGCACTAGGACGTGCCCAGACGCTAGTCGCCGCATCGAGGTCTCCAAATTGTTGAGGAAAACCTCGAAATCGTTCAGACTCCGGTTGGGGGAGAAGTAGACACCATATATGGTTATTCCCCCCCACTCGGCAGCAACATATCCATTACCCTTGTCTCTTACCGACAAGGGCGGGGAATGAGCCACCGTGGAGCCGACGACTGCCACGGAGCCGTCCCAGTCACCCAGCCAATTTGGACGGGGAGGAACATAATAGGGCTCCGCGGCTACGGCCACACCTACCGACCACTGTGCCATGGTTTGCAGGAAAAGGTCCTGCGCACCGGCAGAGTGGTTCAGATTCGTCTGGACAAGGAGGTTGGAGACGTGGTCCATTACTGGACTGTCTCTACAACCTCCTCCATAGGCGACGACGACGACGCAAGATTGACCTCGGAGGCAGCCTGGGTCGATTGGCTAACCCCCGATGTTTTTTGAGACGTGCGGGGGGGCTTGCAGCCCCCCTGCCCCATCTGGTGGTTGGCGGGGACATTTCCCGCCGCACACGCTGGGCAGTGAGGGGCGGCGGAGCATTCCGCCGCCTTATGCCCCGGTCGACCGCAGCGGAAACAAAGTCCGCTGCAATCAAAACAGCTTGCGCATTTGATGCGGGTGTGTCCCGATGATAAGCATTTAAAGCACCTCATCGGTCTCGCCGTCAGGACTGTGACTCTAGCGTTCACAAAACCGATGAGGACTCTGCCGGCGTCGCCCAAAATTTTGGCCGACGCTACGGGACAACTTACCCACACCGCGCCGAGGCCCCCTGGACCGGGGCGGATGGTGCCGACTCTAATGTTCTCCGCGTTGCATCCCGTATTCTGCTGAATTGCAACGCGGACGTCTTCGACTGATACAGAGTCGTCCAGGCCCGAGATGCGCAGCTCCGCACACTTGGTGGGCCTGGCGATCTTGACACCATCCGAGGCTGCAAAAATTCCCCGCAGCTTCTCGGCAAAGGAGTCCGCCGTCTTTGCGCCTTCAGCCCCTGGGAACTCGAGGACTCGAGCTCCCGTCTGGGCGAGACGCATCCTCACCCCTACTCCACCGAATTCACCGGCGAGGCTATCCCTTGCCTTCTTAAAGACTGCCGCGTAGGATAACCCGCCGTCACTTGCTGCCGGCAATATGGTAACCACCACGGCCGCTGTTTTTGGTGGCTGCAATTTTCTCGGCTTCTTCGTGCTCGGCTTGTTTGCCACTGCCACCATCGGTGCCTGCGCCGAAGTAGCTGCGCTCTTCGCAGCCTTTTTATTCCTATTCCGGGACCGCTTCTTGCCTCCGCCGACTTTCTGCCACCCTTCGCTGGAGGAGGCAGATGTGGAAGGACCAGGCGCGATCCCAGCATCAGAGACAACAGTAGGTGGGCTTGTCTTTTTAGGTAGTGGAGTGGCAAGCGGAGGGAATTTTGCCCCCACTTTGGTCGCAGTCTTAGGCAATTGCCCGGCCTTCGATGTCTCCGCCTTTGTCGCGGCCTTAGTTGGTCTGGGAGCCTTCGGTGCGGCAGCAGGCGCTGGTGCTGATGTCGCCGCGGCATACGACACAGTTACGCGGCCACCGGAAACAGGAAGCGGCGTCGGGACAGATGCGGCCTTCTTCGCATCCCCAGCAAGCGGCGGCCGAACGATAGGGGCCGGAGGCAGCCTTGCCTCCAGGCCCGCAAGACGCCCGTCCATCATCCTCCACACCGCGTCAATAATCTGACGCAGGTGGGAATCAGGAACTTCGGAGGGAGAGTGGGCGGAAGAAGCAGGCTGCGCCGCAACTGGGTTTGGTGCCTCAGGGCACTCTGAGCGCGCTCGAAACTGAGCAAACTGAGCGCTCAGATCGGCAACCTGCTTTGTCAGGCGGTCGTTTGACGCCGTAAGGCGGTCATTTGCCTCTTGAAGGCGCGCCACGTCCTCGATGAGGCTTTCAACGGCCCCAGACACGGCGGAGGAGGAGTCCTTCAGGGCCCTAACAAAAGAACCCTTCAAATTAGTGGATTTGGTGGCCACTTTGTTTATGATGGCCACCGCCGCGCACGTCCTCTCCTTCAACGTCACCGGTGTTTCAGGGACGGAACCCCCTTCCACCGGCGCACGGATCTTAATTAGGAGATCCGCGATCTCCTCCTCCGCGACGACTTCGCCCTCTGCACGAGCTCGCGCATACACTCCCGCTTTAGAGAAGGCGGAACCCGCTGACGCTGGGATCGGTGTACGCGACCTGGACCTCCCTCTGTGGCTACTAGCCACTTTGGGAGGGAGCATATCTGTGGACGTGTGAGCATCATCGTCCCCCGAGTGGCCTCGCTTTCTACTCTCCAGGTCACGGAGCGCAAGCTCCATCTCCACGACCTCGCGAGAGTCCGCTTTGGAACGTAAACGTTCCGACCTGCGACTGCTCCCAGAAGTCTGATCGACTTCTAGAAGCTCCACCGAACGAGTCGTCTGACAGGCAACTTCATCGTCGGTCGACGAAGCTTCAGATGCTGTCCTCCGACTCCTCTGACTTTTGTTTTTTTGTTGATTTTTCTCCTTCTTTTGTTCGTCATTTTGTTTAATATTTTGTATTTCAGATTCCATTTTTAAACCCACGAGTAGGGGAGAACTAAAGGTCGACCCGGGCAGAGATCCCCAATACCCGGGCAAGCGAAGGTTTATACCCAACCGAGGGGTCCGCAGGTCCCCCGGCTGGGAGTGCGCTAGCGACTGAACTACCCATCAGCCATGCATCCCCTGGTCACGCACCAGAACACGGGATTCGGGGTGATTTTTTAGAGAGGTTTTCTTCCTCGCGGTCCGGGCGGCTAAGCCAAGACCCTCGTCCCTGATCGAAGTCGCGAGACATGACCACGACTCCTTTCAGGATTACGATATGCCGACGGTGGCAGGGAAACTAAATCTTCCCATGCCTGCTCGGTGGCAGTGTGAGTGCACGCCGAGCCCGTCCTCCATCTCCACTGAGCACAGGGGAGAAACTCCGACCCATGGAAGGGTCCCTCCTTCGTGATTTTTTACCGAGGTTTTCATCCTCATGGCTCCGAAGAGCGAAGAGCCAACAGAGGAATCGACAGACACGCCCGCTCTGTTGGACCAGCCTCGACCAAGTGGCCAAGGAAATATGGCCTCCTCTCCTTACTAGAATATTAGCCGTTGGCGATGACGCCGTCCTCAAAAACTGAGGAAGAAAGGCAGCGTCATCGCCAACGTTTCCAGGGTGCACCACGTGGAGGTTTTCTAGACAGCACCCCACGTGAACCCACTCCTAGCACAAACATTTATGTTAACTGGAGGGGTTAACAAGAATACTAGCAATGTGTGACCCACGCTACTAGTATTATTAAAAAATAAAAAATGCAATTATTAACTTTTGAACGTTAGGTTTATGATCTAGTTAAATATTTTCAATAAAGCAAAAATTAGTCCCGATACATTTTTGACCTAGTGTGAGTTTCCGAAGAGATCTGAAGCCCACGACCACACAATAGCACGTTTCGCTTTAAGCCAAGACATTTAGATAGACACTTCGACGGTGTTCAGTTATAAGTCTATTCATAAATTGCTTCTGTACTAGAAGTTTCGGCGATCAGTATGTATCATAATAAAAATATTAGACTTAATTCTTACTTTAACATAAAAAAGCTGGATTCATTGATGGTCAATAGTTCTTTTACAAGTTAAGATTCTGTGTAATATTTTGATATTAACGTGAATACATCTGTAATGTGTTCTTAGTTCTTTGTCCATTGTGTCGAAAAAATAGTGCTGGTGAGTAACGCAAAATATGCGCTTTGACGTGGACTTGACGTGCCAGTAGGTACGTACTATACGTTGAAACAATAGAGCATTTAAGACGTTAAAGTCCCAAGATACTTTTATTAAATGGCATTCTAAAGTTTTTATAAATTTAAACAGACCTTTATTCATTTATATATTTAAGTTATACATGTGAGTAGTGCTGTTCGTTGTTAAGGGCACAAGCTCTGCTCTGCCGCATTGCATAGTGTAAAAGTGTGGAGCTCAAAAGTTAGGTTGGGACTAAATAAGTGAATTTCGTAGTAAATGAGCTTCCAGGCGCAGGCCTCAGAAAAATTGAGTTACGAACTGCAGTCACACGAAAAGTAAGTAATGTATATTTACACTGTAATATAATATTTAATTTAAATGTTATTAGTCATTTTAAAATTGACTTCCAGTATTTGTTTACATACTTTGTAACAAGTGAAGATAATAAAAGCGTGTTAAAGATATCATAACACTGTCACTTAGTGTCAAATTAAGAAGAAAAAAAAAGTTTAACAATATTAAACACTGGCTAATATATCACTTATATAATAGGCGTAGCACCTATTCCTCTTCCTCCAGGAAGGAGTTTTAATAATATATAGGCGATGAAACAACTTGGAGCGTACAAAACAACATTGTTTTGATTGTTTACACGCGAAATAGCGACATAAGTGGGAAAAGCATCCAATTTTTTTCAGTGTGAAATTTCACCTCACCGGGCTACTGGTGAGGCCGTATATCAGACGTAAACCGAGGAAAAATTAGCGGACCTTCGAAACTCGGATGTTATACCTTCAATGGTCCACCCAGCACCAGCCCGTCTACTAACTGGGCGATATCTGGATACAATATTCACGGGAGATACTGCTGCGGGTGAAGGACATAAAAGTGAAAAGTAGTGAAAACATTCCGCTTGGAGGTCTTTCTACCGGATCCAGTCTGCCACCAGTAGTACATCGCGGTCGCGATAAAACAACTGGGGCGACCTAACGCCTCGATTCGTCCGACTTATTGGCTGAGTTACTGTAGTTAGTATGTCAGTACCGCTTCCTGGAAACAATGGGACCCTAGGGCTGCCACCAAAATGTCTTCGGTGTACCTAAAAGATTACTTCCAGCCAATACTAAGGTCCAACCCGGGAACAAATGAATGTTTGGCTCTGAGCCTTGTTTCTAGTCACGGGGTAACATAAGATTTCTCACTAATGTAACCGAACGGAAAATGCATGGTCTAGAAATCTGAAAGAACTTCACGGGCTATCTTTCATTATTTCAGCTTAGATGTAATTTTGTTGGAGATTGTGTGTAGTGCGAGATCTTATTTTATAACCGTTCTATAATAAATCCATAAATGCGCATGAAACTCACGGTCAGCAGATAACCGCGCTTTGCGTTCCCTTAGGCTATGCTAATATTGAAAATCTGCCATAACGGCACGAACTTATTATTTTGTAACGGTATACAAATAATTTCATAATCGCATAGAGAAAACACAGGTACGTCAATTTAAGGAAATAAATACGCAAAGGTTAATATTTTGCGGCAAATCTTAATATCGCAGTTCACATACACAACACTTTGTAGGTTATGTGCACTTTTAATAGGTACTTTTTATATTTTTTTAGTGTACCTAAAGTAACGCAATCTCTACAGATTTATTATTATTTTACATAATTATGTTTGTGTAGATTGTATTGGTTTCTGTTAAATTATAATAAATATTTCACTACAAACATTTACTTGAAATTATAACGTATATATCGAATGAACATATGAAAGATTTAAAAAAAAGCAGACCCGTTGACCCTGTTTGGGTCATCGGTTCTGCTTAGATTATCATGGATTTCAAATAAGCTAGTAAAATATTTACACAAAGGGTTCAGCCATAAAAGGCAAATAAATTAAACAATTTATATTACAATAATTATATTCATATTACACTAAATTAACTTAGGTTGTTTCTACTTATAATGTTACTCCTTTCGATGTCGCCAGCAAAGTGAGTCTCTTGACTCAAATCACTGGGTCACTTTATATTGCACTCCCCGCCATTCCAATTCCATTTTACGTCACATTAACACATGGCTTGAGTTTTACTACAAAATTACTGTTTGGCGTTATAAAGTTTGATAGTTAAGCTAATTAAAGCAAGAGTTATTTATCACATATTTTTATAAAGTCTCAAGGTTTATTGAAAGGTTATTTTTAACTTATTACTTCCGGAACAATGAAATATTAATTATTTTTTATATTTTAGAAACTGTTTAAGGACTACTAAGTACCTATGTAATGTTTAGTTATATTGAGATAATAATATTAGGAAGGGGTTTTACAATTAATACCTAACCTACATAGTTTTATGCAATGTCATAGTTGAACTCTAATTACAATTGTTTATCAAATCTAGAACTGTTTCTTATTTAATCAATCAGCTTTAGTAATAATTTAGAACAATATTTATAAACTTAGAATAATATAATCATCCAATTAATGGCGCAATGGTTTAAGTGGTTGCTTCGCCACTACGCCACGCCGAATGTTGTGGATTCGAATCCCATACTGGAAAAAAAATGGTGTGATCCACAAATAGGTGTCCGATTCTGGATGTTCCTTGTGTCAGTTGTTTAAATGTTTGTGAAGAAAATTTGACACAGGAATATTTAGGAATATTCCTGTGTCAAATTTCAATGAATGGGTGTGTTCTATGCTAATTAATAACAAATATCTAAAAAAAATGACCATTTAACGTTAAAACTATTGTATACTTAGTATTACTTGGAACCAACAGATTTCATTGCGTGTTGTTTACATTTTACAATAATAACGATAATAAATTTACACATCTCACACACGGTCATCTGATCCCAAACTAGGTACAGGCTCTGAGCCGATGAGCAGCTCGACTTTGAGCACAAATGAGGTGTAGCTTTACCTCCTTCTAATAATTTAAACGGGAACCTCAACATGCCAGGACTGGCATCAGGTAGCTAGTCATTTAAAAGTTTAAGCGCTGAAAGAGGATCTAGCACTGTCTCGAGAATTTCACTTTATCCATATATTTAAAATATTATATGTGACTAGTACTACATAAAATATAAAATAATAAGTGATGTCAATAAGGTTTATGAAGGACTAGTAGCTAGGTTTCACCCGCGTAAGTCCCCATGCCATAGTAATATCGGGATAAAAAGTAGCCTAGGTATGTGTTAATCCAGGTCTCCGGCTATCTACATACCAAGTTTCATCGCAATCGGTTTAGTGGTTTTTGCATGAAAGTGTAACAAACATACATACATATATACATCCTCACAAACTTTCACGTTTAAAATATTAGTAGGATGTACGGTTTTCTCACGTGTGTACTTCAGGGATGCCGATGCATCAGTGTAACACCTGAAACCCTTGATAAAGGTACCCAGTCGGGTCCGAAACTACTGGGGTATCCCCCAAATACACACGTGAGTGAAACCGTAAATCTTTAATTAATATGAATATCATTTACCGAAGTTTTTATTCAAATAAGGTTCTTATGTAAAACTGTACATCTTATCTACATGGTAAAGAGTTAAGAGCACGACCAAGTTACACCCAGTCAAAGCCGTAGGTATAAGCGTACATGAACATTTTCCTTGTTATAATTCCATTTGGTACATAGTTATATGTTTAAAAGCCCACTTTGGTGCGATGTGACACGACATAAAACACTGGCGACGCGACGTGACAAAGCCTGCAGCGTTATTGTGTAAATCGAGTTGTTGGCGCAACGAGCGTAGCTTAGTTTTGTACTTGATACATCCGTTCACACCCGCCGCTCCATGTAAATTTTTGTTTGTAAACTGATCGATGATAGAGATAAATGATGTACGGACTATTGTCAAAAATCGTGTAGCTCAGAGCGGTCGAGAAGCAGGATATCGCAAAAACAAAAACCTCCTTTAGAAGAAGTATTGCGATTTGCAGTCATAAATTAAGGGTATTGCCAATACAGGGCTATCATAACTTCTGGATAGACCCTGCTGTAGAAGGGTCAGTATCATTAGGGATTAATCAATATTCACAAATGAGTCGAAATATACATACATACAACTTGTGATATGTACTAGTAAGTAAGTAAGAAGTATATATATTTAAAATTAAACTATCTTATATCTATACAAAATGGCCTGACCCGTGTTTTAATAAAATGGAATAGAATAATAAGACAATTAAGCTCACATAATATTGAAATATGAGTTTATTTTAACAATCA
Source organism: Euplagia quadripunctaria (assembly GCA_963859945.1). Taxonomy (NCBI): domain Eukaryota; kingdom Metazoa; phylum Arthropoda; class Insecta; order Lepidoptera; family Erebidae; genus Euplagia; species Euplagia quadripunctaria. Next base: position 22,395,602 of record OY982572.1, on the reverse strand, counting down.
AGGTAATAAACAAGCACACGTTTATTCTTCTCCCGCTCATCGATGAAGTGTATAAGCAAAACGCGTTTCACTTAATTTCTTTTCGAAATCATTAATAAAATCGGAACATTGATAAACTATGTACGTACTATATGTGACACCTGAGGTAGACAAATACAGCCTTAGAAGATAACATCGACAGTGTAGCACCTGATGCACATAAAGTGGCGCAAGTAATCAATCACTTGCACCATGTCCGGTGTGTACGTACCGTCCCCGTCGTGTCATGTTACTTCGTGCACATAGTCTGTGTTATCTCAGATGATTATGCTCCAGCTAACATGAGACCGGTAGTTGCATCCTGAGACTGTTTACTGTAATTACACCTGTGTATGAAGCAACAGCGAGCTTCCACTAAGCTCTTAATTTTGTCGCAATCGTATTGCAAGATTGCTAATAATATTCTCAATAGAACTGTAGAAGAAATCTGCAGCGATAGAATAATATTGATCTAACTAAATGTCAGCAAAGATAAATTAAAGTACTTGTTTAGAACAGCGGAAGGTAGCATAGGTTAGGAAGATTTTGGCATATGCTTCTCCATGTGTCACTCTTTCTGTTTAGCAAAGAGTATAGTGAATTTATAGGTTTCCTCAATGAAGAAGAATCTGACCGTGATATAACTTTTTACACTAAGACGGTCATAAGTCAGTATTCTTCATCTTGTGTAGCTCTTCCGTCATCAATGGTTTCAGATTCTGATGCTAATGTTACAGAGGTTAATGTAGATTTAGAAAAGCACCGTGTTTAAAGAATACCTTGCCACTGATTAACAAAAAACCTTTGATTTGTGTAGAAATTGATTAAGATTGTTTTTTTTATAAATTACTTGCATACATCTATAAATCTTACTTTGTTTAAAAAAATTGACAAAACAGTACCTTCTCTGAATTAAAAGATGATTTTGGTATGGCAGTAAATTACTTCACAAATCATAATGATGATGACTTCATTTTTTATGTGATTACTTGTTGTGGTTTCCCTGTCGGACAAATTTCTAAATGATACCCTATTGTGTGATATGTCTTCATTATTTCATCAGGAGTAGCAAGGATGATAGCATGGCAGTAGTAGAATACCCAATGATTGTGTCATTGGGTATTCTTTAGATAGAAAAGCTCACATGCTTTGCTTCTTAAGCTTTTGCCTTTGCATCTGGTGTCTTAGCCCCCATAAGTGCAACTTCAAGCATTTCATCTGTATTTTTTCATAGACTAACTTCACTTCACCTTTGACGCTGTTATTTGTCCATACCTAAATTCATACCATACATGGCTCCTAAGCTGTGTCCTCGTTGCCTACTCAATTATAGATAGTTTTTTTTTTTCATGTAATTGTTCTGTTTGCAAATCCCGCAGCTTTTTAGCATCTTTATTGATATTCTTATGTTCTTGTAGCATAAAAGAATGCATTGAAATTTCTTTAATATCAGTATAATCATTATGTACATTAGTCTCTTGGTGAAATTTGGAGAGAATTTTACTAATGCTACTGTAACGGACAATATAGCGATTTTATATATCCGACAACACGGCAGTGTCTTGCGCCAAGTACGGGCTTAAAAAAATATTCCGAAGAGGGAGCCTGAGAAAGAGTGACAAAATCCGAGGAAGCAGCAGGCGCGTAAATTACCCACTCCCATCTCAGGGACCTCCCTGTGATGGGAGTGGGTAATTTGCGCGCGTGGTTTTTAGTTTTTTCAACGATAATTTATTAAGGTTGTAACTAGGTAGTTACAACATTAATAAATTGCTGACGCGACCACGCGTTACTGACAAATTGAACTAAAGTGTGAAAAATAAATAATAGTTTAAAAAAACTAAAAAACACGCTTTAATAGAAAACCAAACTAAAAAGTACAAAATAATTGTCAATGAATTTAAATTAAGAATAGTGTAATTAACAAACAATTGTAAAAAGTGTAGGTACATTAAAAAGGTCAGGAAGCTCATAATCATGCTCCAGCAGTCATGACTCATGACACTTGCAGCTCATAATATGACTGTTGCTTTCATTTACCACAAGAACCACAGAATAACATTTAGTTCTTACTTTGTGTGCCTTTTACATTCTAATATGCAAAAACCTGGATTGACGAAGTTGCAAATAACCACCAGCTTTGTCGCCATAAGATTCCCTTGAAGCTGTAAAAATGTAGAAATAATTACATTAATAAAAATAAAAAATATATTCAAAGACAATACTACTTTTACTTATACATATTACTTCTGCCAAACTACTTTTTACAGTTTGTTGGCACGTGTAGCTCCCTTTTTACAAATTATTAAGTATTAATAAGTAGGTGGGTAATAGTAAGTGACTGAGGAGAGCTGACGATCGAGCTCAGTGGCGTACATTAGGAGAGGCCTGTGTCCAGCAGTGGCTGATGAATGGCTGATAATGATGATGATGAATAGTAAGTACTACAGTAGACTTAATTTATTAACATAATTTTGATTCACATAATAATAGTTTGTCTCAAAAAAAGTCTGGAAAAAAGTCTCATCGCATACCATCGAAGGGACAAGTTGTCCACATAACCTTAAATGATTACAATACTTTGATTTTTCTTTTTTATTTATTATTATTTAAAAGAATATTTTACAATATGAAGAATATATTACTAACATGAATATTATTTTAACAACAATTTTTTATCAAAATCAGACATATTTTATAATCTTGTGTTAATTAAAAAGGTTTTAAAAACTGTGTACTGTTAGGCTATCAGCACTTTAGACGGCGCGGGCGGTGCGACGAACCGACAGACAGTCGTCTGTGTGATCGCCTGTTATTGAACAGGCGGCAAAGTCTGCTAGGGTTCACATGGATTTCCTTTTTAGGGTACACCTAAGTCCCAGGGACTTAGGTGTACCCTAAAAAGTAGGACCCGTGACGTAACACCGACTGGTTTTAGTCGGTTTGAGTCCGACATACCACCTTGCCGTTGACCAGTGAGGTGATGACCTGTGGAGTTTTCCATACGCAAAAAAAAAGGTTATATGTTGCTGTATAAGGCTATATTATAGATTGCTCCTATTTTTAATAAAATAAAAACGATTTTTTGATGTGGCGACAACAGGTGGCTTAAGAAAAAGATTAGTGGCCACTTTGAAAGGCTATAAGAGAACTTAAGTGGAGGTGTAGGGCTATAGCAGTTTTGTAACATATATAAGCTGCTTTAGTTTTAACTTACTTCAGAGTAATAATGATTGCGAGAAACATGCAAGCAACGATCGTTTATAATTATTTTCAATACAAAAATTCAAAACTTTCATAATAGTCTGTTAATTGAAACTGAATGGATTACTATCATATTGTTCCTTAACCGCATATTGTTCCTACACTTGACGAGGAACCAAGCGCTGATATAGCTTAAAATGCCGGTGACCTCATCAACCACACCACAGGCTTTTAAACAAGCTTATTAGCTAAACATTTTAGCGGTGCGCAGCGTCCGCCTGCAGCCACCGCAACGCGCCGTACGGCTCAGCTCACGCACCAACAATGAGTTAATGTAAGTAACCTGTTGTTAATATTTAAGTACGTGCCCCCCCGCCCGCGACCCGCTGGTACACGTACCCCGCTGTCACCCTCGGCTACGACCCCTACTGTTTGAGTTCGTGATATGAACTTAATAACTCTCAAGGTTGGGACTTAATAACCGTTATTCTGTACTTTATTGGTCTCTGATCGTAGAATGTCAAGATGCTTAAGCGTCGTTTCATAAAATAGTCATATTGTTTTTGTGTTGTTGTTTGTGTCGTGTTCATATTGTAAAGGCGGGATGCTGTTTATTGCACTGTTATATGTCGCATGTCGTAAATGTTTTGTAGCCCGCGGATGGCCTTGTTAATACGTGGTTCATTTTGATACACATTCGACTTTGCCGAACCGTGACAGAATCATGTCAAGGAAAAAAAGGAAAAGTTATATACGAGAGTGACTTGCTACACTTAGGGATATACTATATACTATTTTATTATTTCAGTGGTTTTGCGGTTGAGCCTTAATAATAAAAAAAAAATTGAAAAATTATGCAATCTAGAAGCGCTGTGTGCCGTGAATATCATTGGCGACGGCAAGATGATGATGCTATAACTTCCAACTTGAAGTAATTAAAACAAGATGGTGTCACCCACATCAGAGATATTGCCCAGCAAGGCGAAAGATCTCCAAAACAAGTGAAAAGCACTTGATGAACTTGATGCTAGATCAGTTACTTTCAAATTCGTGATCCTTTGGACAGGAATGCAACCATCCTAGAAACATATAAATGTATTTATTAGTTAATTTAAAGTCATTTAGAAACACAATTTGATTTCAACCTAAACGTAGGCATCGCAAATGTCTTGTGATGACTGCGGTATATATAGAAACGGAGAAAGCAAGGTTTACTTTTACAAGGTTTGCTATAAGCATAAGTTGTAAAGAACGCAAGTGTCAAGTTCAGGCATAAGATATTTTAAAGATCGATAGAGTATGAGTTCATAAGTGGCTGTGACAGAAGTTGCATTAATAATATGCGAAGACGGTACGTTCTATAGCTCAATCACATGATCGACGGAAGCGAAGCTAAAACCGCACACTGAAACTGCACTCTATCGAACAGATAATAGTAACGTAGAAATGAAGGCATCCATACTAATCTTACTAGTATTATAAAGGCGAAAGTTTGTGAGGATGGATTAATGGATCTGGATGAAATTTGACACACAGATAGATTCTGTCTAGAATAGTACAGGGGCTCAGATTTCACCAAAATTTCCACGTGAACGAAGTCACGGGCGCGAGAAAGACATAAGGTACTTTTTGTCACTAAAATAAACCTTAAATGTGGCAAAACATGGGATCAAATTTTGTGCGGGAGAGCAATAATTTGTCAAGTTTATTTGGATGAATTTGGGTACAGAAAAAAACAAGACTTTAGACAAAGGCATAAGCTACTTTTTGTCACGAAAATAAACCTTGGAAGTGGCAAAACACGGGATCACAGTTTGTGTGGGAGACCGATCATTTGTCAAGTTTAAGGTTAGGAATTGCCGTTAACCCGGTGAAGTAATAACACGACAAAAAAGTGTACATTAAAATAACCTAATAAATTTGTGACGTGCGAGTGAGTAACAAACCCTCAAAAGATGGAAATGCAGTTAATAAAAAAGTGTTAAATTACTTTATACGTAGTATTTATATATATACCACTATATTTTTGGAACGAAGTTCCTTATGGGGCGTTGCGGAGTGGTACCCTAACCGGCAAAAAACGTCCGTAACATTAAAAAACAGTATAAGATTTTTATGTATAGTCTATGTATGATGGCTATACAGTGTCTAATGTATAGTCTACGTGATGACTGTTATTATTATTATTATTATATATTTTTATGAATCATTATAAATAAAATAAAGGTGTTAAGATAATTTTGTAAAGTAGTTTTATTTTTATTTTTATCGATAAAAAATCATAATAAAAAATATATACCCGAATAATTACTGTCAATAAAATAATTATTAATAATTACTATTATAATAATTAATTTCTTTATAACTCGAATAGAACCTGTAATTAATATTTTTATAATAAGGAACTTCGTTCCTATCTGGTGTCCCACGACACCACACAGTTTTTTAGTTATTTTTATTAAATAATTACTTAATATAAAAATTGATGAAAGCTTGAATAAAAAATCTACTAATTTTACGCAGACAAAGGCTCTTGCACCAGCTGGTAAATACATATTTACTACAACGGATGACGGACGAAATGAACAACTGATGCTAATGACGGGCAAATAGAGTGGCACTAAATTAAATGCCTCAGGAGCAACATCTATCTAAAGCCGAAAAGCCCAGGAAAGTAATACATAACATTACCCGTGTGTTCTATTCCTTAATATAAACTTAAATTTGAAGTTAATTTTTGTGTGTGTGTTTATGTACAGATGTACGTTATAAATCAATTACAATATGTTCCGCAATGGCGCGTAACCGCGAACGCAGCCTAATCTTGCGCTCTCTCGCATTAAACATTAAACATGATTAACAATTCAGATTACGCTGAAGATGAAAACATTTGAGTTGGTAATACTTGTTTACGTGTCTGTAATTACCGAAGGAGAGACGTGTGCGGGACTCTCTCAGAAGACAGTGCCTCTGTGTTTGACTGTAATTATTATATTTGTATAGGCAACTGTTGCCAGAGCGCAGGCAGGCTGTTGTATAGAAATGTAATAGTACCACTTTGTTATAGTACACTAGTGTGTTGTAATACAACACTACCTTTTTTAAATCAATCAGCTATCCTTATGGCTCCTACACACAGTATCGCCGGCACTGCCGCCGGGCAAGCCGCGATGCATCCGGTGGCTTATAAACCCGCCGTCTTTGCCGCACAAAGAATCCAACCGGGTATGCCGCCGCGTGTCGTTAAGAAAAAATAAAGTAATGCATTAATTGGGATGATTACGTGACAAAGAGGTGGTGAGGTGATAATATAACAAGATATAATTGCAATCTTCAATTTGAATAAGTGGTTTTTTACAAATTATTGTAATTCAAAGGTCCTTGATTTTGTTACTGACTCTGTCATGTGATGGCCAAGTCATTATATTCACTATAAAATTTGATCACTATAAAATAAATTAAAAATGAATGACTAATTTGGTAACAATTACAATTAAGAAAAACTTTCGCAGTCGTCATATACATACATAATGGTCGAAGATGGCTTAATTCAACTTCGGATAAAGATTAACCTCTCTAACCATGGCAACCACTCAAGTAGCCATACAAGTACCATTATCAACGGTTGCTTGACATCTCTGATTCTTTGGCAACCTTGTATAATTGTAATAAATATAGAAGCAATAGTTGCTTTGATAGGGTAACAAATCCAGATATAAAAAACAGTACACAACGCCTGCTTATAAAATCATGACGTCCCTACTGACAGCAGAAATTTAATAAAGCAATTTGGTATCAACAAAGTACACACTTATCAAACCTGAAAAGGTAAAGAAACAATATGAATAGCATTCCCCAGTAACGATAATATTCAGAAGCGAAGTAGACACACACTCACGTGGCGGGCACTGAGACACGATACCGGAACTCACTTTTACCTTTTTTTGCATAAATTACAAACTCTTCCTTACAATTTAAGTTGCCGGTACATACTTGGTGCTAAATTAATTACTAGAGGTAAGTTTTCCTGCAGTACAACGTTTTGGTCATGTTTAATTTAAAAATAAAGTTTTGTTGAACTTTTGCTCTTCTTCCTTTGTACAGCTTCTAGCAATAGTGACGTGTGTATAGTACAAGGTTTCAACAAGTGTGAAGAAAACAATTTATTGTTACATGAATAAACAAACGTTTTGCTGTGTTGTAAGTGGTGCAAATGCCTACAAATATCATATCACGGAACTGCAGCGTACTTACCAGCAGAAGTACGAAACTACGCCAGAACAGCTCTTTAACTTCTTATCGTCAGTATGGTGGGCCATCTAATAATGTTGATGTTACATTTAAAATATCTTATTCACTAGGTTATTTCGAAGGGCTAATTTTATTGTTGCATGTTTTAAGAGTGGGGATATTCTTCGAGGGTGCCAGCTTATCAAAACAACGTCAGTGCGTGTGTCAAAATAGAACTGCCTTAAACCACACAGAGTTCCATCACATAGAACTTAGAAATTAAATGTTGTTATCCTAGCAAGTTTTTCGTTTATCAAAATATATTTTCATTATAATATATATATATATATATATCAAAATTATTCACACCTATAAAAATCTACTATCTTTTTAAGCTAGCAAATATGTTCTTTTTATTTTCAAAAATGAATCATAGTTAGGACGTAAAGATTAATTAACAAGAAGAACCTGAGAAGATCGTTCAAATGTCAAAAATATCGTACGAGCAAGTACCTGTCCCGTGGCGTCGCCGCTATGCTTACAGCCGGGGACAGTACGCGGGTCCAGGGGCCGCGCTCAATGCCCCTTTGGTTCACATTTTCACTTATCCTGTGTTTTACTTTTCCTTCCTCTGCAATAAATTCAATAAAGTTAATTGTTCCTTGTGACATATTGGAACAGTATTTATTCATACCGCTATTAATTATTAAGTTTAACTAGTTTACAGCCCGATATGAATCATTTTTCAATGAGTGAAGCAACCTGTGAGCTGTAGTGGAAAGCGCTGCATTGAACTGGTTGCGTGTCCATCGTGTTCTTTTGACAATGGAAGCGGGCGAGTACCTGGGTTTTCGTTGCATTGTGGGTTGCGGATTTGTTTTTGATAGGCATTGTTGTACATACGAGTATTTTTAATAACTATTAATATCACTCACGGAATTCTAATATTTCATTTTACAAAATTGCACTACCTCTATCCCTTCATTAAAAAACAAACTCCATATTATCCATCCACACGTTATTTGTTTGGTTTTCTTCGACATGTTAGTTATGGTAACAAGATAACTGGGAGTGGACTGTGTATGAATACACAATTTTTTTAATCTCTCTTGTTTTTTTTTTATGAACATGTGGACACTGCACTTGTACCTTCAACTAAAAAGTCATAAATCTACAAAGAAAGTAATACAGAACGCTACAAATATTATATGAAAAACTAGCAGTTTTCCCACGGCTTCGCTGCGTGTACATATTTATATATTTTGCGCAGAACCCTAATTCTTTTTCCAAAATAAAAGTAGCCTAAATTACTCCTTATAACACTAGCTATATGCCAGTGAAAGTCCCGTGGAAATCGGTCCACTCGTTCCGGATATTAGATTATTAAAAACTGGTTTTTAAGCATAGGTATCGTGCAAATAACTGTATGAGCTTAAAAAAACTATTATTTTTGCATTACAAACAGACACTTAAATTTTATTTATGTGTACGTGGTGCTTCAGTCTTTTAGGAATTTAGCGAAGTGCTTCGGAGGTTTAATTAGAGGCATTGAAACATAAAATGATACGACCGTCCGCTGCACGTAGCCACGGTAATACTATCCATACAGTAATCTGCCTTGATAGAAACGGTCGGATCGCGAGAATTGCCTACACGCCTTGCGTTCAGTTGAAACTCAGCACGCAAACAGTTCGCGATTGCTCCGCAGTGACGAACAAACGGTGTGATCGTTTTTTAAGCAGTAAGCGTGCGATTTGTGTATTTCATTGAAATAAATACAAATACTTAAGTATTTAATATGGCAATTAGAAATTATAGAGTATATTGTGCTGTTTTTTGGTTGCTTGAATTCTTCAAAAACGCACCCAGAGATAACATTTTTAAAATATTAATTTAATATAAAAAACTAGTATGTAGTTCCTAGGCTAAGCTATCTATTTACTTATGTATTTAGCTGCATACATATATTATTGAATTAGACGAAATATCATTATGAAATGATTATGAAAGTAAAAATGGTAGGTACCTACCTAGCAAGAATTACACTTTTTTTATGGTATAGGGGGCAAACGAGCAGACGGGTCACCTGATGGTAAATGACTACCACCGCCCATGGGCACCTGTAACTCGAGAGTCACAAGTGCGTTGCCTCCCTTTAAGGCGGGAGTAGAGTAGGAGAAGAAGGGGAGGGGTAAGAGTGGGGAGAGGGGAGGAGGGAAGTGGGAAGAGGTGGAGGGGTAAAGAGGGAGGGGAAGTGGGGGGAAGAGGGGGAGGGGGGAAGAGTGGGAAGAGGGGGAAGGGGGAAGAGTAGGAAGAGGGGTAGAGTGGGAAGAGGGGGAGGGGTAAAGAGGGAGGGGAAGTGGGGGGAAGAGGGGAAGGATGGGAATAAGGGAGAGGGAAGGGTTAAGGCCTCCGGTTACCTCACTCACGCGGCGAAATGCAATGCAACCCGTTTTTCTGTGAGGCCGTGGTATCGAGCAGGGTCGAGCCGGCCTATACGTGCCGAAGCATGGCTCTCCCACGTTTTAATTTACTTTATAAATAAGATTTTGTAGTAGCTAGTTAGAAGTTTTGATTGCTGTAGGTGGCGCACACGCGATGAAATGGTTTGATATTAAGTAACGTTTGCAGCGGTTCAACATCGGATGGGTGACCAAAAAAAATGTTTTTTGATTTGCTCTGTGCTGTAGGGTCGTTAATTTTACGGACGGTTACTCGTCAGCTGTTTCTTGCATTTTGACTGAGTAGGTCAGTGTTGAAGTTTGTAAGGATTGGAGTTTGGTAACCTTCAGCAATTCATTTTAACACCCAGAATAAGGGAAATCTATTTATATTTATAAAAATTAATTATAATATTTACAATCACAAAACTAGAAAGAAACTCAAGTAGGTAGATGAAATTATGGGCAGCCCTATCGTCGTCGTCGTCTGTCGTGTTTACGTACCGTCCGGCTGTAGGTAATTATATCAAGGAAAGGGCCGAGTCACAATACTGTATATACTTATACTGTGACGTAGCACATGTGCCATATTGAACGCGGTGGTAGGTGAATCGTACATAGGATTCGTAGCTGGCTGTTGCTACAGTCTACGAACGCTACGAGTTATTATGGGAGGTTGATTTTCCAGACTTATGAGAAAAATAATGAAACTTTGAAATGACATTAATTGTTTAAACTGTTATCAATTTCCAATATTGGTATTTAAATTTTCTCTATTTTTATTTATAGTTGGTGTAACATGTTTATTTTTCAAACTGGCTAATATTGATGACGCTTTTTATAATGTGAAAAACCCGAAGTCGTAGTTTTTTCAGTTTTTATTAAAGAGAGAAAGTAAAATCATCAAAATTATGTTTAACAGAAAACTCCACTCAAAGAAACAAAAAGGTACAAACCTGTGAGAAATAGGTCAAAAATCAACAATTGAAAGTGACGCCTGCCGCTGAGCGGAGCGGGAAATGACCCCGATTTACATTAACGTTCAACGAGACGGCTACGCCCGGAGAGGGCGAGCGAGGGGGTTGCACGGGTAACGGGGGAGTAATCTCGCTTAATATAAACTAAATAATAAATCAGCTTTGTTTGTAGTCTCGCTCTGCATTATTCAGAGGTTCAAGGTACGCCGACAACCTGCTAACAGTTTATTTCAAATGGTTTACCTTCTAATGTTCCTGGATAATTAGCTAGACGTTGTGACATCTTCTCGGTAAATATCTGCACTCTTTACAATGTTTTATAGTACTATAATGATTGACTGGCTTATTGGTCTAATGAGTCCGTCATCCAGATAACCTTATAAATTATGATGTATAAGCTTATCTGGACGAGGTTGCTTTGGAGAGAATCCGCTCACGTTTGTTTGCAGTTTTGGTGTACAGTAAACGCTGTGCGTTTATCGTAAAATAAAATGTTATACAACGCTCATTGTTCGTAACTTTAAGCGTTAGGCTTCAGGCAAAACTCTTTTCCTGCTCTCAATGTATCATGCTCATGCTCAAATGTATATCAAAACCGATCTGTTTGTATAATCAGATAAAAAATATAAACGTGAATGTATGGGCAAGTTTTTTGTAACTAAAAAAAATACATTTTAGCTTCAAGTTCAACCATGTTACAATATAAATCTTGCGAATGGTTTAATGTATCCATAACCACGTATAATGACAACGCGACCCGATTCGCAGTATAATTGTGCTGAAATATATATGAATAAATTTTGTGTAATTTCAAAATAAAGAAAATAAGCTTTGAATTAAATCAATTCCATCATTTTGTTACATTCTACAATTTAATACAAGATAAGAGCTTGTCGTGGAGTCTTCCTAAGTAAATTTATTTTGTAAGACATCTTGTCTTAAATTAAAAAATTAAATCTTATCAAGTAAGTCTAAATAGATACCTACACATTAATTTTAATTTATTTCTTAAAATTAAATTTAATATAAAATTGTAGAATGTAACAAAATGATGGGTTTGATTTAATTCAAATATTTTCTTTATATTTTTTAGACATTATTTACGCTCATCTCGCCAAATAACACGAGACATGGTGTGGAGACAACAGAGTCGCACTTATCCAAGTCATGCCAGACTTCAGAAAACGCTGTCATCCCTCCTTGCAATCCTTGCATTATTCAAACAATGGTCACAAAGAACACCTATACTCGGAACAGCTATTTGTGGATTACACAAATATTTGTATCATATAGTAGCGAGGCGTATCTTATAGTATCGTGTCGTTCAGGCGACCATTTTAACCATTGCGGCATCCGCCCATTCATCAAAGTGCATTGTAATTGAATGAGTGTACAACATTTCATGCCCGCGCTTCTGATTTTTGAGGAGTTCTCTCGCCGAGTAGTGACCAGGTTATGAACTTTTAGAATAGTCTTATAAACATTTAATGCGTGTTTATAAAGTTTTGTGTAAATACAGTTTACCATTGAGAGTTTTGAACCAATCCTGGACCCAGCTGCCAGTTTATGGTGAACTTTAGAATAGACTATCATAATTCCATGCGTATTTAAACTGTCGTGTCTTTACTGTTGACCGTTGAGCAGTTCCCTCATCTGAAGCTTATCCTGGGCTCAGCAGTAAGATCATAGTGAATTTAAGATTAGACTCGTAATTCAATGCATATATAAAGTTTCATGTCTTTATTAGTGATCATTAAAGAGTTCTCTCATCTGGCGCCAATCCTAGGCACAATTGAAAGGTCAAGGTGTACGTGGGACAGACTATCCTAATTCAATGCGTACATAAAGTTTCGTGTTTGTACTGGTTAACGTTGAGGAGCTCCCTCGTCTGCAGCCAATGCTGGGTGCGCAATCCGGGCATGGTAAACTTTAGAACAGACTATCATAATTCAATGCGTACTTTACTGTTGACCAACTGGAGATAACCCTGGCAGCAGAATCAGGTTGAGACAGGAGGTGCAGGAACGCTCTGCCAAACTTAGTTGCCCTAAAAGCTGAGAAATTGATTTTTAATGACCTGTCAGTCAGTCTGTCACCCCTAAAATTTTTGTTAAAGTTCTAGTTTTCAAATTTACCATATGGTGTAGTTAGACGGCTCTTATGGTGCATACAAAATTTCAATTCAGCCATTACATGCTTTCCTCCATGGTAAAATAGTTAACATATAAATAGAAATGTAGGTATAGGAATTGAATTGCAGCTCCGGGCGCTGATAGTAACGACGAGTCACAAAGAAATCGCACAGTCCTTAAAATAAGTAATGATTTTCCAATTACATATGGTGTGTTGTAACATTGCACACATAAATGAGCGCATCCCCTTGGGATCACCACTAGGGTGGAGTCTCTCAGTCATACTCGTAATGGTATAATCAGCCCGCTTGACAACAGGATTATGTTCATTAGACGATACATGTCGTAAGTGACTGACTGTCTCTTATATAGTATTCATGTATTATACAGGTTGTTAGACAGACGATAGCACCAATGATACTTTTGATGATGGGTTAGAAAAAAATCGATTCCAAGGAAAAATCATTTTTTACAACGTTTTATTAGCATTATTCACGCTCCACCATGAAACCATTATAAAGTGACCTTGTTAAAAGTAGTTAGCTCAGTTAAAAATATATTAATTTTCAGTTTTCCTATCTTCTTTCAATTACTCTCCTTATATATCAACACCCGATCCTTTCGAATCCTCTCCGAAAAGCGAAGCCTTACAATATATATGTAGCGCTCGTTGGGAGATACTTATGTCCAACAGGGGACTGCAATAGGCCGATAGATGGATGAATGAATGGATAGATGAACGTTTATTTATTTATTTAGATCCACCAACAATTGTTCACATTTATACTTAAATATTATACATTCAATGTTATTAATATGGATCGCCTTCTTACTTGCTTTTTATTTCTTTATGACTTGGGTTTCAGATGTTAGGTAAACAGTAATATTTACGGAATTTTTAGTTATTAGAGAATAACTTAAAATCGAGTTGAATAGAAGCAACGTGACGTGGCAATCACAGCACTTCAGTCTGTTAGCCGAGCAAGGAGGTCACTATCTATATTGTAAATATATTAGGGGGAATGTCAATATGTTCTATAAGTACTGTTCATTTTTTTTTTAAAAGATAACTCCCGCATTAGGAATTACTCCTGTGTCGCGGGAGACTTTACAAACATACAAACAACGGACACAAAGAACACCCAGACTCGGGTGGGAATCGAACTCACGACCTATGGCATAGCAGTCAGAGTCACTAACCACTAGACCAACAGGCCAGCCCAAAATTGTGAATATATTATGACAGGTAATTACTACGCTTTTAGTACTGTTTAACTTTGGTCTCCAATAGGGAGACACTTTCAAAGAGACGACGTCAGAAGAAGCATCTCTAAACCGTCTAGAAATCTGCTGTTGTGGGGGATTAACTCGGATTTTAGAAAATTTTAAAACAGCAGAGATGTGAACTGAGCTTGTAATGTAGTTGCAAAGCTCAAAGTCCATACAAGGTGACAATTATAAAACTAAACTTAAAGCCACCGAAGATATACCGATGACCATGAAGACATGCAAAATTAAACATATCGTTTGCATTGCGGTAATTAAAACGTCAGGCACCTGAACACCTGTGTTTCCTTCACACTTCCAAAAACCTAAGAATACCAAGATTTTGAAATAAAAACTTAGTTCTAGTTTAAAATAATATGTAATGTTCTGAAGAATTGTTGAATGATTCTGTCATAGCACCCCTTACTTGTCACTGACAGTTTTTTCACCATCACACTTCCAAATCTGAATCTTAGCCAATTTCTTGGTTGAAAGCATGTTTTTACTGCGGAGATTACAGTATAGAGTTCTTCAAAAATGCGGTGAGGTTTCCTCATAGTACGCTACGGTGACCACTTTCCCATCAGGTGGCTTGTGATAAAAAAAATAGTACCTACTACACAATTTTCTCATCGTAATAAGATAAGTATAATTTGGGATAAAGTTAACAGAAGATTGACTACCAGACACGTCGTATTGAAGACCACATTGGACCGTGTGTCGCTAAAACTGTCTGTCGAGTGATTGCATACTGAACTCACTGTGTGAACAAAAATGTGGTGTTGAAGGGAATTTTGTTTGAAGTTGGTGAGAATAAAACTGAGCTTGCACGTAATTGTCGGCCGCGGAGCGCCCAACTACTCTTAGGTTGAAAGCGCTCTGTGTATGCGCTTGTACTAAAGCCTCCGTAAATAAACTAGTTCACGCAGTGCTCCACTTACTAATAAATGTTTCTGAATGTGTTGCACGTTAAAAATAGAACGCACTTAGCTATGAGTGTAGTGACACAGCCGTCAGAGATTTGTGAATCTGTTCAAAGTATGAATTCTTGAAAGGATAATAAAGGAAATTTTTTGACGTTTTAACCGGAGGATATGACAGATTCCTGCTTGAACTGCGAAAGTACACCGCTTTTAGCAGTGCTGTATTTCTGCTATAACTATCGGTCGTCAAAGTTCCGGGGAGGCATCCCCAAATTACACACGTGATTAAAATAGTATATCCTTAACTAGTAACCCGCCCCGATTTCCCACGGGTAGAAGAGCATATAATTATATTCACATTTTTCGTTATTATGTGTTAATCTTAGAATGGTTTTGCTATAAAATATCACTATATAGTATAAAACAAAGTCGCTTCCTGCTGTCCGTCTGTCCCTATGTATGCTTAGATTTTTAAATAGATAGAGTTTTTTTTAATAGATAGAGTGATTCAAGAGAAAGGTTTATATGTATAATATTTGCATAATATAATAGAGAAACACTGATAACTTTAGAGGTTTTTAATGTGATGTCGTAAATAAACACATTTTTTTGCGCTTACATTGCAAACGCTGGCTGAACCCTACGAGATAGATCAAAATAATGTACCACAGTATTGTACATCTTAAAAAGTTCTACAAAAAAGTCCGCAGTGATATATGTCTATCTCTTAGGGATAACCCACAATAACCATTTTTTATCCTTTACTTTTTACGAGAAATAATGGCTTATTTACGAAGCGATTATAAGTAATACAGCATTAATCCTTATCCAATTAAGTACCTTAAATACATTGTGCATTTAATATAGATCAAAATGGCCCTTTACAGCATGTAATTTCAATGAATATTTTCGAAGATATTACAGATTTAAAATGCAGGGACATAGCGGTTGCGGCGGTTGCAGGTTTAGATTTGAGCATTGAGTGTTTTTCACATGGCCAATTATATGTTGCTCTTTCAAGAGTAACCTCTGAAGAAAACATGTTTGTATTGTCTAATGACAAAAAAGCTGTGAATGTTGTATATAAAGACATTCTGTAGTATATTTAATTTCATCATTGCACCCGTGCGAAGCCGGGGCGGGTCATGTTTCTTCATTCCGTTACAACTATTTTGCAGCTATGGAGTTGCAAAGGATAAATATTTAATTTGGAGTTTATTTTGTTAAAAATATACGTCGATTGAGTTTTAAATAACGCCTGGCAAAAACGATATTAACTTTTGGGGAATTAACTACATTATATTTACGTTGTTTATCCTGATATTCTGGGTTGTGGGATATTGTTTTATGCATACATAGTGTAATATTTAGGAGATATAATTTTCTTACAGACAGTAGATTGCTGACTTTATACAGGTTGTCTGTGGAGTATCTAGATAGCTTAAAATACATCACCTTTATTATTAGCCTCTGGGCTCTTTCAAGTTCTATAAATTTTGTTTTTGTAGCACCACCCCATACTGGTATGCAATATGTAATGACCGACTGTGCCAGGGTAATATAAATTTTATTCAGTAGCTGAGTCGAAGTTACTTGACGTAGGCTTTTGAATATCCATATTAGTTTTCTGATTCTCGCCATAAGAACTTCGATGTGTGTGTGCCATGATAATCTCCGGTCTACTGTTACCCCCAAATATTTCGTAGAGCTAACTTGTTCAATACTCCGGCATCCACAGTCAGGAGCAAGTGAACCACACCAATGAATCACAACTCCAAAATCATCACCCGGCTGTCATCTCTGAGTCGAAGTAAAACAAATAAAATTTGTTTTAGCAACGTTTAGGATTAGTACATTCGCATTAAGCCAGCCAGCCACCCTAGCCAGCCCCTGTTCGGTGGTAACCTGCACAGCAGGCCATGACACTCCTGAAAATACTATTGCAGTAACATCCGCATAGGAGAAGATCCGCCCGCCACTGTTCCCAATATTACAGAGGTCATTTATATGTATCAGGAACAGTGCCGGGCCAAGTACACTTCCTTGTCCGTAGACTACGTTTTCCTCCTGACTAGTAATGCTATTTACTTTAACTTGCTGTTGTCGGTTTTGCAGGTAACTTTTAAAAAGAGAAAGAGTGGTACCCCTAATGCCAATTTTTTCGAGTCGGTTCAGAAGGATGGGGACCGAAACAGTGTCAAACGCTTTTTTGAGGTCTAGGAACACAGCTAAACATTTATCTCCCCTGTCTGCCGTAGTTGCTATCTCGTTAGTTAGCGCTATAATAGCGTCCTGCGTAGAAAGACCCCTCCTGAATCCGTATTGAGAGTTTGATAATATATTGTATTTATTTAAATATCCAATTTTTTTTTTAAAGATAACTCCCGCATTAGGAATTACTCCTGTGTCGCGGGAGACTTTACAAACATACAAACAAGGGACACAAAGAACACCCAGACTTGGGTGGAAATCGAACCCACGACCTATGGCATAGCAGTCAGGGTCACTAACCACTAGACCAACAGGCCAGTCAATTAGCCTATTATTGATTAATTTTTCTAAAATTTTGGAGATACAAGGTAGACGGAAATTGGTCTATAGTTAATAACAACGCCCACGTCCCCACTCTTATGAACAGGGGTTACTATAGATCGTTTAAAAACAGCAGGAAAGTTTCCTGTTTCGAAACATAGGTTAGCTAGCTGGCTTATTAGTGGAACCACAAAGTACCTAGATTGCATTCTATTTCGAAGTTTAATACAACGCAGAGCTCCTATAGAAATCCATGGATTCAGAGTTCTCTTACTTCCAGAAACTAACTTAATCCTAGTGTTGGTAAGTAATGATATCTTAATTACATCTTTCAACTTTTATTTATTTATTTATTTATTAATGCTTTATGCACAGATTGTACAAAGGCGGACTTAATGCCTAAGGCATTCTCTGCCAGTCAACCTTGGGGTGATGCGGAAATAAAAGTGGTAGGTGCAAAGATATGTTATAGAGAGAAAACAGAGAAAAGAGAGAGAGATAATATTCCAAAGATAAGAATTCAAAAGTCTTATAATAATTTGGATTGATAAATCAAACCATAAACTAAATATACACATTAAGGACATCTACATCATATATACATATTATAAACATACATATACATACATATCAAGTCAGAGAGTTATGTTCTAGCGCTGTGTCAATTCTGCCAACTCGTTGTGGAGGAGATCACGTACTCTCCTCTTAAATATAAAGCGGTTTGTGGACATCCTGATTTCGAGTGGGAGCGCATTCCAGAGAAGAACTGATTGGACATAGAACGAAGAGTTCACGAAGACGGAGTTATGTAGGGGACATAAGAGAAGGTTATTATTTATAGAACGAAGATTTCTATTATGATTTGAGCACAAGAACCGAAGGTAGGGAGCTAAATAAGAAGGTGGAGGTGGAGAGTTAAGAAAAGAGAAAAGAGAAGTTAGTGCTCGTAGATTACGGCGCTGGCGTATAGGTAGCCATTTTAGTTTGGAACGTAAAGCAGACACGTGGTCATACTTGCGAAGATTGAATATAAATCGAATGCAGTTATTGAGAAGACATGCATTCAGGTCGAAATAGCACACATCACCATAGTCGATGATAGGAATGATTAGGGACTACATTATTATTAGGGATTGCACTTTTGAGCTAGACTTTCAGGGTTATTACAGGTACTAGTAAAAAACAATATGTCCGTATTTATGAGATGTTTATAGGCATTGTCTAAATCAATAATTGATTTATATTTACTAATCGGATTGTTTCTGATGTTAGTTTTAGTTTTGTTACTTATATTTAATATTAACATAGCATGGTCTGTAATGGAGGTATTCAAGATAGCCACAAATACAACTTTGTTACTCGAATTAATCTTCAGCAGTGCATGGTCGAGGCAGTTTTGCTCTCTAGTGGGCAGACAGTGTCCCAGTAAAAAGCAATGGCCCGCTAGCATGTTTAAATAATTTAACCGATTACTGCGCTGCTGTGCTATTCTCTGTGCTCAGATTCTTTTTGTATTAAATTGATGTTTATATCACCTAGTATTAAAATATTTTTATGTGTTGTGAGTCATTAGATGGGGAACGGTATATGCCTATAATGGTATAGTCGGAGACAAATAATTGAAGGGCTGAGGCATGTATCAGTTTAATTTCTTTTACGTGGGCAGAGTGGTTATTTTTGACGCACCACTCCATCATTTTGATTTAACTGATTGGTCGTATAAAAAGAGGTGTAATTATTAAGCAAAGGTAGTCGTCTGTTATAATTAAGTCTACATTCTGTAAGTACCTATCAAGACATCTGGATCATGTTTCAGTTGACACAAGTTTAGTTGAAAGTCATCTAAATTACTATAAATACTTCTAATATTTTAAGTTAGCACTGTAAAGCTGTCTCGTAGCCGTATGTAGTTAGTTGACTGTTCAATGTTGATAATAGCCGAGTTTGCTGTTTCAAAGTTGTCCAATTCTCTTAAGGTATTTAGGTTACTATTCATGTAAGAATGTAAATACTACGAGGTGTATCATACGTTTTTTGTAGAAACAAAATAGTAGAAGTGAGCTTAGTACTTTTAACGTCGAATGAGTAGTGCGAGACTGTGGAATAGTAAGTATGTAAAAGTAGTATTTATGTAAGTAATGTGTAGTATAATTATAAGTGAGTGAGTGAGTGTTATTATAAGTGATTGCGTTAGTATAAGTGAGCTGCCCCTGTACATAATCTATAATGATTTGGTAAGTTAATCTTAATAAAATAGTGACATATGCCAAGATTTTTTCCGCCATCTTCAACAATCGTCGTCATATTTAAGCAAATTTATACAAAACCCTAATAACCTAACCTTCCTCCTTAATCACTCCGTCCACTGATGCAAATGTATGTGAGTATATTGAAGTCAGGTGTATGTATTTATTTAAAACTTCAGGCACATTCGTACAAAGGCGGAGTTATTGCCCAGGGCATTCTTTACTAGTCAACCTAAATACGAGAATATAGCGAACAACTGCTTTTAACTGCGTCAAGGCTCAAAAATATACTTGAGTCTTTTCAAGTCAGTCTGGACGTCTCTAGACAACATTTTATAGAGAACATCAAAATGCTTTAATAAGTTTTAAATGTTATGTAAAGAGGAAATTATGTCTTGAGGGCTATTATTCTGTAAAAGACTATTATTCTATGGCGAACAATACTGGAACTTCTCCAATGCTAAATATTTTGAAATCATAATTTAAGAATTTTTATAAATTAGACTCACGATTCTTGTGATTTATATGTATATTGCAGTAAGATGGTTATAGCCATGTTATAGTTATATTGTTGTCGGCACGTCAAAAACTCGTATTTATTTTATTAAAAATAAAGCCAAGCTATAATAGATGACAAATTAGTTCACTATATAATAAAAATTAGTCAATAGACATTATTATGACTAGTTATACCGGTTGCGCACGCTATTGGTCGGCTGACAATGGTGGGAGGGTAAAAGGTTAGCCATGCATTATAATGTTGATAATAATCACTTGAGTGTTGAGTGCGGATTGAGTTAAGAACAACATAGCACATTCGTTTTTTAGTGATTTTGATAGTTTATGGCAATAGTGGGGAGATTGTTGCTAACAATGTCTTTAAATATTTCCTTACGTAGGCTTCGCAACTTTTTACCTGCTACCACTAAGATTGCGCTTGCATAATCCCTTTTCGTCCCCATCCTTGATTATGCTAAAGCAAGTTATCTAGATCTCACCGAAGACCAACTTAATAAGCTTGAGAGACTCCAAAATCTTTGTATACGATTCATATTTGGACTACGCAAATATGATCATGTTTCTGAATATCGAAACAAAGCTCAAGTGATTACCTATACGCCTTCACCTTCACCTTTCATTGTTATATAATAATCTACTTAACTCCTTATCCTTAAACGACGGTTTAATTTTTTGCACGATACGCATCCTAGATCTTTGAGATCGTCAGCGAACCTGAGATTAATAATGCCTGGGCACTCCACCTAACTCATGGATAATTCCTATTCTGTTGAAGCAGTTCGGCTTTGTAATGCCCTAACAGTTAAAATAAGACGCGCACAATCACTACCTGGTTTTAAAAAACTTGTCAAGGACTACTATCTATCACTAGGAGATGTCAACTTTTAATTTCCCTTTTACCCTTTAGTAAACGTCGCTATGGTACCGTATCCTATAATTATTATATTATTGTTTATGTATTTATATGTTTATATTGTACTTGTAAGATATTTTATGTAAGTAAATTATGTTCTAAATGAAAAAAGAAAGAAAGAAAGAATTTGTTATTTCCTAAGTGACGTTAAAAAAGTTCTTATCAGTCAAAAAAGAAATAAAAATAAAAAAATAGAGCGACATTGGCCTTGCACGCACTTGCACTTCACTTATTGAAGTTGGTCACCGCTCAGCATTGATGCTGATGGCGCCGGCAAGGAAATTGCTGTGCGCCAAACAGCGCTGATTTTCAGCGGTGACCGTGTGGAGTAGGTGCGCGGTATGAATAAAATATATATTTTTCTATATAATATTATAATCTACTTAAATGAAGATAAACTGGGTAATGTAATTATGGCTGGTAACATTTATGAAAGTCATATAACTACCTTACGATAAATAATTATGAATAATTAGATCACGGCTATAACCATCTTACTGCGACATTTACACTTTTAACTATTTGTGTAATTAGGTCTGTGCAGAACCTCCAGGGCGGGATTAAACACAAACTTGTTCGGATTTTTTATTTGATAAGAAGACTGACATCGATTAAATGTTCACGACCTCTAATTAAGGCTATACCATACAAGGTTTTAACAGGATAAGTTCATAAATGAAGTGGTTGTAGGTCATCACGCTCCGCGGACGGTAAGCCGGCGGGTTGATTGAAAGCCTCCCGCGCCATTATTACGCGCATTACATCTGGCCCGGGGCACAGGAAATTATTTATTGTTTCTGTCTTACCTACGTATTGCCTCGTAGCTCCGACCGCAATCTTTCAATCATCTATTATCAACCGAGATTACGTTTCCGTTCTCTGATATTATTAGCTGTAATGTCGCAAAAATGTCTTTGTAGCGTCCAATGTCGTTGTCTGGAGGAAAATGGTTACCGTACTAATATTGTACAGAATATCGAGCCTTTATTACAATCACATTTGAAAAAGTATTATACAGCTATTTATATCGTGACATTTTTCTTCATATTGACTCCACCCAAACCAAGCGAAATCATGATTTTCGTGTAGGTAATTTCTTGAAGATCTTTTAAGCAGCTAGCATAACCGTTATGGCATCGTTTTGCGTTCGAAGAGTTCATCTTCGTTGACGAACTTACCAAGAATATTTATGGTTTTTATTTCTAGTACTGTCTCTTGAAAATTTCTTTTTTTAATATTTAAAGAATTGACCTGTTGTGACTCTTACTCGCGTGCTAACTAGGTGCTAAGTTGTGTGTACCATTTTACGTACAAAATGTTTTAATCATGGAGATATAACAGGCGCCGCCCGCCGCTCTCATTACAATAATCACATTGTCCGCGTAATAAGCGGGTGGATCGCCGCCCGCCCGTTCCATGTTCGCCACATACCTAGTGTATCGATGGTACGTGGGAGTACGAACCGAAACCATTAATGCATTCTGACAATAATATTCGAGAAAATTCCGCTAAATGATCAAAAATGAAACATTTTCAACTAATCAGTGTGATATTTTTCCTTAAACTACTTTAAGAACCGTTTCTTAATATAATGTTATAGTCCAAGATCCCAGGGCCGCCAGACGTCACTTATATTCTGACGAACGAAATGTGGACGATTGTATAGTGTCAGTATGTACTATGATCGCATGCCTACCTGCTAGCTTGGTTAGACGGCCAATTTCCAGGTATCAGGTAATGAAGGTACCTAAAAACATTACTTACCTCACGTATATTCTCCTAGCTGATTTTCACGTATATTTTGGATAATATCGTTAAAAATAAGTCGACAATACTCCCAGACACTTTCCCGGCCGACGGAATATATATATATATATTAAATATTTTTAAATAAGTTTTTAAAATTAATTTAATTGTTAAATAAAATTAAAAATTGGTCAGCCCTCCTTGGGGAAGAATTACGAATTTACGTGAAGTTAAGTAATTATTTTGATAACTTTAAAGCGTCTGTTAAGCAATACGGCCGACGGAAAGTGTCTGGGTGTATTAACGACTTATTTTTAACGATATTATCTAAAATATACGTGAAAATCAGCTAGGAGAATATACGTGAGGTAAGTAATGTTTTTATGTACCTTCATCATACCTGGAAATTGGCCGTCTAACCAAGCTAGCAGGTAGGCATGCGATCATAGTACCTACTGACCCTATACAATCGTCCACATTTTGTTCGTCAGAAAATAAGTGACGTCTGGCGGCCCTGGGATCTTGCTCTATTACTGTTCCATAATTCCTAAAGTTCTTGAAGAGCTCTAACAATTATTTTATCACATTATGTGAGAAGAACCTGAACCTAACTTCAGTAAGTAGTAATAGGGTGATATAATATAAAAAGACCTACAAGTGATCGTAATAGCTATACTAGTTTACCATGCATTATTAGAATGAGTATTCTTAACTAACCTTAGCTTAACAACAATACCAAACGAAATGCTCTATACAGGCACTTTGCATAAACCACATAACTACACATGTATTACCAAATACATCAAAGCGTATTACAATTACGTGTTACCAAGGCTCGTTACTCCGCAGATACTCGCTCATAAATATCATTCATGATTCAATTCCGTTTCAATAACGTCTGACGGTGTCTTAAGATAGTACGCGACGCTGCTAAATAATTCTCTGCGTGTCGTAGTGGCCCCGGATGGACGGATGAACGAAACCGGTGGATAATTGCGCTAACTACGCCTTGTGAGCGAGTTGGGCGAGCGATGGCGCACGGTAAGCGAGGACAAGGTTTACACGGTATTGGTTCATTATACGTCTTTGTGTTAGACCCAATATATGTTACTGTTAGAGTATTTTCTTTTTAAGCGATGCAAATAAATGAATGACCCTTTTTTATTTTCGTAGACGTAAAAATATCTTCTCTAGGTCTGTAAAAAAGATGAATTGGGACACGATATCTTGTTGATTTCACTAACTAGTTTGATTTATAGATTTGTGTGCCTCTGCAGTCCCGTAAAAATACTTCACAATAGAAATGAAAGTTATGTAAGGAATACTGTAACTGTTCAGTGTCATTAGTTCATTACGTACGTTCTATTATTGAAATACCAAAAAGCTTCGATGGACGCTTATATTAAACAGTAGCTGTTCTACGGCTGAAATAAGAGATTTTTCATGATACATTAGTGTAGACCTGGCCTTACTGTTACTTGTATTGTGTTAAGCACATTGTACACATCGGTTGCGCTCGTCAAGACTGTCTGGTGAAGCTTTGTGTATCAGTTTAGAAGCAACTGTTTGTTCGGCCATGGTTGTTTGGTAATTTCACCGATTGGTTTTGACCGTTCTAGTACAACCAGGAGTTTAATATTATTAGGATTTAAAACTAGTGTTAAGATTTAGTTAAAAACACCGATTTCAGCTTGATTCAGCGGTACCCCGACTGAAAAATAATACTGTCCTTCAGAAAACTGTGGCTAAAGATAATTTTATATATTGTTGTGGGTAATTTAGGTTCCAGATAATGTTTATGCTGTATGTAATATTTATGTTATACCTACATATGTATGCGTTATACAATCATTATAATTATATTTTGTGTTTTATTTTTTAGCAACAACCTGATCAATTAGCTATAAACGATTATATTCACTAAGTAACCGTAACCGCGATGTTGTTCGTACCTCGATCCGCACTCAAGAGATCGTTATATATTTTCTAATGCACGTCTAGCCTTTATATCACCACCACCACCATTACCCGCTATTTGTCAGAATGGAACAATGGCGTTGCGTCACCGGTATAACTAGTCATAATAATGTCTATAAATTCAATGTTATTTAATAGTGAACTTTTTTCATCTATTTTTAATAAAATAAAACTAGTTTTTTTCTAAAATGGCGATAACTTATCTATTTTCTAGTATTGTGGGGTTGTGTCGTCTGCAGGATGAAGAGCCTACTTCAGTCGGAAGGGTCCAAACCAAACTGACGTTAGACAACAACAATTAAGCTACATTTAAAAAAAATTACCTATATAAACAGTGATAAAACTATATGTTTTATCTATACAGATAATGCAACGTCTGTTTACCATCGGGCAAAGTGTGGGATAAAAATGTGAACAAGGATGTAGCATACTTGTTCACTGTGAATGTATTGTACCACTATGACATAATTATGACATGTTAGATCTATGTACCTGAAGTTTATGCATGATGTATATTATACAGATAATAATTATCTTCATTTTATTTCTAAATATTCTTAGATTGTTTCGCTTTCATTGATCATTGTCTAAGAGACTGACTATCTGCGACGTTGTATAAAGTTTAAGTCCACTCAGTTTTTCGTCAAGTCTCTTAAAATGAATGTCAACACTGGTCTCGTCTATTCGACAGTTGCCGTAATGAGTTAACGCTTAGGAGTAAATCGCGTTACTTCACAGCGCAGCTAAACGCGCGTCCGATCAAGTAAGTGGACAAGATGCGCTGTACCTGGCGCGGGCCTGACACTCAGTAGTATGGAGACATAAAAGCAAGTAGTTAAATAGGGCTAACTACAACCTACTTGCCCATTTTCTAGGGGTGAAGCGTCCGTATATTTTTAATTAACATGAATATCACTCACGAGCCTTTATTCTAATATGCCAATCCATCAACATCTTTTCGGGTTTAATTGTTTTTAAACTTTCGCGACTTTGATACATATCAGATGTGTAACTTGGGACTTAATCGCGATAATATTTAAAAGCAACAACAGGGAGAGGCCCTAATAGTCCACTCGTGAACACGATCGGTACAATTCGACCGAAACGTCGGTAACCAAGAGGTATTGTACCTTTTAAATATTATCGCAATTAAGTCCCGAGTTACACGTCTAATGTATCTTAAGGTTTTGAAAGAAAATAAAATAATTTTATAAATCGTCCTAACTCCCAAAGAACATGTAAGCAATAACTTCATGTGTAACAAAGAATTCCTGTGTTTGTTACACAGGAATGTAAATGCACGTTTTATCATTAAGATATGATTTGCAGCTTCAGAAAATTTATTAGTTTTTTAAATCAAATATGACTTTACTTATATCACCTACCTAATTCTAGTAAAGTTTAGGTAACAGTATTTTCTGGTGGTTTAAGTATCGAAGTCATTTACTTGAGTACAAAAATAAATCATTTTTGGAAGCGAGGGTCACTGTTTAAATCAAAATTCAGCTGCGATAAAAATGTTACTAAAAATGACTTATAAGATTTTTATTTAATGTTCGCACTTAGTACCTATTGTTGAAGGCAAGTGCTTACCAGCGGAACATAAATAAAAAGTGATCCAAGGTCGTCTACCGTGCCTGGTGTCACAACGACGCACTACCCGCGCTCGCAAATAAGAAATGACGCCATGTCGACAACGGTTACGCCGGTTTTACTTTCAGAACTGACGAAAACTGTCAGATCACGTCGGCGTCTTCTTGTGCGATATTCGATATCGCGTTACAGTACCGAAGTTTTAACCTATTTATTTTTAGATGAAAATAAACTCAGTACCCTGGATAAAGCCAAAATCGTGTTGAGGTCGATAGCTTGAAGAACAATAATTATTCTTTTCTTCGCGGGGCCAACTAGATAGATTCCGTTTGTTGAAAAGGGGCTTACTTACGCTCTATGGATGCTTGTAATACCAGAACGTACTCGTTGATAATAATGCAAAGTCCTTTCGAAGCAACCCATGCATGTTTTTAAACTTGAGCAACTGTATGCTGCAATCGGATAGAAGTTGCTAAAGTTTAAAAACATTTATGGGCTAGAAGTGTGTTGGTATATATTATAAAATATAAATAGTTATTGCAAATATATAAATACATACAGTATGTAAAGACCCGTCTAACATTCGACAAAATTCATCGATTTAAATGTACTACGTACCTCAATGACAAAACTATATATTTTATGGATTACTATGTGAATATAATAGTAATAATATATTACGCAACGTAACTTAAACTGTATTATTACGTAATAATCTCTATTTAAGTAGTTTTGAAGAAACAATGTTTTAGAAATTTTAACCTGTTGTTCTTAGATACGTACCTACAAAGGTTTCAGGACAGAGGTTTGATCGAGTTATTGACTAAAACTAAAATAGTAATTAAAATGTCTATAATCATCATTGTACATTGCTAAAGACGGGGCAAGTATATAACAGAGACATTTATGTTGATCTATGTTGTGCGGTAATTATATAATCTCGTGAGTAGAGTGAACCTTAGTGTCATCGTCTCATCGTGTATTCATGAGGGCTTGATGGTGCCGCACCTTGCTCCACACGCGCCTCATCTCCGACTGATATTAATTATAACTATCCGCACTGATACGTGCCTGCGGATACCTACGTACAGCAGACAAACGACGGTGGAGCAAAGTGTGACGTAAGCACCTCTCACTCAACAGTTATCGTTAACCATTGAATCTATTTTGCAAACGTTTTAGAAATGTGCATAACTATAGGGAAACGGGAGTCACGCGAGATACATCACTATCTGAGACAGATAGTGATGTATCTTTTTACACAATATAACTCACCTCACCCTCAGCTTCCTTATTATATATGTATCTATAGTTTAATATCTATAATATAATCGATTAGTAAGTTGTGGTGGCGAACTGTCGACAGCACAATACATATATTTATTGTACCTGCAAAGTAAATCGGTGGATTATCCCCAACTCGTCGGGGTGTGAAAACAATAAAATATATTAAGTTTAATACACAAAGTTTTGCGGAACATAAATTGGAAATGCCAATCGTAAATAAATCCCGCGCAAGGGTTTGGAACTTGATGAATTTCATTTTATTCCAAGGATTATGAAAATATAGGTTTCAAGCTGGGAGTTGCGAAAGAGTTCATTAAAAAAGTTTTGTGTGTTGCTAAACCGTACAGAGGTGAGGGGAGGCCGGGGGGTAGTGAGGAGGGGGAGGGTTGTGACGTAGAGCGTACTGTGCTCGCGCACCGAGAATTTTTAACAACCGCGTACATGTTGTATGCAGCGCGCGAGACGCTCATTAAACGGAACGCACAACGGGACCATGAGAGTGGAAAGTGCCTTACCGGCCGATGCCTGGAACGATAACTATCATAAAACTACCTTATTTGTATTAAAAATGTAGTTAAGTGAATTTTATACAAAAAAAAGAAAATGCTAAGTTGGTTTTTGTTAGGATTGCATCCATACTACAAATACTACGATACTACAAATACTACAAATAAATAAAATTGAAGTGTCTGTTTGTAATGTCAAAATAATAGGTTTTTTTTAAGCTCATACAGTTATTTGTACGATACCTATGAGTAAAAATTAGTTTTCCAATTTTTGTCTGTCTGTCTATCTGTCTGTCTGTTTGTTTTGGCTAATCTCCGGAACGGGTGGACCGATTTAAACGGGACTTTCACAGGCAGATAACTGGTGTTATAAGGAGTAAATTACTTTTATTTTGGAAAAAGAATCGGGATCCGCGCAAAATATACAAATAAGTACACGCGACCGAAGCCGCGCGGAAACTGCTAGTTTTCAATATAACGAATTGTTAGTAACTACATAATATATGTGTACAATTTGCACTTTTTTGGTATCTATATGACAATGAAAAGACACGCTGTTCTTGTGTTGTTAAGAAGAAAGTTAATGACGTTTAGTCAGTTTTCTTCAATTAATATCTGCATCATTTCAAGATTATTGAACTTGTTTTGAGTGTTTATCCCTAAGTTGATTTTTGTACGGGTTTGTAGTAATAGGGGTATAATATGTACTAGGACTACTACTAGGGACGTAAAGAAAAAACCTTCCCCAAAAAGTATTAATATCCTTTGTTAACTTCATTAATACAGAAATACTGTTTATAGACGAGTTTATTAAGAAATATGGGAAAAGTCTCTCCAACAATAATTTGAAAAAAAAAAACGCGTAAGGTGTCTCTGGAACATCCGGTTGGAACGAAATTCTTTTAGCTATATAAATAATTATTTAATGGATTGAATAAATTGTATCAAAATATGGTAAATACTTTAAAAACTTGAAATTAAAATTGAGTCCTCTGTGAAAATTGCCCGAACTAATACATGGATTATTGGTATACAACCAACAGTAAGTTATATTAGTATCGCGCTAAATACACAGATGGTCTAAATAAAAAATCAACTATCACTCAGCATTTTTCGTTGTGCTCTTTTCCGCCTAGCCCTCATCCGCCGAGCGTCTGAAGTGTAACATGCGATAAGGAACTTCGTTCTAAAGCTATTTTTTTATAATTCCTAATTTTGATCATTAATCTGTACAATGACACAATTTGTCGTCTCCCTTTTTTAAATATTTACAGGGAAAAATAGCATCTAGTACATAAACGCAAGACCTATCCCGGTTGTTAACTACCCTTGGTACACAATAAACGTATAACTTTGTAGATAACTTACCCATATAATATTGCATCGTAATGTAGTGTAGTCTTAAAAGTGACATTATTTTGAAAGAAGCCTAATAGAGCTTAACTCTTGTGCAATAATGTACCAATGGATGTCATGCGATTTATAATGGCTTGCATATGATTGAACTGTATTTGTATACGAAAGGTCCAGCTGTCAAAGATGTCTCTAAAGTTTATCAGTGAGTTAAACTTTAGAGACATCTTCAAATTGGTGCTATATCTGTAAATATAATTAATTGTAACCTTATATTTTAAAAATACATTACGCGAAATTGCCCTCACTCAATAACCTCCTTATTGCGATCCCTTTATCGCTCGATAGTATCGACGAAATTGCATTCCTTAACTGATGTAAGTGTAGTCAAGCGTGAGTGCGTGTAACCGTAGTGACATCACACAATCCCGTGTTCATAGGTCAGTAAGCGACAATAATATCGCATTGTCGCCAGCGACAAATTGCACACCCCTGCGACATTCCCCTGAAAGATATATGACGAAATATGAGTTACGTCCTATACAAAAAGATTCTCATTTCCTCATTCAACTGCTCGTGAAAAACTGTCTCATATTTGTTGTACGTGTCGCCCTTCGCGGAACAGTGGCTTGTTTGTAGCAACCGTCGCGACTGCCTAATATCAGGATCAAAGAATGTTGATATATACCAGCTAATTTAAAACAAATTGCGCGACTACACACAGGTATTACAAACTCGGGATCGTGGGAAATTTCTACTCGGGGATTTCAAGAATGTAGTCACAAATGGCCGTACATATTTGCGTGGGCCGGCACCTTTTATTATGTTCGTATATGAAATGAATAATGGTGTCGCGCTAGGTACAGTGGAACGGGTCCCGCGCTCTCCGCGAGTACGTTGCTGTTCCAAGGAGGACATTAAGTTAACGCGCGTCTTCGCTTTGATATGCAAATGCGTCCGCGGCGACATCGCGCACGATGTATTTTTTCCCGCCGCGCCTGTTTACTTAACTCCTTTATTGCCATTCAAGCAGTAGAACAGAATAAGAAAACGTATAACAATGTTATTGGACGAAGAAGCTGGCAGCGGCTCCGCGCCTTCCGCGCTCCCTATTATAAAAGGAAAAGTTTATTGTTTGAGGAAAATTCTCGAACTGCGCACCCAATTTAGATAATTATTTTTGGAGAAACTTATTTGTTTCAGTAGCTACAAATAAGAAGCGGTTTGAAATGAGGGCTAAATTGATTTCAGCTGATGTTAGTTTTCTGCTGAAAATTTCCTTTTTACTACTCAAGTTGAAATACCCTTCGTGAAAAAAGAAATATCCAATTTTCCAATTGAACAAGTTAATTTTAAGTCGATATCATTTGTAACGACACCGGTCCTGGGTCGGTGGAGTTGTTGCCGCGTATATGGCTACAGCATAGCAAAATCGATCGTATCAC
Organism: Euplagia quadripunctaria; assembly: GCA_963859945.1. Classification (NCBI taxonomy): domain Eukaryota; kingdom Metazoa; phylum Arthropoda; class Insecta; order Lepidoptera; family Erebidae; genus Euplagia; species Euplagia quadripunctaria. The sequence goes on along the minus strand of OY982572.1, from coordinate 22,364,294 downwards.
ATGAGAGGGTGTAGCGCGTGCTGTGTCACGGTTAGTGCGCGGTACAGACTTCGTAGTGGAGTTGTCGCCTTCGGCTCTCACGTAGAACGTCCCATTTCTTTTTGAACAACATATTTATAGATTGCTTGTTACCCTTGTGGTTTTTTTAACGACTACTGTAATGAATAATGATATTTATGTAGGAAATAAGTAATTCACCTTTTAATGCTTTCATGAAGTGTTTCAGGTTTTCGTACCGGTAAGAATTAAAATCAACCCTCAAGCGTTGCCTTGTAGGTTGATTTTAATTCTTACAATGACCACTTTGCGCCTGTTGATCTGCCAAAATAATAATCAGATTAACGATGATACTAAAATGATAACTTATCGTGTAATATTGCTCAAGTACGTGTATATTGTTATATACATAATGTATATAAACTTAAATTTCGAGATGAAATGGACTCAACGCTTATCGATTTTTGACTGTAAATATCCATTTTTTAACATTGAATACAATAAAGGATTTCTATCTATGTATGAATAGTATTTTTATTGTGTCTATGTCATTCCATCGGTGACTGGTCACGCCCCAATATAACGAGTTTGCACGTAAATAAAGCTGTTCAGGCACTCGTCGGCACGCGAGGTCTTCCCATTAAAGCGCTCTGCGATTTATTACACTTCACATCACAACATAATTACAACAGGGTAGTTTACTTAGCCCTCCAAAATGCATTGATGTTTTAGAAAATGTAACTTTTTTTAAATAAACTTAGCAGTAACTGCTAAATTTTTTAATAAAAAAATGATGAAACATTTCTTTTTTTTTGAGGCGCAAATGAACTGCATAGTGCACACCCGAGAGTTTTCCCGAAGTATTATTATAATCCTACTAATATTATAAACGTGAAAGTTTGTGAGAATGTATGAATGTATGGATGTTTGTTGCTCTTTTACGTAAAAACTACTGAACCGAATGAAATGAAACTTGGTATGTAGATAGTTGGACTCCTGAATTAACACATAGGCCCTTTTTATCCCGATGTTCCTACGGCATCGGGACTCACGCGGGTGAAACCGCGGGGTGCAGTTGGTATATAATATTCTCGAAGGTTTGTTAAGCCAGCTAATCACAAACACTTTTATCTGTTTGAGGGGGTTTGCGGCCAGTAATAGTATTGTATTATTTTTATTTTATGAATAACGTAGCAAAAGTCAACAGTAACGCAGTGTAAATTATATACAGGTGTAAAGACAAAAAAAAATCTCATACTGTTGGTGTAATTTTGTAATACAATGTCAGTTGGCAATCCAAAAAGTTACTTAATATTTAATTTGAAACAACACAAGTTACACTGATATTAATAAGTATAGTAGAGAGAACTTTTTAATTAAAAAATGTATACTACGTCGGTGGTAAACAAGCATACGGCCGGACTGATGGTAAGCGGATACGGCGCTTGCAAGTCCAAAGAACTCACGTTGCCAACCCTTTAAAAACCTTTACACTCCTTTCTTGAAAATCTCGGCATGGAGCTCATTCCACAACCGGAGCGTTCACGGGAGGAAATTCTTCTGGAACCGTACCGTGCCCGACCATTTGTAAGGTGTGAGGATGCATAGGGCATTGGGCTGGAATGCTTTATATGTTACTGGTGCTCGCGAAACTATATCGAATTTTAAAATAAACTTTAATGTTTAATTATCTTCCAATAACATACATGCATACATATCTTACGCCATGTTACCGTTCAGAATAAGCAGAGACGATGGAGCGCCATTTTCCGGCCCCTCTTCCACATTAATCAGATCATTCATACACGCTTGCCGGTTACGGGTACTTAACACTTGGACTTTTTTCAGTATACGGCCGATCTGAACAGTAGGTATACAGTTTTTGGAGCCTACCCGCATCGACTCGCCCACTCGCAGGAACCTTAGACATTCGCACTTCACTGATCATTTTACGATACACGAATAGTTTGTGCGTGTTGAAGCATTCCTTTCTCAATTATTTTCACTTCATCTTTCAACCCACACTGTTTTCTTATCTCATCATTCCTCACTCTATAAACTTATCATCATACATACTTTTCTCAAAATATCAGGCAAGACATTATAGGACAGTTGTAGCTTATAGACTGATTTTACAAATAAGATATATAAATACCGGACAACATCCTAGTGCATCCAATTTAAGGAATTTTACAGCACAAATTTTTCTGAATGTTTGATAGTCACTTGTTCGTTCAATGCCTGACCAAATATCCGACGTGTCTTAGTACTTCATTTACTTAGAACGTGTCCTTCCTTTTTATTTTGCTATGCAGCTCGGCCTGCCCTGCCTGTAATAATTCGCTAATAAAACATAAGCACCTTGTAATTGAACAAATAGTAAACCGATTGCCCTTTTGTTTACTTTAAGCGGAGAACATTTAACGCGTTAACATACTGCTTTCGTCTAACTTGAGAGTATTGAGAGCATGAATATACTTTAAAAGCCGTCAACAGGACTGGCGTGTCCTACTTGTAACACACGTAACACATTTGTTATAACAACTACATCATATGTCACCTAAGCCAGTTATTTACATTAATTTTATTTAGATTTTTTTAATATCGTTTTTTTTAGGGTTCCGTACCCGAAGGATGACCAACGAGACCCTATTTTTTTTGTTTATATCATAGGGGGCAAACGAGCAGACGGGTCACCAGTCACTAAGCATCCGCTGTCCATCCGTCTGTCTATCTGTCAGCGCACTATATCTCATGATCCGTAATAGGTAGACAGTTGAAAATTTCACAGAATTTGTATTTCTAACAAATAATAAAAATAAATTAAAATTAAAGTTTTTATCCCACTTCTGATATTAGCAACAATCTCACCACTATTGCTGCAAACTATTAAATGCATTAAATAAAAGTAACTGCTATGTTGTTCTTATCCCGATCAACACTCAAGTGACCGATATATCGCTTATAATGCACGCCTAGTCTTTTTATCACATTAATATCGCCCACCATTTGTCACCGGTATAACACGTTATAATAATGTCTATTATCTAATTTTCATTGAATAGTGAACTGTTTTATCGTCTATTTCAGTTTACCCCTATTATTTTAAAAATAGATACGAATTTTGATGCGGTGACAACATTATTTAAGATCTAAGAAATAACAACACGTCTGCACTATTCAACATTATTATGATTGAATTCTGACACTTGTTCACCTAGTCTATGTTGGAGTGACACCTTATGTTAAAAGTCAAATGTATCTCTAACATTTACATTTTTTAATGTTATTTATTATAATAATTCACTTAGTATTATTATTAAAGTATATTAATAAAAAAACAATTGAATAAAATAGTAAAATATCTAATGATATCTATTCTTAATAACGGTTCTTACACTTAATTGATTTTTAGTTTGGCCTTTATCAGTCTGCTATACCTTACAAACCTTTTGAACTTAATTGAATACTAAAACTAAGTTAAGCATAAAAATGGGTTCACGCCAACCCATTTTTATGCTAACGATCTGTTGTGCGCAATCGACAAGATATCAATAAACTAAAAACTCGTAATGTATCATACAAATAACAACGTCAGTGCGAACGAAAATATAAATATTCAGGCACTAATATTTAACTAATACTCTCAGGAATAATATTAGATGTTTCACCTAATCTCAACGTTATATTCCCCGATAAATTGAGGGTAACCCTACGTATGTTTTGTATTGTTTGAAATCTAAACTTAACTCAGTGATTTGGCTAAATGAAAACTATTCATAATGTAGCTACCCTATTGTGTGACTGGTTGTAACCACTGGTTGCGTAGGACGACGACAATGTAGTGCGTTAATTAACTTTGTGTCAACTATTTCGTATCAAAAGACTTTATCCGCTGGCGGTTTGGCGAATCACTTAAACCTGTGCGAAGTGTATTTACATTAAATAACCAACAACTGTGCGAATCCATAAATCTCTTTGGTTGTGGCGAGGCGGGATGTGCGCGGGGAGAGTGGGGAGGGGGAAGAATTAAGACATAATAAAAACGCGGCCGCAACTCGCGGGTCATTAATAACGAGCGGCCACTCGACATCCACGATAGTGGCACCTACACACACCACCGAAATTGAGCTGGCGAGATAAGAACAGCTTATATTTTGAAACACTTTTATTAGCTCTACTTCTAACAAGGTATACAAATTATCAGGTAAATATTTAACGCGGTTCCCCACACTAGGTAAGCCTGTATCGTGGGGTCCCAGCCAAACGTACTTACATTAAAGGTTTAGAGCTCCTACATTTCACAATTTGTAAATATATTAGAAGAAAAAAAAAACAATGTTTATATCTTTAAAAAGAAAGATGCTTAAAATTAAGAGATTACGTAATTTAATTACTAAGTATATTGTGTCAATTGTTATAAGTTATACTTGATCATATGTTTATTGTATTTCGGTTTTGGTGAAAAATAAACGAAAATTATATACATAAATTATATATATATATTATATATATTATACTATAAATATAACACATATTCTATATACCACCACCCGCCCACTGGTAAACTGCAACACGCGCCGCTGACGCACGCACTGCATGCGCTCGATGCGATGTTTCGGCAGATTGATTTATTTAACTGTACTCTGAATGAGTTCACATTGTAAATTATCCTCTCATTGTGCATAATAGACGTATATGTGCTTAACTTTTATCTTAAGTATGTAAGAACAATATTGTATTAGGTAGTAACCTGTGATGATAGTTGTATGTGGTAAACAAATAAATAAAAATCAAATAAATAAATGAATATATAAATATATATTTTTTGTTATAGTAGTTAACAACTTTTCTTTCTTTATAGGTGAGTTTACTTAACCATTCATAGGTTGTTATTGAAGTGAAAACTTCTTTAGGCACGTTGGGCACTTTTGGTATGTGAAAAAAGCACCGAGCTCGCGTGACCGTCACGCTCAGATACATACGTATATACAGCTGTGTGTGTGTGTATATCTAAGTTATTGACAGTTTTTTTATCTCTGGTACTGTATTCAGAGGCATGTCACAACATTTGGAAGGAATATTATAAATGTAAGCTGATAGGAACGGGTACAAGCGTTGGGCAAATTTCGTGCGACAAGCGGGTGATAATCCGGAGATGAAATAACTATTTTGTGCACAGGTAATATAATAAAGTATATAAAAAGTTTACGGGCACTTAGGAATTGACTTTCCTCATAGAGTTTAGTGGTTGGGTATGGTCTTGGTTTTTTTGAAAAAGAAACTTAAAACTAGAAAAAAATTGTAATTACGTAACTTAAATGATAATACTATAAATGGCATCTTGGAGCTGATCTGATGACAGAGCCAGGAGGTGGATAGTTGAACTCTTCAGTGGTTACTAGTATACCCCTTGGGCTCATATGATTTGTTTTGATGTGTCCAACAGATTGGGCTCAGTAACGATGGTCCGATAATGAAGCCAGAGGTGGATAGTCATTAAAACGTGTTGCCTTTAGTTTTACTAAACTACATAAAATTATTAGTTTTTGTTTTGTTCAAAACAAAAACTAATAATAATTCAATGTTATTTGTTCAATTGTAAAATGTTCAGTTTTTTACCATGAACTGGACAAGTTTTGAGAATCTACTTTCATTAAATTATAATATACAGGTGAAGAGAGAAAAGTAAAAAAAAGCTTATAAGCTTAATTCAATTGGCGAGTTGTTTTTAGCAAACAAAACATATATTTTAATACTTTAACTTTGACGTTTTACACTTATTATATTTCATTTCCGTCAACAAATAAATTCAATAAGTCACCGGTACAGAAGGTTATATTACTGTTACAGATATTTTTATAGCTGTGACCGTGGAGATGTGTCATATTTTATTTTGCGTGGCTCGTACAAAGATAATATTATAATAATTCAAATTATATAATAGAACTAAAAAAAAATAATCTTTACATTTGATTGAGCACTTCTACTAAATGCCGAATACTGAATTTCACTTTGACTACATTCTTTATTTGAACGCCTAAAAATAATCCTTACTATACTTAATATTATAAATGCGAAAGTAACTCTGTCTGTCTGTCGGTCTGTCGCCCTTTCACGCCAAAACTAATGAACCGATTTAAATGAAATTTGGTACACAGATAGTCTAGAGCCTGAGAAAGGACATAGGCTACTTTTTAATGCGAAAAAAAGGGGTCTAAAAGGGTTGAAAGGTGGGGATGAAAAGTTGTATGGAAGTATCGTCATATTTAGAGCTAGAAGCTTCAAACTTATTTTTTAGACTGTTGATCCGATATAAATACAATATTCCACGCGGACGAAGTCGCGGGCACAGCTAGTCTAAAATAAACCTGATTCCTACCTTTTTGTATAGAATTTTGTTACCTGAGGTCAATACCACCAACCATATAGTTTAAAACTTGAACTTTGTTAGGTGCGGTGTGAGCGAGCGCCGCGCCGGTGTGTTCGCTCTCTAAGTCGATTCCGTCTCTATTATTTATCTGTCTGTGCACTTTGCGTCTACACCTACTTCCACTTGAAAGTTGCCAACAAACAGTGCTGCGAGAACTGCTCTCCTACTCTTGCTCCCTATGAATATTTAGAGGAAACTCTTCTAGAAATATTCTTAAGTTGTGCAAGGTAGTCGGATGCTAATTTCAGTTTATATGTAAGTATATTAAAAAACTTTTATTATACTATAATTAGTCAAGTTTTACATTTAAAAAATTCATGTAGGTATGTTTAAAAATAGAATTATCCTATTTGAGGGTTAATTTTTTATTCCGAGTTCAGAAAAGGAGGAGGTTAATTGAACTGTATTTTTTGAGTTTATGTTATGTAATATCGTAATATCATAAACAAATATAGACAGATTATAATAACTCGTCTTTTCTTCCAGAGCGGTAAATACTATGAAATTTTAAAACAAGATTAGACGAATTTGACGAACGAACTTTTAGGGCAGCAAAAAGGCTAATTAAATTAAAATTAATGTTTAAATTATAGTTTGAAGTGGCATGATTCAAAACGTTGAAGTCTTCATTTATTCTTAGTCGTATTTGTTTAAAAGAATAACTATTGTTTGTTTAAATGTGAAATGCTTCTTTGAATGCGTAGTTAATAAACGCGTATAGCGTATTATTTTTTTAATTAATTATAAATATTTAAAAATAGTATGAAGACAATTAATTTTCTTTATTTATAAAACATTTAAGTAATAACATTTACTATAGAATAACTTAGTGTTGCCAGTTAACAAAATCCGGTAAATAACTTAGGCTCGATATCCTCGTTTCAGGACAACTGAGGAACTATTACTGAAAATGTAAAAGTTCCGATATTGTTCATAGTAGGTATTACATGAAACTCAACAAAACCTATTTGTAGCACACAGAAATACTCGAGCAATAACTTTTCCAATAGCTTTTCATGAACAATCGGTACTTGGTTATAATCTAACTTAACATAACGACAAATCAACCAGAGCTTATAGAACAATTGAGGCACGGCTTCTATTGTAATGAGCACGGTTTTTATGAGGACTCGGTGCGTTGCAACTTAAAACACAGCGCGGTAGAACCAAAGTCCCGTTGTCACGGGACTAGAGGTATATATAGGTCTACGCAGTAATGAATACAAGAAATAAAAGCGATTGCTACAGATTGTTGCTTCCTCCGAACCACTCAACGTACACTGCGCAGATATTTATATAGAATGTTCACTTTAAATTCATTAATTCTATAAGAGACAGGACCAATTATGAGTATCAAGTAACAAGTAACTGTGTGGCGTTTGATGCCTGGAGGCGACGTGCTTCTAAGAGCGGGCTGAAAAAATACTGAAAAAATGGTATAAATAGCTCTAAGTGTTTAATATGAGATAGACCACAGTATTTTTTGCACGAATTAGAGGTAATAAATAACTCAACCCTATAAAAGATTACAAGACTCAACTAGTGTAGTAGAGTGGTGATTTTTATCGTGCGTTTCATAAGTCGAGTCTCGAGCTGGCTTACTTAACTTAGTTTTAATTAGGTATTTATGCGGAAATTAACGCGTTAACGTGCTAATAAAACTTAGTTTATTTTAACTAAGTTTTATTGCAAAGAAGCAATATTGCCAGTGATGAGTCAGAGGATGACTAACTGATCAAAAATCGATGCCCCGTTCACTTACTTGAACATTCTTGGTAATTGCACTACAACATTTAATTATACAGCGTGTAAGTATCACCGTCGCGAATAATTTACAAAAACGTCTTTCTTTAAATATTTATCACAGTGCAAAAGTCAGTTCATCATAAAAATGCGAGATTAAGATTTACAGTCATTAGTTTGATTTTGCGCTACGCAATGTAAACGGTTGTGTGCGGTGCGGCGCGGTTCGGCGAATTACCTTAAACGTTCGGCGCCGTCAAAGCAGCTGATTGCATAAATGCTGTTTAATTGAATAAGTTGCTTATTGGCCGTATGGGGTATTTATTGTTTTTTTTTCGGTTTCAGTTCTGTTCACTCATTGTGATATCACTTACATCCAAAACCACTTTAAAAAAAAAATGAATTTTCCGGCAGAATTGTCCAATGATTTTGAACTCAGAATGATGTCCTGAATCTACTATTTCAAGATTCGGCAGGCCGTTCCTTACACCCGTTATATATTACTAGCGACTCGCCCCGGCTGCGCACGGGTGCAATGTAGATACTAATATGGAGCATTGTGGAGTGATTAATAAAATTGTGATTATGATTAGTCTATGCCACAGGATATCGTTATTTATAATATTTACAGCTGTATTTTGATGAGGCTCGAAAGTGCGACATATAACTGGCCATGTGAGAAACACTCAACGTTCTAATCTAAACCTGCAACGTTGAGTGTTTGACCCTGTAACTTATGGTCATTGCATAAGAACGGTAAATCCGATGGTATTAGAGGAATCCGGGGAATTAAAACATCTTCTCCAGTACCACATCCGGTAAGTATTGTGCACTCTATTATGAAAGTTTTCAGGGACTTTATCAGCAATAGCGTACCATTACATAATTTAGGCGGATTAAGGTTCCTTAATAGAATAACAGGACAACCTACTTCCAACACCAGTTTATGTGGAAAGAGTCCAGACGGGTTCAAAGAATTAAGAAATTCTGTGGGAAAATGAATAGCCTCTTCAAAATCGAGTACAGTGTTGACTGAGTAGTATATTTTCGTTGGTGCATCCATCTTTGAAATAATCAAGTTATTCACCTTATCTTCCTGTTCGTTAGAAGGTGACAGAATCGCTCTTTCTTTGAACCAAGATATAGTCTTACAACTTATGTTATCAATGTCGGGATAAATTAATTTTAATATTAATAAAATATTAATTAAAACACAAAGGTTTTGATTGTCTAGGTTAATCCTTCCATTATTTTGTGTTAGATCTCCGTTGCCAACTTTGAGCAAGATCTCTGAAAAAAGCCTATTCTCACGTGAAGACAACGAAACTCTCATGCTTGTTTTAAGTTCCAATTTATTGACGTGTGGCCAAAGGTAAGGTCTTTGTAATGAAGCATTTATTTCAACAGCACGTGTATGTACCTCTAGTCATAACTGGGACAATTTGACGTACATGAGTCACCTGATAATAAAATTGTGCATCCACCCTTTGGTGAGTTTTTGTGTGTGGCTTCGTCTCAAACTATTAGTGAGCAATCACGCATCAATTTTCCCTTACTGCTTTATTTAGAAATGACACTGTTAGTATCATCAGTAGCAATCTTTAGCAGGAGTTTAAACGTTACAATGTAAATTTTACCAGTAGATCTGACTTTGGCTAAAATCAAATTGATTAAAAATGTTTTCCCTGCGCCTCCTGGAGTATCAAGGAAAAAGAATTTCCCTTCATTCTTATCAATAATTCATGGCAGAATTTACTTTATTTTCCCATAAATTAGTCTGTGTGGGTGATTCTCTGGTTCTCTGAACTCTACGTCTATCCCGTTACTGGCTAAAGGGAGCTTCACGCTCTTCTGACGATTCTCTATCTTTACCTAACCTATGTTTGAAGTACATCTTCCAGACATGACTGAAATATCTCTTACTCTCTCTACAGAAAAAAATAAACGATCATCAATAACAAAAGATACTCAGTTCTTTTTTGAACTTAAATAATCTTAGAATTATGAGAATTAAAGAAATATTATTTAGTGAAAAAATTATCTTAGTTAGTACTACAAACTTACTTACTATTAAAAAAATTATAATCAACAAAAGAAACTCACAAACCTTATGTAACGTTACAGGTATAGGTAATAATTTATTTCTTTGAAATCAACTTTGCCTAAGTAGCGAAATAGATAAATTGACCTAAATAGACTAATAGATAAAAAAGGTAAAATAAAAATGTTTTTAACAATAAATTAAACCGACGAAAAAATAAAAAGCAAAAAAAATAAAAATCTTTTAAGTCTTAAGTATTGAACTAAATAACATAAACTATCAAATTTTAAGTCGACGCCAAACAACAACTGATTAATTATCTAAATTTTATATGTACCTACCTTTTCTTTTTTTAAAAGACAACTCCCGCATTAGGAATTACTCCTGTGTCGCGGGGGACTTTACAGACATACAAATAACGGACACAAATAACATCCAGACTCGGGTGGGAATCGAACCCACGACCTATGGCATAGCAGTCAGGGTCACTAACCACTAGGCCAACAGGTCAGTCATACCTATGTATTTTATTATTTGGCGCCGACTCAAAATAAGTTTATATAAAATTTGATAGTTTAAGTAAATAAGCTCAATACTTAAGACTTAAAAGGTTTATTTGTTTTTTGCTTTTTAATTCTTTTCGTATGTTTAATTTTTTGTTAAAAAGATTTTATAATATGATTTTTTTCATCATTACCTAAGCTACATGATATGATGATGATTCTAAACGCAAAAACCTCATAAAGTAATGAAAAGTAAACAGAAACACTATTAATTCCTACAATTATCGAGGGTTTCTCTCAATTTTATCAGGATCCCATCATCAGATCCTGACTTTCTTGACATGGGACCACCCTTGAGGTACCCTATCAACAAAAAAGAATAATCAAAATCGGTCCGGCCCGCCAGCCGCTCTGCCCCCACTTTTTAAATCTCTGATATCTTCTAAGATATTCATTTTAATAATATGCTGTAAAGGGCAATTTTGATCTACATGAAATGTACAACGTATCTAATGCATTTAATTGGATAAGGAATAATACTGTATTGTTTAAAATAGTTTGGTAAATAACCTATATTTTTTTTGTAATCTGTAAAAGATAAAAATGGTTACTGTGGGTTATCTTTAGGAGATAAACATATACCATCGCGGACTTTTTTATCGATCTTTTTAAGATATATAATTCCATAGTACATTAATTTGATCTATCTCGTAAGGTTTAGCCAGCGTTTGCAATGTAAGCGCACAAAAATATGTTTGTTACGACATGACATTACAAATCTTTGAATTTCTCGACTTTTGTCTACAATAATATGCATGTATACTACATATAAACCTTCCTCTTGAATCACTCTGTCCTTTGGTGAAAACCGCATGAAAATCTGTTTCGTAGTTTTTCCGTTTATCGCGAACAGACAGACAGACAGACGCGGCGGGGGACTTTGTTTTATAATCTGTAGTGATGATGATAATTATGATACAGGGGTCACACTGACTTTTTAGAAAATAAAAAAAACGGAATGATGTAGAAGCCTGTTAATATATTTATTGCTTTTCGAAGTAGTCTCTGTTCCTTTCTAAGCACCGTCGCATGGATGGTCGATGGAACCATTGAAAGAAGGAGTGAGCCCACTCTTCTTTAGGGATCTCTTAGACGCCTTTTTCAAACGCTTTTTTCATCTTTAGGGTTCATAAAACGAATCTCTCTAAGTTTCTATTTTTTTTGGAAATAAATAAAAGTCACAAGGTGCCAGGTCGGGGTTTTTCGATTTGATAGTCCGTCTGGCAGAGTGAGCTGGAGCGTTGTCGTGGTAGAGGAGGATCCTGCTTCTTGGGAGCTGCTGTCTAACATTTTCAAAAACAACTGGTAGACGATGCCTGACATACCAAGCTGCAGTAACAGTCCTTTTATCTTCTAGAATGATTGTTGTGAAATGACACGTCCGTCCAAAGAATGAGGCAATCATCTGCTTCCCTTGACTTCAGCCGTTCTTTACTTCTGTCGGAAAATCTTCGATTAGAAATATCCATTGCGCAGATTGCCTTTTGCTTTCAGGTTCCTAATAATATATCCAGCTTTCATCACCTGTGACGATGCCATATACAGCATTCAAGTCAACGCCGTCATACTTTTCAAGACAGATTACCCAAGAGTTCCTAATTCTAAATTTAAATAAATTTTTCATTGGCTGCTTTTCTTACTGGTTTATTCTAAAAACTTTCAGCGTATGTATTTGTAAAAGTATTTTTATCAAAGGTCTGGTTACCATGGTATATATTTGGGTTCAAAGAACCGTGTGTGAGATGTCTTAAGTTATTTTTATTTTCTCTTTATTTTCCTTAATAAACATTTCAATCACATGTTTAAATATATTTATAAATAAAAAAAAAGAGTCCCTACGGTATCGTTTACAGGGACCAAGCTACCTAACAGCTAACTATAATATTTATTATAGTTATTATTTATAACGATCTTGATAACGTAAGCTTTCAGGTGTAGGTTTACGCTTAACGTCTGCCAGATGTTTTTCATTTTTTCATGCGAGCCCATCTGGAAGAAACCTCCTTTCGAAAAGCCGAAGCTAGTTCAGCCCACTAATCGGATGACGGTCTGTGTAATACATACAGTTATTTAAAAAAAAACGACTGTTTACAATTACTTAAATCAATCCATATTATAGCCGTTATAAGATTTCTGTAGACTCGATTTAGGCTACCGATAATTTACTTATACCTTTCCACGAATCAAGTTGGAATACAAAAACGAATTCGCGAGTGTGAATCAGGCCATGCCCTCCAACAAAGTTGACATTCTGCACAGCGCGCGACACACCGCTTTATCACGTCTTTAGCACTACCTCACGCGGCGCTGTTTGCGCGCGGCAAACACCCGCCCGTACCGCACCGCACCGTACCGCGCGACGTACGTACGGCACGAGTGCGGCGGTTAACATGCTTACGCTTCTAAAATTATAACATTTATGATTTCATGTTTATAGTGAGGTTGATAGCATTTTATTCAAACCCTGTCTAGGTATTTCGCCTTCTACAGTAGAAGCACAGAATAGTACCAGTAGTAGAAGTTTAAGTCATACCTATGCCTTAAAATAATTTTAAATGCAATCACTTCATTACTATGCATGGTTTTGTAGTTAAAACATTTTGTTTTTTTCGTAAGTTTTCATGCTAAGCAAGTTACATTTTTGGTACGCTAGTGCTAAGGTTGGCCCTAACATTATTAAGAAATTCTTCACCAAATAGATAGTGTCGTTTTCGTTAAATGTTAATTTAATTAAACTAATCAATATTGACTAGTTTAGTGTCTTTAGTCTTTATATTAAAACTAGCTATCACTTACGAGAGTAAAATTACTCACATTATAAAGTTTTGCCATTGAATAAGTAATTAGCGAATTGAAACAAAGATAAAGACGAACCGAAAATTCATGTAATTGATCCCTTGACCATCGGTTTAAATCTGTTGATTTTATTCCTGAAATACTTAACAAAGTAATTATTTTGAAAATGTACATGATGACGGGCCAACGATTGAATCATTTTCTTTTCTTTTAAAAATTGTTTTTTATATTCAGATATCATCAATATGAAGCCACTTAAGCGTCCAATTAATTCAAAAGTAAATTATCCACGAATAATGTAAAGAGCGCAATTAACATAAATTTTAAATGATATTTATAAGCGCGCAGTGATTGTCAAAATTTATGAGTGATGTTAACGGTAGGGGCGCACGTCGGCGTCGGACGCTCGCTGTAATCCTGCCAAATGAATGTTTGCCCTGCTACCCAAAGCTACGAGTGCTACGAAATTACCTACAATCTGCTATGGCACGTATCAGGGCGTTCAAAACTACAAGCTTTGCGTTTGAGTATTACTAGGCCTTATGTAATGTTGAAAATATTATGTTTTTCATTTTAATACTGTGATGGCAAAGCTAGGCTAGGCTATGCTATTATTAGCTAGAAAAGCTTGTATAAAATATGTGTACTATATAAAAATATAGGAATTATACGTCCAAACATTACATGAAATAATAGATTATGTTACTCACTTACATGGACACTGTCCTTTTACAAGAGAAAAGGTCTAAAAGCAAATACCAAAACAATGCTTCTCTCGACTTTCTAATGTTTAATGTTTAGTATGCAATAACTTATTAGTACCTCATATTATGCTTGCTATGAGTCTTCTTTAATAACATATTTGTACAATGATACAATGACTCTGATGTCATCAAGCATAAAGCTTTAAAATACCAGTTGACGTGACAAATAAATAATATCACTATTTTTCTCGGGCGTTTAACAGAAACTATCAAATAAAACGGACACCGGTAACTCACACAAAAATCGTGCCATAACTTGGCACTCACTGCTATTGCTTCGTACCTAGTCAGAAAGAATTGTGAAATACTCAGCGCACCATAAACAACAGTTATATGTCGTCGTCGAGACTCTCCACGAGACACACGAGCCCCGAGTGAGCGCCACAGAAGTGATTCAATTTCCTCACAGATACTTACTGTAGTTAGTGGGCACTTGACGGGCGCCCGGCCCAACCAATGATATGTGGCGGTCAATGCATTTGAATAAAGTCGCGCTCTCCAAAGTGCGAAGTGTGGAAGTGCTTCCTACTGGTTCCTATTTTTGGCGTCTTTATTTAAGTTAGTTTTGGGGATTGAAGGAGGCGTTCAATTTTCAACACGCTTTTATTAGCTTTACTTGTGACTATGTAAACAAATCTTGGAAGTCAATTTTAACCTACTTTTAATTGTCGTATCGATATGAAACTTTGGTTTGGTTGTCATCCGAATACATATATCGTACATACAAAGTTTCATATCGCATTATAATTTGGCATCTTAGGGCTGATCTGACGACGGAGCCTGGAGGTAGATAGTGTAACTCTTTAATGGCTACTAGTAAACTCCTCGAGTTTGGGCTCATATGATTCATTTCGACGAGTCCAGCAAATTATATTTAGTAACGATA
The DNA here is from genome assembly GCA_963859945.1 of Euplagia quadripunctaria. Taxonomy (NCBI): domain Eukaryota; kingdom Metazoa; phylum Arthropoda; class Insecta; order Lepidoptera; family Erebidae; genus Euplagia; species Euplagia quadripunctaria. Next base: position 22,349,071 of record OY982572.1, on the reverse strand, counting down.
ATCTGATTGTGGAGCTTCTTAACTGCTCAAAACCAAAAAGCAGTAGTACTTATATTCTTTACGATTTCGTAGGGGCTACAAGGAACGTGATTTTTTTTGACGTTTTATACTCAATTTTAATAATGGCAATAGGTAGAATCTTCAAATGTTCACGGAGTGTAAATTACTACAAACATTTATACATCGTCATAGCGCCTGTCTCTTGGTTCTTAATTACGAAAGTATTCAAAAAGTACATACTGTTAAATCTTGTACGATAGTGGAGAAAACTTTGTGCGCGAGTCCGACTCGCACTTGGTCGGTTTTTTATTTATACAAATAATACATACAGGTTATGTATTATAGTGTTGAATGGAGGCATTCTTCATGAGCTTAAACTTCACTATAGGTACTTCTTTACACGAATAGCAGTTACCCGAGCTACAGACCGTATTCCTGCGGGTATTCAATCGGCGACAGCGCTATTGGAATTCATATACATATCTGTGCGGGATGCTCTACAATAAATCAATAGCGTGCAACCACGGTGACGGGTTCCGACGGCTTTTTAACATGTACCGCATACACTGCTGGCGAGACAAGAGCATGCATTCCGTCAAATGGAAATCATGCCACATACATACATTGTATCATAGCGGTCGAAAATTGTTTTATAATTGACCAAATCTGTCAAATTGGATATTGCTGCTGGATTGAATTTGTTGGCAGGGAGGCTAGGGAGCAAGTCTTTTGGAACCAGTTACTTACGTATATCACATACCGTACTTACGCACTTTTCATATACCAACCAGTGCGTTTTATTCCTACAAAGTGTATCCCGAAAGTAATTTTATAATTAAAATAATATACAATTAGAATTTCTTTTGTCCCAAATTTTCGCGTTTGTTCCCTTAGTTTTCGGTGAATTGTAATGTTACCGAGAATTTGTTTGGCCATCGCCATCTTATGTACTGGGTTTACTTTCCCTGCATTAAAAAAAAATGTTTTTAATTTTTAGATATTTTTTTTTTATGATACAGCATTAGAAAATACATACAACCCTGAATTTTCAACCCTCTACGATCAACCCCTATTTTTAATCGCGATTTTTATATTATTCTGTTCCATCCACAGATCCGCAATAGGGTTTCAAGATGGCAATCGAATACAATAATTGTAGGTACGAAAAATTTTCATGTATAGTTTATAATTACAATTTACTTTACTTATATATTTTTTTTAATTTAAATTTATCTTCAACCTCGCCGGTCAAGAACTGATCAACTTATACCAATCGATCAGTTATCCCCACCCACCTGGTACACCCATCTAGCGTTTTTATGTAATATATATTTCTTCTGTGCGTGTGTATGTTCCTGAACTCCTCCTAAACGGCTGACAGATTTTAATGAATTTTTTGTGTGTCTTCAGGTGGATTCGAGAATGATTTAGATTTACAATTGGACCCGGTAGATGGCGCTGCGATAGGGTTACAGGAATAATGACCGATTTTAATGAAATTGTTTGTGTGTCTTCAGGTGGATTCGAGAATGGTTTAGTTTTACAATTAGACCCGGTAGATGGCGCTGTGATAGGATTCCAGGAATAATATTTTTTTAAGTTCAGGCAGGACAACGTCTGTCGGGTCCGCTAGTATTTCAATAAATTTACACAAAATCTTAACAAATTATACACGTAAACCTACCTCATGCATCACTCTGTCTATTACTGAAAACCACATGAAAATCCGTTTAGTAGTTTTTCAGTTTATCGTGAACAGACAGACAGACAAATGCGGCGGGGGACTTTGTTTTATAATATTTATATCTATTATAGAATCATGGTTTTGTTTAACTGTTAAACTAAACCATCATTTTCAGAGTCAACTGACAGACAGCGGGCGGGGCCGTACGGCGATGCAGCATGCGCAGGTTGTAATTTACTAGTTAACATAGAAGATGTCACACAGCTGCGTCCTGCCCCGCCCGCTGCCTGTCTAAACCTTGGTATTCTTAGTGCCTAGTGTGAGCAGTTTACATGCCTACAGCTTGAATTAAACGAGCGTCATTTAATATCAATCTTGTATTATCCTATAATTCCATACGATAAAAAACCAGCTTTAGTCACTCCAATGTATACACGGTTGTGCGAGTGTCTACGGCAGATCTGCACTCGCCTTTTAGTTGATTGAGTCGTCCGCCACTGACTTATTGTTGCGCTAAAGTGCATCCGCGTCTCTCGACGCATTCATCGAACTTCGCCCAAACACGATGGTTATACGAACATTGTGTATACATTTTTTATTTATATTGAGGCTGATGATATTTAACCTAATTCAATATCGACATACTCAATAGATGTTTAAAGTAGATACCTCTGATTTAACTGATATTTAATAATGCAAACATAAAATTAATTGACACAACAGATCTATATTCGAAGGTTCCTGGCCCAAAAATCAGTATAAAAAAATGGCATTACAACGCATGCCGGGTGCAGCTAGTTTAGAATAAATATATATGCATCACACAAATAGTAGTAGTAGTGACGGATAGTTGATAATAATCATTTTAATACTTTATTTTTTACCTCTATTTTATTATATGGATGTTTGTTACCTTTAATGACATTGCGTACCTACTATTTACTTCTGCATATTGCGCTATGGACGCTTAAATTATCTTAGATAATACACTTCGACAAGCAAGTCACATCCATCAACATTTAATAGACAGCTTATGGAGTAGATAGTCGCCTACGAAAGAGCATGTGTGCAAATTTTAGATATCAGAGTAAGTCTTTCGATGCAGCGTATTTTAATTTTTCAATCGGCCCGAGGCGGCAGCGGCACTAAAAAGTGTGCGGTTTAATCGTATCGCACGCCACGGCTCCCTCGAACACTGCGCCCTGCCTCGCGCCCTCCCTCTAAATATTTCAAAGGAAATCATTATATTGCACCGTTATCGGTGAGATTTTCTATTTTGAATTGTTAACCCTGCCTTTACGCCACCCCGCCGCACGGGCCCGAGCTGTGAGTAGTTGAGGATACTGCTTCACTTTTATTTGGTTATTCGCTTAATTACGTGGGTGGTGTGCGAGCACATACAATTTCTTACGTCTAAAGTTAATATCAAAATAAGACAATTGACAATTGTATATTGTTTACTATTTGGGTGTGAAAACACGTTGTTTTATAACTCTCTTAACTCCCGCAATGGACATTTACAAGTGTCACAGGGATTTGACCACACAATAGACTTACACAAAGTACATCTTAATTATAAACCGTTCTTTTCAAGTCACACAAATATTTGTCCCACGTAAGGATTGAACAACACCGAACAAAAATTTTGCAGTTGGTGAGCAATAAAACTACTATATTTTTCCTACTCTATGTGTTTCAGGTGGTAATTTCGACAACAACTATTTGTCACGTGGGTTGAAATGGTTCACTTTTGTTCATAGATGGATAATAATACATCTATCTATCTTTAATGCATTATTTAAGAATAAAGGAATATAAATTTACTTTATATTTTATTAGGTATATGATTAAAGTTTGTAGAGCGAGCCTGTGTCTCTCTATCATCAAGGTTATCTCAAAAAATACAGGTCAGATTTTAACACACACACACAATGTTTTTAGTGGCCGTTGAGCTTACATGATCAAGTTTAAAATAATAGTTTATACATGAGTTATTATTTAAAAAAATGATCAACAAAGCAAAGAACAAACGGCTGATTGTGATAAACATAAATAATTCCTGATTGTGTTTTATAAAATTATTTCTGAGTGCTATAGCAGTCAGAAATAATTTTATAAGGGACATTAGCGCAATTTATGACCTCTTTCCTGTTGTTCAAGAAAATAATATTGATGTGGTGTTAAGAAATAAAGGACAAACTGTTTTCAAAGTCTCATACAGAGTGTCTTGAAGCGTTTGTTAAGCGAGCGGCGAGCAGTGACTGACGCATGGCTGCCTGGGAGCATCGCGGTATGTGCGGATGCGTGTTGTGGTTTGTGGCCCAGTGCGGTGTCGACGCGGCACGGGCACAACGAGAGTGCAAGTTTATTGTGCGAGTCAGGCCGCTGTCTGTTCCGCTTCGGTAACTAATGACCGGGTGAAAGTGCAGGCAAGTAGTGGGCACAAGACAACAACTTGAACATAGTTGTTTTATTCGTGAAACTCACATTACCCTATTTCTATATCATTATCATTACATATTATTGTTGATTTAAGTGATTTTGTTCTATTCCTACTCATTGGTTTTATTGTTTATGGTATTGATCCATAGAGATAAAAAAAAAAGGTAAAAATCTTTGTACCTTCTCTGTTTTGCTTGTCCACAAGGAGATGGTATTAAAATTAACTGTTGTTTTATTTATATAAGAAAATAGTAATAGAAGATAAATAAATATCTAAAAGCATTATAAGCGTTTATATTAACATGGTAGCAGTCCGTGGTTTACAAAAAAACTAAAGATGCAAGAAAAGAAAGAAGATATGATTTTGCACATTTTCGATGGAGCAGAATACGCTAATTGGAAATACAGACTAAAGCTATTCTTACAAACTAAAAACTGTTATGAAGTAATTGAAAATGAAGAGAAGCCCTCCTCAACTGAAGCGGAACAATGGACCTTAAAAGAACTGAGAGCAAGAAACTACCTAGTAAATCATTTGACAAACTCCCAACTCGAACTTATAATAAACGAACAAACAGCAAAAGAAATGATAAGTAGACTAGATAGCATCTATTTGGCAAAGTCAAGTGCAAATCGCTTATTATGCAAAAGAAAAATACTTGAACTAAAAATGTCTGAAAACGAAGATCCAATTATCTTTTTAAACAAATTTGAGAGCCAACTAAACGAATTAATCAACTCAGGTGAGACAGTTTCCCAAGAAGATAAGTTAAACTATTTATTACTTTGCCTACCCAAGGCTTATTCAAATATAGTAGATATTGTTGATGCATTGCCCGACAAAGAAAGGTCTGTTGAATATGTTAAGTCAAAACTGTCATTAGAATACAAGAAGAAAGATAATACAAATATAGACAAACATACATTTCACTCATACAACCAAACAATCTGCTATGGATGCGGCAAACAGGGGCATTATGCTAGAGACTGCAGGCAACAAGGTGTATATCAGCGAGGTGGAGGTACATACCGAGCACAACAGCGAGGAGGTGCATACCAAGGACAACAGCGAGGCAGAGGTGGATATCAAGGACAACACAGAGGCAGAGGTGGATATTATGGACCACAAAGAGGTAGAGGTGCATACTCTGGACAACAGAGAGTTAGAGGATCATTTCAGCAAAGAGGACAAATGTATGGGAACTCGGCCAGTGTAAGCAATGACAACTGTTTCTATGTGGAAGCTATGTCTTCACAAGTGAATACATCAAATGACAAGGTAAATTTTCAAATTTCATGGCTGTTGGATAGTGGTTGTTCTGATCATATTGTAAATGATGATAGGTACTTTTGTGAATATAAAACTTTAAAAACTCCAGTAGAAATTAAAGTAGGGGATGGTTTTTGTTTAAAGTCATTTAAAATTGGTAATATAATCATGTATTTTTATGTTCAAGGTAAATGGATAAAAACTAAGGTGAAAAACATTTTTTATGTACCAAGCATGCGTAAAAATCTTTTAAGTGTTTCAAGTATAACTGCTCAAAACAACATTATTGTGTTTAAAAATGATAATGCTGAGATATATAATCAGTATCAAAATTTAATAGCTTGTGCCTCTAAGAAAAATAAATTGTTTGTGTTAAATGGTAATTGTAATATAAAGTCTGATTGTTATAATTCAAACATGTGTTCAAATGTAACTATGACAGAACAGGAAAAGAGGCATAGAGTTTTTGGTCATACTAATTTTTCTAATCTTAAAAAGTTGTGTGAAAATAATTTATGTATTGGTTTACCAAAAAATATTGAAAATTCCTCTTCTCAGTGTGAGATATGTTTAGCAAATAAAATGTCAAATTTACCATTTGAAAATAATAGACATAGAGCCTGTGACTTACTTGAAATCATACATACAGACGTGAACGGTCCAATAAGCCCCTTAGGTTATGGTGGTGAAAAATATTTTGTGAGTTTTATTGATGATTACAGTAAAATTGCTAAAGTGTATAGTATTAAGTACAAAAGTGAAGTGTTTGATTGTTTTGTAAGGTACATGAACTTTGTGGAAAACCAAATAGGTAAGAAGATAAAAGAGATTCGTTGTGATAATGGAACAGAGTATTTGAATAGGCAATTCTTCCAACTAGCTAAAGAAAAAGGTATTTATATAAACCCATGTCCTGCTTACACACATGAGTTAAACGGAGTTGCAGAGCGATACAACAGAACTATAATGGATAGAGCTAGATGTTTATTAGCTGAAGCAAACATTAATAAGTGTTATTGGCCTGAGTGTATAAGTACAGCTGCATATTTAGGAAACCGCTTATTGACAAACACTTTGATTACAAAAACACCATATGAGATATTCTTCGGAAGGAAACCAGATGTGAGCAACTTGAAGATATATGGAAGTACAGTTTATGTTAGAGTACCAGAGCAGAGAAGAACATCCAAGTTATACCCAAAGGCTGAAAAAGGAATACTAGTAGGTTATACAGATACTGGATACAAAGTGTTAGTGAATAATAAAGTGATAGTGAGTAGAAATGTGAGATTTATAGATAAAGGCACAAGATTTATAGAGTGCAGTGACAGTGATGAATGTGACAGTGTAACAGAAGAATGTGAAAACAAGAGAGAAGCTGAAGAGACCATTGGTGAGCAAAAAGAAAGATATGAAAACATTAAAGAAAACAAGTTTGAAAATATAGTTGAAACAAAGAAAGAGATAGTAAAAGAAGATAGTAACAATGAGAATGATATAAATAAAAATGAAGAAGTTCAGGAGGTGATAAGAACCAGACCACAGAGAAATAAAAAAATACCAGAAAGATATCAAAATATTGTTTATGTTAACTATTGTAATGTATGTGTACCAGATAATTATGAAGAAGCAATGAATAGTACAGACTCAAAGAAATGGGAAAAAGCGATGGAAGAAGAGATTAAAAGCCTTGAAGAAAATAATACTTGGAAGATTGTAAAAGAACCTATAAACAAGAAGATAATAGAAGTAAAGTGGATATATAGAGTAAAGTCAAATGGAAAATATAAAGCTCGCGTTGTAGCTAAAGGTTTTCAACAGTCATACAATGAAAATGAAGAGATTTATTCTCCAGTGGCAAGAATGACAACACTGAAAGTACTACTATCAACAGCATGCGTTAGAGGATGGTATATTGAACAAATGGATGTTGAAACAGCATTCCTGAATGGAACAATAAAAACTGAAGTATATATCTATCCACCAGATGGCTATAAAATAGATAAGAATAAAGTGTGTTTATTAAACAAGTCGCTATACGGGTTGAGAGAAAGCCCACGTGACTGGTATGAATGTTTTCATGAATATATGTTGAAAATTAACTTCAAGAGGTCAGATTATGATTATTGTTTATATAAAGGTAATATAAATAAAGAAGAAATATACATAATACTATATGTCGACGATCTACTTATTCTGAGCTTAAATATAAACAGTATACAACAAGTTAAAGCCATATTGAGTGAGAAATTTAAAATGAAAGATCTAGGAACAATAAATAAATACCTAGGAATACATATTGAATACTTAAGAGAAGAAAATAAAATGTACTTGTCACAAGAAGAATACATAGACAGTTTAGCAACAAAGTATCAAGTTAAAGATTCTAAGACATATGAGACACCCATGGAAATAAATTTGAAACTAGAACCATCTAATAACCCTAATGTAGAACTAAAGTATAGAAACCTGATTGGAGCTTTACTATATGTAGCAAATGGAACAAGACCAGATGTGTCTTATTCAGTGAATTATTTAAGTCGTTTTCAAAGTAGTTATGATGAAACTCATTACAAGTATGCGTTAAGAGTATTAAAATACTTATATTATACAAGATCATTGAAGTTGGAGTATAATGATAGTTATAAAAATGTTATGGAAGTATATGTGGATGCTGATTGGGCTGCTGATATAGTCGATAGAAAGTCAACTTCAGGAATAGTTATATTAGTGTTCGGAAATACAGTGTTTTGGAAATCACAGAAACAGAAAATAGTGTCAAGAGCATCTACCTATGCTGAGTATTATGCTTTAGCTGATAGTGTAGAAGAATTGTTACCAATTAAAGGTGTGTTAAGTGATATTAATGTGAAAGTGAGTGATAGTGTTAAAATATACGAGGATAACAGTGGGGCTATTGCATTGTCTAAGAATGGTAAATTTTGCAAAAATTCAAAACATATAGATATAAGTTATCATTTTGTTCATGACTTTGAAAAGAAAGGTTTAATTAATGTTACTAAGATAAACACTGTTGATCAGATTGCTGATATTTTAACTAAGTCACTATGTAAGATTAAGTTTAAGGAGTTTAGACTTTTGCTAGGCATTAAAGATTGTTCGGCCAGTTGTTAAATTAAAATATTATGTTCGTTTGTGTATTAAGAACAAAATCAAGGAGGTGTGTTGATTTAAGTGATTTTGTTCTATTCCTACTCATTGGTTTTATTGTTTATGGTATTGATCCATAGAGATAAAAAAAAAAGGTAAAAATCTTTGTACCTTCTCTGTTTTGCTTGTCCACAAGGAGATGGTATTAAAATTAACTGTTGTTTTATTTATATAAGAAAATAGTAATAGAAGATAAATAAATATCTAAAAGCATTATAAGCGTTTATATTAACAATTATAAAACAAAGTCCCCCGCCGAGTCTGTCTGTCTGTCTGTTCGCGATAAACTGAAAAACTACTGAACGGATTTCCATGCGGTTTTCACTAATAGACAGAGTGATTCATGAGGAAGGTTTAGGTGTATAATTTGTTAAGATTTTGTGTAAATTAAATATGATGATGATTGTTGAAGATGTCTCTGCTACCTGTGCGAAGCCGGGGCGGGTTGCTAGTAATTTCATACACTATTCCTTTAAGCCATAATTATCGTTCCTATGTACAGAATATACAAAACTTTTCGAAGTAAACTGTGTAGTACTTTAAATATGAAAGTCTTTACGGATTCTATAAAAACATTGATAGTCATGACTTACGTCAGTAAAATTCATATATACTTCAAAGTCTCATAAATAATTAATGAACACTCCTAAAAAATCTCAAATTAACTGATTCCTAAGACTGAGGTATAAAGTCACGTGTCTAAGTGCTTACTTAGTGTCTGCTCAAATTTAGGGCACATAAAATGCCTCTGTGCTTCTGGGATCGGCTTTTTCGTAAATACTTAACTAAGTACTAAACACATTCCTCTGAGAGACTTAGATAAGAAAGAAAGCGAGCATTCCCGTAACTCGCTGTAAATGGGACCATGGCCCGCACTTGGCAGTCAAATATAGAAACAAACGTCGCGTCGGCTCGATGCGGGATGCGGTGCGTCTAATGCGAAGTAACGTCGTCTCTCTATCGGTTGCTCCCGATGAACATGTTAGGGTTGCCTTCGGAATTCGCCCCCAAATAAACACATAGGGGTGGCACACATAATGCGCTCGCTATGGTTGACCCTTGCACTTGCACGCGCTGAGATAAGCCCGATACGTTTTGTTTGTCCAGTAGCTTTGCAGTTGCCGCGTGCGGAGAATTTAAATGTGTTGACCACCTTGATTTCATTTCAGTTTTTTTGTTTTTGCTCTTTTTGTTTTCAAGAGCGTCTTCACATTAAATTTAATTTATGTTACGGAGGACTTTACAAACATTAAATTTACGGTATTAAAGTACCCGGAATAACTAAGTACCACAAATATTCATTTACGTATGGATTTAATTTAAAACACTCGTTGCGGTGTAGTTGGATAACCAATTAAACAACTGCACAATTCATGCCGTTTGATAAAAGATGTATAAGTTAAATGAGTTTTTGCTATTGACCATACTTTATAGTTAACCAATCGTGTCCTTTTCTTTCAATTGTCTTTATTAATACACTTATTTAGTTAATGATTTATGGATAATTTAGTTCTTACCTTATAGAATATGAAGTTTTAATAGGAAAATCTTATCTATGTGAAATGAGATATAATTTAATCTATATGTCGGATAAACAGGCTTCACAAATCGTGTGAGCCAAGTATTCGATACGAGAAATAAACAATCAATTACAAATCACACTACAGATTTAAAGAGATTCCAAAACTTAAATTATAACGAGCCGTAGTACAGTCACAGATTACTGAGTAGTTACTACGTAGCAGATAAATCACTCCCTACAAAAACATCGATACCTAAAGTTTTAATTACCTACTTTTTCTAGGCACCGACCGCTGCATGCTAAAATGATCCTAAATGCATGTGTGCATTAAGCCGTTCAGACGAAAGCCGACTCGCACGAACTTCAGTCTAGACTCTGTAGAAGCGCCATCTGTCTAACGCTTGAGTCTCGTTGTCAAATCAGCTCCCTTACTGCTGACCTCTACGACATATATATTAATACCTGGAGCATAATTAGAAATGTGAAATTTGGAATGCTTAAATGTTGTATGCAGACGAATTTAGAATTTTTAAATCAAAATATGTTGTAAGTTTAAAAATTATGCGAAAAAGGCTACAAGAAGCTACAGACGTCCAGGATATATGTTGACCTGTCATGGTACAGAAAGTCTATACAATGACGGTTTAAGTTTACCAACTGGTTACTGATGTAAAACGAAACGGTTAAAACTTAATGAATTGTGGTCCAAATTCAACCAAGTAAGTATTAATATGTCCTGTACCTAGTTATTGTTTTAGTATTATGTGTCCGGCCTATAAATCCCATTGATATAATAGTATTAGCCCCATAACTTATATATCTATAGAATCTGTACCACTGTTGGGCGCATACTCCCATTGGAGAGAGGTCGGAAATAATCCATTACATTGGCGTACTACGCGTCGGCAGATTTCACGAACCTTCGAGAGCATTACGGAGAACTCTCAGGTCCCTATACAAGTTACCTCATGATTTAATTGTTATCTAATGCGTTCCTTTGTCTCCCTCCCTAGCCTTATCCTATTTCATTTAAAATCAGTTCTCCTCTTCATTCTTCGCTAGACTTTTCGGTTCTGGGTCGTCGAGTCATTCATGTGAGTTTTCTTTAGGTTATTGTTGATAGACATTCAAGTTAGAAAACCTCTTTTTTTTGGACCAGTGTTCAGTTGCTTAGTCACCTGTTCTTCAAGTCTTCCATTATACAGTCATACTACCTGAGATGGGTTCCTCCGAGTTGTTCTTGGATAGGGCGGATCTTAAAACTACCACGGTCCTCTCTGACGTAGCTTTGACGTGATATTCGCTGATAAAGCTTCGGTGTGGCCCTCAATAAGGTAGGACGACCACAGCATCGCTTTACTACACCACTACAGGGAATACCCACTTACTTTAACCCTTTCTCCTCACCACCTACTACCATCTGTGGTGTAACGTAAATGTCAATATTTAATGTCAGTTTGACAATCAATGATCACTCTATGTATGTCTATTCATTCACCCCACCTCACCTACTTAAGCTTAAGTGTAATATTTGGTCCTATTCATATAAATATTAGAATATAATTGTAAAAAATCTGAAATACGCACGTCAGCTACGTCACAATATCAATAGCAGTTACACTTGAAGTACTACCAGAAACCATACAAGAATATAGGCGATATACAAAGAGCGTATCACTCATAAAGATCCTCCATTGTACACACAAGTGTGTGATCATTCGCGTCGCTCCGAAGTAAGCGCACTTACAGAATTTATTTAATCCCGTCAAAGAAGCGCAGAATATGTTTATTTTCAATTTGGAGGGCGACATAACACCGACGACTTCAGCGCGTCAAAATAAGCTGTTGGTAAAAACCAGCGCCTTGTTTACCTAATAAGTTAGGTCAGATCAAAAGGCCTTTGAAATGTCCAATTAGACGCCGCTACCTTTGGGATTATGTCGAAAAGCCCTGATTTAGGTAACAACACTTTCTTAAAATACTTTATACAAATTACATTTGATGAATTCTGCGTATATACACATAAAATGCAGAATTGTACATTTGCGTCTCTGCAAAGACTCAGGTAGGTACTGGGCTTAAACTCGCATCACTTCTGAATGTCTTTATCAGAATGGGTCATGGTTTTTAGTAAAATTATGTCAATAAGCAAATATACGGCCTGACACCTGGTACCTGACAGTGTGAGTGTAATTGTTGTTATAGCAACTTCGCAATAATAGACGAGTTAAGTTAATATGTTATTACTAGACTCTATGGACTGACTGATTCTATATAATAAAATGTTTTCTCAAATATTAAATAACAACCTAGGATATTATAGACTATACATGGATGGGTGCAAGCCGGAACATATCAAACTAACATGTTTGCACGTATTTCCTAATAATTACAATTTAATTAAATAATCACGTACATGCGTACTAATGCTAGCCATAACTCTCTTCATGAATAGTGTTACTTGGAGCCTTGGTTAAGACCACCACCTTACCACCTTAAACCACCACCACCATAAACTTTCCAATTGCCATTCTTCTGTCTTTGGTTCTTTCAAATTTTTCCTGTTCCCTGAGTTTTATTTAAATTAGAACACTAATAAAAAATCATGAAGTCACAAGGAAACCTACTTCAACATTTAGTATTTCAAGTAAGAAGAAAACAATTGTAATAAGTGCAGCGAAGCGATGTCGCTAAAAAGCAGTTATTACCATAAGAAAATGTATTCCCTTTGTCATTAATCTGTAGCTCGTAAAACGGAGCGCACTTCCTTTACGACTTTGCTTTGATGTAGAAACAGAAAAAATACAGGGCACAGGACAACATAAGTAAGTGGATGATAATTCTCCAGCACTAAGTATTGTAGCGTTCCAACACATTATAACAATATTTCTTTTTTGAGATAACTAGTAATGTGGGTACGTATTATAAGGGCTCGCTTGACTCGTGAGGAAATGGAATCGGGTGCTTTCGTAGGAGGTGGTGTAAGTGAAATAAACCTGGGGGAATTGAAATTAATATATGAGGAACTGAACCAGCTACTTATAATATTATCACTTTATAATGGCATCATAGATGTGGCCCAACAACTTGACAGCCGTCCACTCTGTTCGCGGCGGCGCTTCTTTCATTTTTTCCATCAATTATACATTTTTAAAGTATATACTTCAAATCGAATTCAGTGCGGACTTCTCACACACCAGTACTAACGTATATCACAGAGGTGTGATATACTAGAGTATTGTGTACTAATTTTCGTTTTATCGCGATAGTCGACTAGATGAGTCTCAAACCTGCAACCACTCAAACTGAAATGCAACGCCCTAACCCCTACGCTATCGCCACTTATGTGAGCCATTTACTCTCTCTTGGTATCTAGGTTATTTATTTTTTTTAACTCAATTTACTAATACGTTACGATGTTAAGGCCCGACTAAGAAATAATTGTTTGTTGTAGATAAACAAACTTTCATAAATATTTATGATAAAATAAAACAATGTCAAACGTCATGGAAACATCTCATATTTGAATATTGGTATCTAAGACTTGTCCATCAATTCATGAATAATTTCAGCTATAGAGAAAATGTTCTTGCGTATGAACGTTTTCAGTTTCACGTGCAATAAAGGCAACCCTTTTTACGTACTCAGAGACAGTTAATGGCCGATGACTTTGCAAAACTTTTTGTACTTCTCCGCAGTACTCGACCTAGACGCTTACGAATCTATTTAGAGCTCAAAGTAAAAGGCGATTAAGCCTGAACGAGTCTAGCAATAATTTGGTTTGAATCTCACAAAATACTTGAGTATGTAGTTTGCGAATAATCCTATTTCCAATAAGAGTGTCTGGCGCTTATATAAACATACTAAAGGTGTGAGCACACAGCACACAATTTCTAAACAAATACATCATCTCTCCTCTACGGTGTATTCTGTTGTGTCTAAGGAGTTCCATTTTGAGTGTGTGCTAATTCACATTCAAAATAAGAACGCTCTGAAAACGCGCTCCGTGCCGCAAATTAGAATTTGATCCAAACTAAAATGTATGTACTTCACAGAGACCTATTATGAGCCGGCCTCAACTTAGAATTTGTTTTTCTCTAACATTGTATGATCATCACGTTCCCTTATATAGAATTAGGTTTACGTTCAATAATATTTAGCCATAGTTCGTCAATTATATTCTTAATATTTATTGTGCACGTGAACTAAGACTTAATTCAGTTAAATTAGACAAATTTCGAGTTTTAATGAACTTTGATGAAGACTACATGTTTTTTGGATTTCAGTAATAGTTCCACTTCGCTTTCTTTCTTTTCTTTATAAGTGCACGAAAACGCTTATTACATCTTTATTATAATATATACGAGTATTACAACTGTGACCCGTAAGTTTTGTCAGGAAACGAACAAATTCAAAAATTTGTTTTTAAATAATATTTATATTATATTATTAGCACACATTCCAAAGGAAAAAGTACTCATAACACTCAACTCCATTTTTTTACCACAAAGTTGATAAAAAGCAGTTATCGGTGCCTATAGATACTCACACCACCAATGACTTCATTCAAATTTCAAATTCAATATCTTTATTTCATAAAATTGACCATCAATTAAAAAAGAAAAAAAAAATGGATAACATAATATCACATCTGCCTGTTTCGATCTATAACCGCCCGTTTCCAAATGGTTGAGCCTTGTGAGAAGAAATTGGGCAAACAAACTCACGGCCACTCTTTTAAAAAAAACCAGACAGTTTTAACAATATTTAGTACATTTCACATCATTTTGTGGTGTGCTATTATGTTTTTAAATTAAAAGTATAAATAAACTAAAAAAAAAAGAATATGACAATAGGGAAACTGAAAATTAAGGAAAAAATTAAAAAGAAGAAAAGAAAAACATAAGAGATACAAAATAAGAAACATATTAGCTCACATTACATTTCTATTAAGTACATGAAATAGCCTGTGAATCCAATACAATTCCATCCCAAGCGTTTTTATCCTGCATATATTATAATCTACTACGGAGTAATAGCCCTTAAGGTATAGCTGTCGTTTTACTGTGGACTTACACTTGTTTAGACTCAACATTTGAACATTTGATTTACTTACTTACTTATATTAGAGATTTTGTAGGTTTTAAATGTTATTTTGTCTGATGCGTTAGGAAAGTACTCAACCGACGCAAGGTTATTGTACCAGATTCAGATAGTTTATTGTTATCACAGGTATACAGGGTGTTACAAGAAAGGTCTTAGTTCTAAAGTACAGATCTCTGTGACATACCGTACTAGACGGTGTACAATATTCCATGTCAAATTTAAAGATACGAGGCAACAATTTTAAGCAATTAATATTTTTAATTATTTTAAATCTTTGTCATTAAGGTAGTCAGTAATACTGTAATAAATCTTGTCTAATAATAATAATTTTACATGTTTTTTTAAATTTTTAAAGAAATCTATATTCTCTTCACCTCGTAATTTTTGTGGTAATTTGTTGTACAGTTTAGGACCCATACAAAATATGCTTTTATTTAACATGGTTGTCCGTGAGGCTACCAAACACATCAAATCTCGACGTCTTGGTCTATTTACATTTACAAATAGATTTTGGTTACTTCTTACAAATACTACAGCTTCATACATGGGAGTGTATGAGTGTATGAGTTTTCCGGTTCCGGTTGTCAAACGAGTAACAGTGTTTAAAAGTGCTCCCGAAATTTTACCAAAAAATCTCTAATTTAAAATCACCAAATACCTGTTAAAAACTGCAGAGAATCGGTACGGGGAAGCGGACAAAGCGTGGATTTCACAGAGAATACACACTGAGAAGCACATTTATAGTAGTTGCTACAGTTCCAGGTTAGCAAAATTTAAATAATCATCATAGACGTAAACAAGTGTGAAGTTAAACGAATACGTGTGACACATCTGCAATACTACCATCTTAACGGACGAAGAAGCATTAAACTGCGATCCGTTCCACGCAACCTGGAACGTTTAGTTACTGCCGTCGCCGAGCGCCGCGTGAACACGGATTGCGCGATACTATTGCGCAGCACAACGAGTTCATGTGAGTTCAATTCACTGCATGATATTACTCCATGATTATTACTTCTACATCGGAACTCTAATATAACCAGAATTCAATTAACAAAATGATGGGCAAATCCACAAAAACCAAGCGTACACCTCCGAAGACTTCAACCTCGCCTTTACACAATTCCGAGCCTAATTTAACAATAAATTCTACTAACGAAATTACTGATTCTAATGAACACATCACGCAGAGAAAAAGGAAACGAGGCGATGAAGCCGAATTACAACGCATGGAGAGGATGATAATGGAAATGAAGTCCATGTTTTCCGAATTTGTTTTACAACAGAACCAACAAAATAATAAAATAGACTCACTACACTCAGCTCTAGATGACATTAGGTCCCAAAACAATATAATACGCAGTCAAAATATAGAAATCCAGAACCAAAATAGCGAAATACAATCTTCCATCCAATTCTTATCGGAAAAATACGACGATGCCATGCTTGAGATAAGCCACTTACAGGAGGAGTGCACTAATAATAAAAAAATAATAAAATCCCTTGAGCTTAAAATGGAGTACCTGGAGAGAAACCTCAAAGTAGCTACAATTGAAATGAGAAACATCCCCACTTCTATTCCAGAGACCAAAGAAACGCTCACTGGATTAGTACAAAAACTCGGTGACATTATAAATCTTCCTATTCCATCTTCTGAAGTTAAAAATATCTTCCGTTTACGAGGCAAAAAAGAGACAGTGGGCACTGTCATTGCAGAATTTTCTTCGCCTACATTAAAAGAACATTTCTTGCGTGCCACTAAGAGCTACAACAAACAACATATAGAAAACCGTCTTAACACCTCCCACTTGCAACAGGTAGGACCTAAGTTACCGATATACCTTTCAGAAGCGCTCACCTCTTCAGCAAAACGCCTACATTACCTCGCTAGGGAGTTTATAAAAAGTAGCACGTTCGAACAATGCTGGACTGCGAATGGCAAAGTATACGTGCGTGAAAAAGAAGGAATGCCCAGTCGGCTTATAAAATCCGAAGAGGATCTTGCTAAACTACGTAAAGAGAAATGACTAGCTTGCAACATCTCGTGGATTATTACATTAATTATTACCCTTGTGATTTACTTGTTAAGATATACTGTATTACTATTAAAAAGATACGCTAACCTACTAATATACAAACATACACAGAACTATTCTCAGCAATTACTTTCTACATATACGAAATCATACAGTTATACACTATATACCACACCTATTTATAAAACATATTACATACTACAAGAACACAAGATAATACTACATACTACTCTTACTATCAAATTTTACTACAGACTACTCTTATTACCAACTACTTACAAATTTGTATATATCACGGCTACTCACATTTATGGAATGAACTACACAATTTTACTAAGACACATTACGGTTAGTTATATTTCAAACGATGATGGCTCGATGTCACGACTTTCTGACATCCTTATCTACTACACTGTAACGCGACGTGTCACCCGGCTAATTACTTTTCACACAACTATATACAGTAGTGCACAAAAAATGCAAATACTAATCCTTGTGCAATACAATTCGATACCATACAAATTAACATAAATAACATTGACTCTGTCTCTTTGTCGGACTCATCCTCCTGCGACTTAGATAACTGTGTCCCATCTAACGTTAACATAAAACAATCTCTTAAAATCATAAATCAAAATATCAGGAGTATATCAAAAAACATGTCAGGGTTTCACACCATTCTCGCGAGAACAAAGGTAGAATGGGATATAATCACGTTGACCGAATGTTGGCTTCCTGGCACACACTACATCCCTGATCTACAAGGTTATAACTATTTTAAAACTGACACAAATATGACGCAAAATGAAGGTGTAGTTGTCTATGTCAATGAAAACATTAAGGTATCTGTGGAAGAGCCTTCAATCCTAGAAGCAAACGCTCTGTTAGTAAAAATTGACTCTAACACTATATTAATAGCAATATATCGCCCACCGGGTTACAGAGATGTTACAAATTTCCTCAACTCACTAGATACAATCCTATTGAGCAACGCAAAGTATCAAAATATCATTATAACCGGTGACATAAATATAAACATTCATGAACATTGTCTTGACTCGACCAAATATAGTTACCTTAATCTATTGGCCTCGCATGGACTTCTCCCAGCACATTCGCTACCTACGCGGCTTCAAGCATGCCTTGATCATCTCATTTTGAAAACGAGAATGCCTGCTTCGACTTTGATAGCTCACTCTGCATTAACAGACCATGAAACTGTTCTCTTCTTCTTAGCCAAGAAAATACCAAAAGTGCGTACAAATGGCACGGCTACTCGCATTAATTATAAACGGTTGGACACCGAAATAAACCAAGTAAACTTTGAACAGGTATATCATACTAAGAATCCACATGTAGCAGCTGAACTAATGATCAGTCTTCTCACTCGGGTGATTGAGTCTTGCTCCACAACAGTTAAGATACCTAATAGGAAATCAGTCATAAAGCCTTGGGTTACCCCAGGCCTTCTTAGATGTATCCGGCATAGGGACAATTTACATAAAAAGGCTAAACAGTCACCAAACAACGAAATTTTAAAAATCTCCTTTACCAGGTACAGAAACTACTGCAATAAGCTACTTAAAAATACAAAAAAGGACTTTGAAAAGAAACAAATAAGTGATGCTGGTAGTAGTGCTAAACAGCTATGGTCAGCTATAAGCACAATAACAAATAGAACTAAAAAGAAAGACATCCCATTAGAGCTACTAAATATAGCAACTACTCCCTTAGAGTCAGTAAATTTAACCAACAAATTCTTCGCTGAAATAGGTAAAAACCTCGCAGAAAACATCATAAATAACTCCACCTGCAATACATCTACCTGTGCCAGCGATATTAACTCCCAATCTCTGGTTCTCTTACCCACGGACGACAATGAAGTTGCCAGACTCATTAAGTCATTACGAAATAACTGCGCCGCAGGATGGGACCGAATAACTGGTGATTTCCTAAAAAAATATATTACCATAGTTGTGCCACCCCTAACACATATCTGCAATCTCGCTCTAACAACTGGCCAATTCCCTAAAACTTTAAAAAAATCCATAATTCATCCCATCTTTAAGGCTGGGGACAGAAGTCGTGTCACCAACTACAGACCTATAGCAGTGCTCCCTGCCCTTTCCAAAATATTAGAGCGGATCATGAACAACAGGCTCGTGGATTACTTAGAAAAATTTAACATTCTATCACCTACACAATATGGATTTAGAGTTGGTAAATCCACATCTGATGCTGTTCATGATCTGACTAATTATGTTGTAACAAACTTGGATGGTGGGCAAAAGGTCCTGGGGATTTTTATAGATCTTGCCAAAGCCTTTGACACGGTTTCTGTTCCCATTCTAATGGGAAAGATGGAAAAAGCGGGAATCAGGGGTGTCCAACTGAAACTTTTTGAGGACTATTTAAGTCAGCGAACCCAGTGCGTCAAAATTGGTGATGTTATAAGCGATGAGTGTACTGTGAGCTACGGTGTGCCTCAGGGCAGCGTGCTAGGTCCAACGCTTTTTCTCATTTACATCAACGAACTGGGCTTGCTTACCGTCCCGAAAGGCAAGGTTATAACCTTCGCTGACGATACTGCTCTGTTATTCAGTGCGAGCTCTTGGCACGATGTGTATGCATATGCACAGTCAGGCTTTAACGTTGTGACAGAGTGGCTCCGTAATAATGTTCTCACTTTAAACGCAGAAAAAACCAAATACATATCATTTTCTTTAAAACATAACACACATTCCACACCCACACCGTCGTCGTACTCGATTGTAGCCCACTCATGTTCCAAACAAAACATTAATGCGTGCACCTGCAATCACATACACCACACAGACAATATAAAATACCTAGGTGTAATCATAGATAATACCCTAAGATTCCAAGAACACATCAGTACCCTTAGCAATAGATTGCGTAAATTAATATATGTCTTTAAGACCTTGCGACATGTAGTAGATGAACGCCTAAGAAAATCAATTTACTATGCTCTCGTACAATCTTTACTGATATACTGCATCACATCTTGGGGTGGCGCTCCAAAACACACAATTTTGGAACTCGAAAGGACGCAAAGGGCCATACTAAAAGTGTCTTATTGTCGACCATTCCGATATGCAACAGCGCTCTTGTACAAAGAGGCCAGAGTCCTAACGGTACGTCAACTGTTTATATTGCAAATGGTTCTAAAGCAGCATGGACTCTTAAGCTTTAACCCGGCACTATCTCGGAATAAAAGGCGATTTAACCCAGTCTATCGTCAACAAAACCAGCTCACCATGTTCTCTAAACGATTCTTTTGTCACCTTGGTGGCTATCTTTATAATAAAATAAATAAGAAGCTTTCGGTATACCATCTCACCAAAATCAAGTGCAAAATGAAAGTGAGCTGTTGGCTGCAGGACTTAAGCTATGAAGATACGGAAAACATACTATCTGTACAGGTATAACACACACACACACACACACACACACACACACACACACACACATACACACACACAGCCAGACACACCAATACTAACGATATACTAACTATAACGAATAATATGTAATACCTAAAATTCTTTACCGCAGCCATAAGTGTATGTAGATACATAATCTAATTTTTAACTGTAAACTTGTCCGAGGGGTGGGGACCTGGTGTCCTGAAATACAGACTATCCGTCTAGTTTAGGCACCAGTCTCCCACAGTACATCCCAATTAGAACAACTTAATTAACAACAATATCAAAGGTAATGTACTTCTACTGTATTGTGGTGAGAAAATAAATCATTATTATTATTATTATTATTCTCTTTATTAACATTTAAATACATATAAATTACATTTTTAAATACATTATTATATAAAAAAAAATATATTTAAAAATATAAAAAATAGTGTCCCACCGGTATCGGGTACAGGGACCAAGCTACCGGTGGTTAGGGTTCCAGAGACAGAAACCTCCTCACTATGCGTGCCGTGTCGAGAAGGACTGCCTTCTGCATTAGGCTCTTGATCCAGCTGCCTAACGTGAGCCTCTGAAGGTGTTGGTCGAGGCTCTTAGCAATTAACCCATGGACCGAAATGACTATCGGCACAATGATTGCTGAATCCACATCCCACATGTCGACAATCTCGTGAGATAAGTCCAAATATTTTATTTCTTTCTGTTTTTCAGCCTTCAAGAGATTGTCGTCATGGGGAATGGTGATGTCAACAATCATTGCTCGGCGCTCTAATCGGTCTATCACCACTATATCAGGCTTATTGGCAACAATAGTCCTGTCAGTGATGATAGATCGATCCCAGTACAATGTTGCACGACCATTTTCAAGAACTGGGTCGGGCACATACGTGTAGTACGGTAACTCGACAGTCACAAGGTTATATTTAAGAGCAAGTTGCTGATGGACTATCCTGGCCACTTGGTTATGTCTATGCAAGTACTCACCGTTGGCAAGACGAGAACAACCGGAAATTATATGCCTGAGGGTTTCTCCGGGACGATGACATGCCCGACAAATGTCAATCGTGCCGTCCTTCAGGATATATTTTCGATAGTTATTCGTCATAACAACTTCATCTGTAATTGCACAGACAAACCCTTCAGTTTCTCCAAAGAGATCACCAAACCGTAGCCAGGACACAGATGCTAATAAATCGACATCGGGCCCATTTAAGGCCCGATAAAAACGTCCATGCAGCTCTTTGCCCTTCCATATCTCCTTACGATCAGTAATATTAAGTACTGCAGGTTTGCGCCAGTTCTCTTTTCCTAGAGCAAGTGGGGTGAGTCCGTTGTCAACTGCCACCACATCCCGATGCACATCCACGTTAACGGAGAGGAAGTAATCTCTAAGATTGCATACCTCGCGATTATGGAGGGTCTTGGCATTTAAAAAACCACGACCCCCACATTTCCGCGGGATATACAATCTCATTACCGACGATCGTGGATGGTGCATTCGGTACGCGGTAAGCAATGTACGAACTCTTCTATCCAGGGCATCTAATTCAGTCTGAGTCCATCTAAGTATTCCAAAGGAGTAGATTAGGACTGGCATGACCCAATCATTATAGGTCCGCACCTTATTACCGCCTGACAAAAGACTTTTCAATACTTTTTTCAGGCGGCTAAAGAAGCGTTCCTGTAACGATTGCTTCATAATCAATTCATTTACACCTAACGCCTGTGACATACCTAGATACTTGTAAGTTTCGTTGGCGGAAAGACATCTAAGGTGTGTGGAATCTGTGAGTTCCATCCCATCAGATTCCACAATCCTGCCTCTTTTAACATGCATGACTGCACATTTATCCACACCAAATTCCATCCTGATACCTTTACTAAAGGTTTCAGTTACCTCTAGTAATCTTATCAATTGGAAATTGCTGCAGGCAAACAGTTTCAAATCATCCATGAAAAGGAGGTGGGATATAACCTGACCTCCTCTCCGCAAACGATAGCCTAGCCCTGAACTCTCCAGCAAAGTACTGAGAGGATTCAAAGCTAAACAGAACCACAAGGGGCTCAAACTGTCACCCTGAAATATACCCCGCTTGATCTTTATATGCTCGCCGTCACCGACAGGCCGCCGACATCCTGGATAGCAGAGGACCGTTCTCCATTGCCGCATACATGCCTTCAAGAAAGTGCATAGAGTCGTATCAATCTTGTACAACTCCATCACTCTCAAGAGCCACGTATGCGGCACAGAGTCATAGGCTTTCTTATAATCTATCCAACATGTCGCCAAATCCTTTCGGTTACGGCGAACTTGTTGGTTAATGATCGTGTCAAGTATAAGGAGCTCTTTAGTGCCACGGGCCCCACTTCTACATCCATTCTGAGAGTAAGCCATAATAGTATTGTTAGTTATATGAGATGTTATCTTCACTCTCAGAATAGATGTTAGTAATTTATAAAGTGTTGGGAGACACGTTATAGGTCTGTAGTTTTTGGGATCCGTGGCACTACCAGACTTATAGAGGAGGTGAGTTACTCCTGTGGTCATAAAAGTTGGAAGCGAACCTGATTCTAAGCATGAATGGAATTGAGATGCCAAATGTACATGTGAGCTACGGAGCCACTTTAACCAAAAGTTATGCAGTCCGTCCGGTCCCGCTGATTTCCAATTCGGCAGCGAACGAACTGCACAAGCTATATCAATGCTGGAGATGGATATTGGCTCCATGGTATCAATCGACTCACATGATCGTTCAACATCTCGCATCCAATCACCCTCTGTGTGAGTGACAGGCATTGCCCAGATGTTACGCCAAAATGTATTTGTAGTTTCAGCATCTGGGAAATGCGTGTCACTCACTACATCAGGCTGCTCCCACCTTCTATAAACCCACCTCTCATCCTTTTGGAATGAACGATTCTGAGTATATCGGTCCACTCTTTTTTTGTATCTTCGTATACGGTTTGCCCATGCATAAACCTTCTGTTTCAGAAAGTCAATGCGTTCTGTGACTCGTGCTGCATAATGACAGGAACTGATACCAGTTCCCGAAAAAGCCCGATTCACAAAACGCATTACTCTCGGACGTGTGTTACCCGATCTGAAACAGATAAGCTTGCCAATGAGTGCCCTCGTCTCAGTAATACGACGCTCAATCCTGCATTGCCACGTCGGAACAGCAAGCTTTAGCCGAGTAGCGGTATTATTTTCTGGGAATTTAACACCAGCTACTCGACATGCTGCAACAGCTGCACAATACAGAATTGAGTGTGTATCACTGAGATCTTTGCTTTCTTCTAAATAAATATTTAACATAGAATCAAGGGCACACACCAGCGCTTTATTTCGTTTATGCATTGGCAAACGCGGCAAACGAGGTCTGTTTTCATAACTCATGGACCGATATTCTCGAATAGCACCTTCCAAAGTATTCCTTATTTGATCATTATACTGAGTACTTACAGATGAAGCAGTGCTGTCCTCTCCGCCTTCATCAGGGTAAGGTCGTAATAAACCAGATGGTAATTGTGTAACTATTTGTAAAGGAGGAGAAGCCATAGTGCTTGTCTGCAAGTCCAAGCGCAGCCTCTCAAGCACAGAGTTATCCAACAAATGACATCGTTGGATGGCCCGTACTTGGTCCGATAGTCGTTGCGCCGAAACGTTAACAGTTGGTTCAAGTTCCTGAAACAGAGACAGCATACGATCACGGTACGCAGTGAGGTTAGTTCCTCCCTCTGTAGCCACAAAATATGCTCGCATGACGTTCTCATTTATTAAAGTCGTCCATCTCATGCGACGCACATTACCACCGGTAGCGGGGGCCCTATTCGAAGCCGGTGGGCCTCGGGATCCCAAGCCATTCGGTGGCCGGCCTCTCCCCTGCCGACGTACAGGTGTTGGCGACGTCGGCGGAGAGAAAAACTCGTCACTCGATGTCGAGCTCGACGCCTCAACAGCGGTCGGTACACTCGATGTAGTTTCCGGGGGCCGCGAGGCGGAGCTGAGCGACGAGTCCGGGGATAGTATTTGCGCTTTTGCCCTGGATCTTGTAAGCATCTTCGGAATTGCTTAATAATTGTATTCGTTTCGGTTTAATAAATTTTTTCTTGTATGACATGACATATGTCATGTCTTGTAGGTACTCTATTTATAGCTTGTTTTCGTCATTTTTTCCTTGTTTTTATTTTTATTTTATTTTGGATCTGCATTTTCATTTATAGATTTCTATAATATATGGATTCAATAGAAAGTTATCTTGAAAAATATAAATATTGGAAATACGCTTATAAAAGAAGACTGCCTCTTAGTGTTGCCAGGTTATTATTATTATTATTATTATTAGTGTCAGCAATTTTAGAGATCAAAAAAAGGGTTGACAGCTATCAGTAGATTTTATATGGCATATGGCCCTGATACATTTCTTTTGAGCTTTAAATGCCAGTTCTTTATGAGTGGAATTGCCTGAAAAGAGTATGCCGTACCTTATTATAGATTCTACCATATCATAGGTTTAGTTACCGCATACAAAGAATGGTTTTGTCTTGTTACTTTTCAGTGTAATAGGAAACTGAACTACGGTTTTCAGTAATTCCTATCAAACGCAATGTATAACTTGTCTATGTTCAGATCGACAATTACATTTTATTGTGACTATAAAACTGAAGTTGATGTCGGACAGAACCATATATTTAACTACATTCCACTCATTTTCATCTCTATTCCAGCTTAACTTTGAGTAATATAGACTTAAATGACTCAGTTCCATTCAAGCAACCTCTAACACGTTAATAGATATAAGCTATGCTAAATTTCTTCCAGGGTATCTACACCAAAGCCGTAAAATAATAATAATTTCAATTAGTAGTTTGACATGTACTTCAGTTTTAAGGTTGTAATCACACTTGTATTTAGGGGATGTCCAACTAGTCTCCAAAAGGGGCTTTTTATCTAGGAGTGAAGCGACTTGTCTAATTAGTTTTAAATAATATAAAGTACGTTGAGTTATTGAAGCTAGGTGTCTTTTGGTGGGGGATGCGCCTTGTGTAAAACATGGTAAACCTGAACCGGGCTGAAATGATATCGTCTAAAGGATTGTATAAAACCACATGGTTCGTTCACATTCTAAATAATGATAAACGACATTTTCATTTTAAACCGAATGATACCTTATTAGTTCTTGCACTACAAGGTGAAAATTGCGCTTTCATCAAATCGTATTGACACTGGCGGTATACAGTTACATGCGGGTAGAAACTATAACACAAGTAAATCTAGTTTCTACAACACAAATACACCTTTTCACAATATAGCCAACTCACTTTGTAGGGGTGGTCAGGCATCCGGTGCAGGTACAATCGCCGAGGCACACTTCAACAAAGGGTCCTGTCCCTCAGGGCCAGTCGTCATTTATCGGTTACGGTCCCTGCAAGGGTACCTACCTAAATAAGCCCACTCGTAATGGAAGAGAAAACCTGAGACAAAAGCTACCCTTTTTTTGGTTTATTTTACTCGACCGGAGTCTTGCTGAAATAGGACCAAAGAGAAAACAAAGCAAAATTTTTGTAGATCGCAGGTACACATTTCACTAATTGTATTGACTTTAAAGGTTTTAGGTTAAACTGGTTGGTGAGGAAATTAAACAAAACGAAACTTTTATATTTGGAATCTTACCGGGATCCTTTCAGCTCCGTGGGTACAACAATATATTATTTTCAGGAGTTGCAAACACTATTTGCAGTTTTGAATACGTATATAGTATAAATAATACCCAAGGTAATTGTGGTCCGTTTAAAAACATAAGTCGTTATTTAAACAAGATATCATATACATGTACAACAAAGGCTTCATAAGAATTACTTAATATTTCAAATAAATAAATAATTTTCTATTGTAATAAACAAAAGCAATAACTCTACGTCTGTAAATATAGCACGGATGTAAACGGTCCAAATGGATTTTGAAGGATCATACATAGGTAGGCAGAGGTGTATTATTTTAAGGTTATACGGTTTTACTCACGTGTATATTTCGAGAATGGCTGACTCCTACCACGTCGGTTGCAGGCGCCTGACTTTGTGTATTAAACACCCACATTTTGCCAAATACAATTTAGTTACAGTAACGTAATAAGGGGCAAGCCTACTGCCATCAACCGTTACTTTGGGAATTAAAGATGAGAAGATTGGGATACTTGGATTGAAAAGGAAAGGTAGGTAAGAAAGGAATGTAATGGAAGGAAAGGTATATTACTTATACGGATGGATTGGGGAATACTCCCCAATCCATCTAATCAATAGCTTGAGCCGGTCAGGGTCACATACCTGTAACTATATTTGGCTGTTTCCGGGAAGCGCAAGCTCTCGAATGCATAGACACATGCCTTTCTTCCTTCGGGGTAGGCATAGACCACAGACAGGAGACTGTTAATTTGCAAAGTTTTTCAACAGACAGCAAATATAATATATTAGACTCTCTTAAAAGGTTATAAATTATCAAAAGACTTTTGGAGACAAAAATAACATTTCTACTTTTATAATGAAATAACAAGCTGGAAAAGTTAGGTCGACACCCATATTCCGGCCGCGCGCGACTACGGCACCGCGAACGGACAACTTAATAACTGTTAATCAGTGAGAGCTCTAACTAGTTAGTTGTGACATATCATATTACGTGTATATTGTATTGTTGATTGTTGTTACACGCTCACCAACACTGGCAGTGTGTCTACTACAATATCTGTTGTGTGATCCTTAGTCTGCGATGTCGTATACTTATTTATTATTCAAGTACAACTAAACGTTATTCTTCCTGATATTTGAATACATTAGAAAAATAAAAATAGTCACGTTAAAATTTTCCGTTACTTATTGCAAGCTATTAATATTAGCTTGATCGATCAATTTTGAAGTTCAATTTGTCAGTTTCAAAATAAAATTTAGTTTTTTCTTAAATTATGACCATTTTACGTTATTTACGGGGCTCTCCTAAATGACCTTAAAATATGACAACACTTTACCGACACCGTTCACCATCAACGAATGGTGAATTCGTTCATGGTGAACGGCTACTGTATGTAATAAGGCGCTAGAAATAGTATACTATACATAAGATACGTTTGGCACACCGTGCACCGACTCGGAATGTCAGTCATCTAAAGTCATCTAAAACGCTTAAATATAACTTTGTCAACGGTTTTATACTTTTAACATTATTGTACTTATTTAGTCGCTATGGAGAACTGCGGTACCTCTATTATCTGTAGTACATTTTTAGAAATCCCTGTTCATAAATGAATTTCAAAGAAGATTTATGTAGTACTGGTTCCTAACCTTTTCAATCTTGTCTTAACAGTGAATACAGTACATGTATAGGTTTACTAAACCTAATATTAAGAAAAAAATTGCTAATGTAAAATGTTTAGTGTGAAGGTTGGTACTGTTTAGTATTTACAAGTTTTTGAATGTTAGGTTTTGTTTCATGTTCCACACTGAGACGATTTCTTTCTTTTATTTTTTGTGTCACTAATGTTGAGGAACCGTTCTTACATCTGTAAGCGGTAGTGAACAGTATTAACGTTTTTATAATTGGCTTTCAGTACCTACTTTTAAATAAATCATTTTACACAACTACTACATTTTTTGTTCTCAGTTACTACATCAAATGCACGGGCGACCTAAATTTGGTTTTCTTGTTTTTATCACCTCTGCAAAATACCAGTTTTACCCTCACATGTGTAATTCCCCCAGGTTAGACACCGTGGTTCTAGAACGTAATACTAGTTAATAGTTATTTCGATTTAAACGCTATTAGCAAAGTACTTACGTAACAATAATAGCCACCCAAACCGTACACAATACACCGCCTTCAGGAGACGCGACGCGTCGGGGGCAACGAGTTTAGCACCGCAATAACAGTAGTGATTGTATAATGAAGTTGTGCCATGAATATTGTATCAGAAACCTTCGCCACCGGAGGGCGGAATTCTTCAATCATTCATTCACTGTAGAACATAAACGATGAGGATTGTGTGGGGACTAGGTGGGCCGTACGTAAGTCTTGTATACTGAAGGTAAGTAGCTACTACTTAGGTTTGGGGCAAGTTTATAATGTTAGTATTAAACTAATTGTTTAATATTATATATTATATAGGATTGTAATTTCAGCAAGCTTTAAATCTATATTCATCTGTTCTTGTATATCTTCTAAGCTACCTGTCATACTTTACATACTTTTGTTGTGGCTAAAATATAATAAAATAAATTATTAAGACTCTTACTTATATAACTTACTTAATATGTAACTAATGTAATTACGTACCATAACTAAAACCACTTATTGTTATTTCTCTTTATTATACTTAAAACTTATAAATTACTTTTTTAAATATGTAAAAAGAAAAATATATATTTAAAAATATAAAAATAGTAGGCCACCAACATCGGGTACAGGGACCAAGACACCGGTGGTTAGGGCTCCAAAGACAGGAACCTCCTCACTATACGGGCCGTGTCGAGAACTGCTTTCTGCATCAGTCCCTAGATCCAGCCGTCTAATGCGAGCCTCTTAAGGTGTTAATCGAGGCTCTTGGCTTTTAATCCATGAGCAGATATAACAATCGGAACAATGATCGCCGAATCGACATCCCACATGTCGACAACCTCGTAAGACAAATCCAAATATTTTAATTGTTTTTCAACTTTCACGAGGTTCTCCTCATGAGGAACAGCGATATCGATAATCATTGCGCGGCGCTCTAATCGGTCTATCAGCACTATATCAGGCTTATTGGCAAAAATAGATCTGTCAGTGACGATAGATCGATCCCAATACAATGTGGCACGACCATTTTCGAGAACTGGGTCGGGCACATACCTGTAATATGGCACCTCTGAATTCACAAGATTGTATTTAAGGGCAAGTTGTTGATGT
The DNA here is from genome assembly GCA_963859945.1 of Euplagia quadripunctaria. Classification (NCBI taxonomy): domain Eukaryota; kingdom Metazoa; phylum Arthropoda; class Insecta; order Lepidoptera; family Erebidae; genus Euplagia; species Euplagia quadripunctaria. The sequence goes on along the minus strand of OY982572.1, from coordinate 22,319,456 downwards.
ACAATAGTGGCCACTTGATTGTGTCTATGCAAATATTCCCCGTTGGCAAGACGAGAACATTCAAAAATAATATGCCTGATAGATTCACCGGGACGGTGGCATGCCCGATAGATGTCCACCGAACCATCTTTCAGAATATATTTCCGATAGTTATTCGTCATAACAACTTCGTCAATAATTGCAAAGACAAAACCTTCGGTTTCTCCGAAAAGATCACCAAACCGTAGCCAAGATGTAGAGGCTTTAAAGTATATATCAGGCCCATTGAGGGCCCGATAAAAACGACCGTGAAGTTCTTTGCCCTTCCATACCTCCCTGCGATCATTAGTACTAAGTACTACAGGCTTGCGACAGTTCTCTTTAGCCAGAGCGAGCGGAGTGAGTCCGTTGTCCACTGTGACCACATTACGATGCACTCCCACATCAGTATGAAGAAAATATTCTCTAAGGTTGTATATCTCGCGATTGTGTAGGGTCTTAATGTTTAAGAGTTCACGACCCCAAACTTCGCGGGATATACAACCTCATTACCGATGAACGTGGGTGGTGCATTCGGAATGTAGTCAGCAGTGTACGGACTCTCCTGTCAAGGGCATCTAATTCGGTCTGAGCCCATCTAAGTATACCAAAGGAATACATCAGAACCGGCATGACCCAACCGTTGCAGGCACGCATTTTGTTACCCCCTGATAAAAAGCTTTTAAGTACTTTTTTCAGGCGGCCAAAGAAGCGCTCCTGCAGCGCTTGCTTCATATGAGATTCAGGTATTCCCAATGTCTACCTAGACACTTGTAGCTTTCAGTGGCAGACAGAGATCTGAGTTTGATTGAATCTGAAAGTTAGACTCCTTCAGATTCTACTATCACGCCTTTCTTTACATGCATGACTGCACACTTCTCCGCACCAAATTCTTTCTTGATAGAGTTACTAAAGTTTTCTGACACCTACAATAACGCTGTCAATTGCAAATTAGTGGGGTCAATAAGTTTCAAATCGTCCATCTACAGAAGGTGAGATATAACTCGATCGTCTTTCTGCAACCTATAGCCTAGCCCTGAACCCTCTAACAGCGTACTGAGAGGATTTAAAGCTAGGCAGAACCATAAGGGACTCAAACTATCACCATGAAATATACCCCGCTTGATCTTTATTGGTACATCGTTTGCCGTAGTTGTAGCCTAACGAAAGGCTTAGTAACGATCATATATTTCAAGTGGGAATTAAAAATATTGACCGTCTCGAGCAGATATTACGAAGATTTTTCTTCGACATGAAATTAGGTTGCGACAACTACCCTCCATAAGCAGAATATGCTAGCTATTTGTGCTAAAATATGAAAATCACTAACTACACTATACGGTACGAGCAACTTGGCGTAACTGCCACGTACCACTCTTCGCACTTAAGATCATGTTCTGAACTTATTACTACCCTTTTTATAACCCCACTATTCATTAATATTTATCAATCGACCAATACCATTGCCATTGCCGGTATAACCAGTCAAAATAATGTCTATTAACTTATTCTTATTAAATAGTGAACTGTGTTATCATCTATTATAATTTGTCCCTAATTTTAATAAAATAAATAAGAGTTTTTGATGTGGCGACGACAATTGTAATTCATGTTATTATTGGGCTATTGTCTAATATGACATCTGTCATTCTCTTCGACTATTTTTCTTCTGAACTTTTGCATGTTGTGTCTGTGTTTTTTTTTATATATTTTTGTAATCCGTTTCCAAATATTTGTTTTGTATTTATTTTAAAATTTATTTCGATGTATACAATATGTTTATCGATATAATATTTTATGTAAGATAATATGACGCTTAGAGGTTAGTGTTGCCAGGTTATTCTTGTTATTATTGTTATAAATATTTAAAGAACAATATTTCATTAGGGTTAAAGTTTTCATTAGGATTGAAAAAAAATTAATAATGCCAAACACGAAGTGGCTGCTGTAAACTGTTGAGGACTTCATCCTCAACCGTTTACAGCAGCCACTCAGGTCTCCGTCATCTTGTAGTGTTATTAGAACTACATATGTGTTTTAACCAATCCAAACCAAGTTTTAACAAAACCGGTTTACAGATGAAAACTCAGTTGAATAATAATTCATTCCCTTTTCCTACACTTTGGTTTGATTTTTTTTTTCAAATTTGAACAGGATCGACTCTGGAATATACCCTACCCTGTAAAAAGTTATGCGTGTTCATACGTAATGAAAAAAGAACAAAATATACAGGTTAAAAATAAGCTATCGGATATAGTATATATGGATTGTTATAGAAATGTGTGCGAATGAATGAATTATAATATGAATGGATACAGACAATAAATAATTTTAAACTGCATTTATTGGCGTTCTTATTAGTAATCCATGCATAATAATTACAAGTTACGTGATAGAAAAAGATTTAAGATACCTTTACATTGGTGTTTACTAGGTGTCAGATCAGTGCAACCTGGTCGAAACGTCAGGCAATTCAAAGGTGTATTTTATTATCTTACGTGATTTCGTTAACGCCCATTTATATAATTATACATCATGGATTGCGAAAGATTAAGAGTTATTAAAACTAGATATAATTTAATTTGTATTTCTTGATAAATATTTTCACACCATCGAATAACATGAATTGAACCAATATATTAAATAATTAACTTATCTCATAATGTACCCATGTTTACCAAATAAATATGGCGCCAGAGGACAGAAAGTTCTGCATTAATATTAAAATATTGTTGAAATGTGTCGTACAGAGTATCAAATGGAGGGAATGGAATGGAGGGCTTAATCACCACATTTGAAAAATATATATGTCGAATCCTCAGGCACAGGATTAGGCATAATGTGAGCACGAAGTGGGTACGGGCAAAGAGAAAACTTCCTTTGGATACTTATTCACTGATGTATTGCAAACACGCAAAGAAACATTGTACAGTTCCTAGGTTAGTGTTGACCCGGCGGTGACCAAACTTAAAGTGAACTCGTTCGTCCGCACGCCAACAGAACAACAACAACAAGCGGTCAGAATTTACAAAATAAATGTAGTGTGTACCATAATATAATAGAGGATCGCCAATTGATATAATAAATGAACCTAAAGTGAACATCACTTCATGGAAAGAGTAGGTATACAAAATACATATTATGATAAGCGACACGACCGTTACATGCTCGTTAGAGAGCTCAATACAATTTTTAGTTTTTAGGTTAGGTTAAGGTTTAGTTTTAAGTGACATATTTTTCCTCTTTAATCGACGAAAAAAAGGAGGTTCTCAATTCGACCGTATATATATATATATTTTTTTTAATGTTTGTTCAGCCCTCTGTCCGTTATTTGTGAACCGATTTTGATTATTCTTTTTGTGTTTGATAGGGTATACCTCAAGGGTGGTCCCATATCAAGGAAGTCAGGACCTGATGATGGGATCCTGATAAAATTGAGAGAAACCCTCGAAAATTGACGGAACGAATTGTGTTTCTGTTTACTTTTCATTACTTTATCAGGTATTTGCGTTCAAAAATCATCATATCATGTAGCTGAGCTGATGATGAAAAAAAATCATCAAATAAAAATATTTTTAACAAAAAATTAAACCGACGAAATAACTAAAAAGCAATAAATAAATAAACCTCTCAAAGTCGGCGCCAAATAATAAAATTATTAATTACCTACGCATAGCCATGTCCATTTCTACGTAGGTACATATAAAATTTAGATAATTAATCAGTTTGTTGTTTGGCGCCGACTCAAAATAAGTTTATATAAAATTTGATAGTTTATGTAAATAAGCTCAAGACTTAAGAGGTTTGTTTATTTATTGCTTTTTAGTTATTTCGTCGGTTTAATTTTTTGTTAAAAAGATTTTATTTTTGTCCGCCAGTCTGCAGATGATTTGATGATTTTTTATTTATTTAGTTCTCCCCACGTATTGAATAATACACAAGTTTATTCCTGTTTCATTGGTATCTAAAAACTAAGAACTTACAAAATATAGTTAGATATTGTTTATTGGGAGGAGCCGATGTCTGAAATAGGTTTAATCCTGTGTCACAGATCACCAGGGCCTCACCCCACCGTATAAGAGAATACAAGTTTTAATGATGCAAGATGCCTACTAGTAAATTACAGATAAACAAGTTTTACTTTGCACTAATAGGAGATTGTAAAATGTAGTGTGTGAGTGCCTGTGTTGTGATTGTGTGTGTGCGTGTATGTATGTGCGTGTTTGTGTATGCTTGTGTGAAATTGTGTACATTATAGTTAATGATCATATTAGCTGTAGGAAATCTACAATGAGCGTTCCTGAGCCACCTCTATACGTGTATGAGTGTGTTTGTGTATGCTTGTGTGAAACTGTGTTGTATATATGACTCCGTAACGTTTTGTATTTATCGTCGGTCTGTCTGGTATAAGAACGTAAAAGGTTGCGCTCTTGGTCTATGGTTGCCTTTCAAGAACCTTTCCAAAAATAGCAAGTCTATATACAAACATTACATTGGTGCCGCTCCTACAAAGTTCTTTATTCTGAATCACATGTCGTATGACAAATCAATCGAAGCTCTTTCTGTAGCTCGTTAAATCTTTGTACGTTTTATTGCAAAAGAAAAATGAAATAGGAACATATGTAGTCGAGGAATAATAATGTTTTTTAATCCGTTTTTATTAGCTTCACTTTTAGTTTCCCTTATAACCAACTAATTTACTAACATAGTAAACAAATCTTGCAAGTTATTTTAACCTTCTAACTGTCGTATCAAAATGAAACTTTGTATGTAGATAGATATATGTAGTTTGTATGAAAATACTATAATTTGGCCTCTTGGAGCTGATCTGAAGATGGAGCCAGGAGATGGACAGTGGTACTCTTCAGTGGCTACTTGTAAATCCCTCGAGTTTGGGCTCATTTAATTCGTTTTGCCGAGTCCAAGAGACTGGGTTTGGTAACACTCTTATTTACTTTTTATTCAGCTCGCTATTAAAGCGTGTTTTCTTAGTTTTTCTAAACTATAATTTATTCTTTTTATTTATATATACCTCTGTTACTGTGACCTACTAATGGACGTGTTTATATCACAATCTCATAATATATCTGCCGGCTGAGCGTTCCACATAAAACTTCATAGTTCCATTAACGGATATAAAATATTTACGATTATTACTAATTACAACGGGCGCTATTAACGTGTGTGCATAATAAACATGGCGCTAGTTATGACTCATTACTCATTACCGACTACACGACTATTACATAATATGTGTAATATAAAGCAACAGTTGTGGCAATAAACCTCCAAATCGCACATTTCCCGTAACAGTTATTGTTGTTAGCGAGCTGTGACGTAAACCGTGATATGACGTCATAATTGCTCTGGCTTTAGATATTGTTAGTAGTTAAAATTTGATGTTATAGTTTACTTTTTCTTGGAAATAAAGAAAAAGTAAGCCGTCAGTTATTCTTAAGAACGCCTGACACGCGGTAGGACGCTTACTTCCTTGAAGCTAGTCGGGCGTCCCCGAAATTCACCATCACACCATCTTTAATAAATATTCTTAACACCCATTAACGCAGGAAGCTGAATGTACGTGTTCCGATGGCTACACCAACAATTCCTATTTGGAAACCGATACAAGATTTTCACGACTACTTAACAGTACGTTAAAATAAACAGCTCTAATAATGTTAAAAGTAAAGTAGTTTTCAAAGTTATAATTGGTTATGATATTGTCGAAAGTTTACGCGAATGTTACACATTGAAATAAAACTATTTTTCACGGATTCTATCGCGATTTATTTGGTGTTATTTTACTATCTATACTGATCTCGACGTTTCAGTTGCTTTTCAGCAGCCATGGTCACGGGTAGACTAAGATGGTGGTCGTCTCATGTATCGAAGTGCAAAGTTATCTCAAAGTACCCCAATTTTGTTGATTATTGGTGTTACTATTTACGCAGAATAAGCTCAAAGTGTCTTGAAGCCTTGCTGTGTTTTGTATTTTCTTGGGTTTGAGTAAGTGAATAACCGAATCCCAAGCTGGTGGTACGTTCCAATCATCTTCTCTATTAAAATTAGGGTATTTTTTTAATTTCAATAGCCTCACGGAGCATCCTTGGTAGGAATCTGTGTTCTTTCGCGAGTACCTGTGGTTTATCGAAACGCAGGTAATGGTTGGTCCCTTGTTGCACGTGTTCACACACAGCAGACTTCATCGAGCGTTGGTGTTTTATGTCAGCAATATGTTCTTTGACGCGGGTGCCAATGCTTCTCTTGGTTTGACCAATGTACGAGAGCCCACAGTCACAGTCTATTTTATAGACCCCTGCATCTTGTAGAGGTACTTGGCACTTGACAGATGGTAAAAATTGACTTATCTTCGTTGGTGGCTTGTAGTATGTATTGATTGAAGCTCGCTTCAAGATGTAGCCAATCTTGTCAGTAACTCCTCGTACATACGGTAGAATGGCAGGCTGGCGCTCGACAGTGGCTGGCTTTTCTTGGGATCTGTGACGGAGGCACGGTAGTGGGAGCTTGTTGTCTTGTAGTACGTGCTTGACATGTGCCAGCTCAGCGTCCAGGTGTTTCTTGTCACAGATCCCATGGGCTCTCTGAAACAAAGACATCCCCACGGTAGCTATCTATTTTAGATGGTGGTGAGATTCACCGTTCAAGTCTGCTGTGTGTGAACACGTGCAATAAGGGACCAACCATTACCTGCGTTTCGATAAACCACAGGTACTCGCGAAAGAACACCGATTCCTACAAAGGATGCTCCGTGAGGCTATTGAAATTAAAAAACACCCTAATTTTAATAGAGAAGATGGTTGGAAAGTGCCACCAGCTTGGGATCCGGTTATTCACTTACTCAAACCCAAGAAAATACAAAATACAGCAAGGCTTCAAGACACTTAGAGCTCATTCTGCGTAAATAGTAACACCAACAATCACAAACTTCGGGTACTTTGAGATAACTTTGCACTTCGATACATAACCGACCACCATCTTAGTCTACCCGTGACCATGGCTGCTGAAAAGCAACTGAAACGTCGGGATCAGTATAGATCCGTGAAAAATAGTTTTATTATAATTAGTTAGTCGATTGGTAGTAAATGTAAATGTAATGTTAATAAATGAAAAGAAAATACAATCAAAGAACCCTACGTTTAGAAGAGAGTATCTTACCTGACTAGGTAAACTTTTGATAACGTGACTGTGTGACTACACAGTCACGTTATCGAAAGACCTACTTACTTAAAAGTTCCTGAGTACTATTTCAAAAATTTAGGTACCTATACTTTTAGCAACACGAGTCTACGAACAATTCAAACCCGACTTGAAAATAACAGAGTGGGTGTTTTTTGTTAATTACGATATTCTTCATTTTAGTAGGCATCTTCATCTTTATTTTAGGAAGCTCATTACAGTAAAGTAGTTAAAATGATTAATATTGCAAAAGAAACCTTTTTTAATGAAATAAACCTAACAAAACGAGGGGTAAAATCAAGGACTTCACTTGGGTTTTAAAGTATAGAACACAATAATCTTAAGGAATCAAATAAAATAAAATATTTTTTTCAATAAAAAATTAAACAAAAGTAAAAACTAATGTTACGAGTACATTGTTTACGTAATATATTGTCCAAAAATTCATCAAAACCTTCAAGCACAGAACTAAATAAAGCTCTAGATGTAAACCATGAACATTTCCATGCGTACTCGGTCCTGTTTGGACGCGAGCTTGTCCCGGGTCTTGGGCTTGTCTGCAAATTAATCCATTTTCCTGGAGCATAAATTATATATTTATATATGAAATTGGTTTAAATTTCCAAGCTAACATAAGAATTGTTTGTATAAATGTAGTTACATGTTGTACATCAACCGCAAGCTATTTTGAGCAAAATAAACCTGAACCTTAATACAAGGTGTTGCAGCAAGGTTTGGTCATATTTTAGGGTCGTATAGTAGACCCCGAAAAAAAGTAATTTAATACAGAAATCTCATTTTGAACTGATAAATTGCCCTATAAAGCTAATATTTCGTATAAGACAGGGCTGACATGAATGAGACTATGGATATTTAAAACCAAGAGTGTTGATGAAATGTTCAGATTTTTCGGGAAATGTCTACATAAAAAACAAATAAGCACATTGAAATTAAAAATTTTAAAATATGCTTTTTAGAAATGTGCATGAATATATATTATATAAAAAAAAACGAAATCCGAATTTTTGTCCGAAAGCTAAATCAACTGTTTGTCGGTTACCACGACGGTCGAATTTAAACTCCCGTGCCACATACGTGGTCATCATAGAAGTAGTAAAATATCAAAAGCTTCAACAAATATAATGAATCCTAACGTTTTAATATACATTTCGACATTCGAATCCTAAATTTATAATCTTAACTTTTTACGTGGCCTGTTCCGATCAAAAACCAAAATTCAGAAAGTTTAAAATAAGGAATACAAAACGGAGACGGGTAGAGTAGAGTGACGTCTAAGTAGTATTAACTGTACCGCAATGCTGGGTCCTATTCGTACGTAGGTACGTATTCCACAAGTGCCTTAGCTCGGTCTGTCCCTCTTAGCGGATATTTTTCTTAGCCTGCCTTTGAGCCTCCTTCAGCACGACTTAAGTCTGGCTGGATCAAAGCTCTCTGGCCCACACAGACGTAGGTATGTTTATGTATGTGTGGGTACATACTAACCGTCATAGACTAACACATACCTCAGATTAATGTTGATGAGATGATCCTTGTATGTGATTAATAGATGCAACAAAGGGTTACTTGTGTTAAGGTATAGTGACTCCACACATACAATGTCATGTTATAGTCAAGGACAAGAATAGTTAGGTAATTCAATATGAAATAGGCTTATAGGAATCACAGACAGATTTATTTTCCTTATGCAAGATTGTAATGAATTTTTACTTTAATACCTATGAAGAGTTTGGGAATGACATCTCGTCGTTTTTGTATGACATTTTAAAATTTCACCGTTTACAAGTAATTGTAATTAATTAATATATATTTTTTAAAAACAAATCCAGAAAAAAATCACAGTGCCTACTTTCAGGTAAGCAGTCACAGGCGTCTATAAAAACATATAATAAACAAACACGAAACATATATAAACTCATTGTCAGCCTTTGTATTACCATTAAAGAAGCATTATTAATGGGTCTGTAAATATTATGTCAGGTAATGTCCGTTACTTAAATGGCTACGTAAATCGTATAAATTTACGTAACCGGGATAATCTATATACCTAGAACATATTGCACAAGCTATGATTACCTTGGTACTTTGTCCTAGAATAGTATTATTTAAATTAAATAAATATTACAAATACGACTATAAGATAGGAAACATATGTCCAGTGACTTTAATGTAAGGAATTGATAACTGTCCAAAAGTAAAAAATTAACCTACCTAAAATATGCCGTTCTGTCTGTCAGTCTAGTCCGTCAGGGCTGTTAGTTTAACTGCTTGGTTCCACTTGTTTCAACTGCCCGACATGAATGGAACTGTTTACTGGTAGCAATAACTTTGCAATATTAAGATAAGTTTTTTAAAGTTTTACTGACATTGTGTTGATCACAGACGGAACAAATTTTAATTTCCAGTTTTTACAATATTTACTATCTTTTGATACAATTTATTGAATCCATTAAATATATTTATGTACAGCGAAAGTAACTTCGTTCCAATTGGGTTTGTTTGTTTTATTTACTTTTGTAGTTACATGCGGTTTTTATTCAAAGTCGTGATAGATTATATGAATTGACTTTTAAATAGGAAAAAACTTAAAGGGTCAATGGGAATATGGCAAGATGAGAAATTGCGTTCTATGGCAATATGGAATAAGTTTCATGTAGGCAGCGCGCAAATATTTTGATTTCTGTTTTTAAAATCTTGTACTAATAAAATTAATCTTGTTCTTGTTTAAAGGTGCGGATGGCTATGGAAGAAGTTAAAACTACAACAATAAGCTCAGCGTCAAAGAAGTACGACATAAAAGCGAAACCAAAGTTAGTATTTAATCAGGCCATCAAAGGCTAGGAAAATATGTATAAATAACGAACTAGAAACCTTCGCGAATAAGGAAAAGGGCACAGGAAATTATATAAAAAAAGAAACAGAAAAAGACAAAAATATAATACCCGAACGAGCTTTCTATTCTACCTTCAGGGTGAGGGCATTGTAGAACTTTTGACGACTTTTTCTTTCATGAGACCTAATAGATTTTCTACTTACTTATTAATCATTTTTAAATACACATTTTTATTACCAAACAAGATCTCTTTCAAGACTGATGAAAATAAGAGCCTTATATTATGTCGTTTTATTTTTTTTTGCATCATACAGTTAAACCTTCCATTATACCCTTCCTTCCCTAGAGTGTGCTCATTAACGACCGACTGCGGTCCGTCCTGTCGCGATCCCGCTACTGTCCTATTTAGACTTGTTCATCAAAGGATCCCTACCGAACGACTGTTCGAATGAGGCACACACAAATTAAAACTAGTTCTTACTATTTTGGTTCATATCATACGTTTGCTTATTGAGCCGGTTTTATGTGTGGCATATAATAATATTTCGTAAAAATATGTTTATACAATTATTATTTTAAAAAAATGGATATTATGTACCTACATACGAACATAAATTGAAATATTTTTCATGGAGCGTAAAATCTGCAAGTAACAATGTATTTATATCTTTATTATACACCTTTTACAAATATGTTACAAATCCATATTTTGTAAAAATTCTAAAATTTAAATTTAAAAAAATCCTTATAAAAAAATAGGTATAACAATTGGCGGTCTTATAACATAAGGCGATTTCTTCCAGACTAAGTTTTTACGGATATTGACAAATATAATAAATTGTAGTAGTACTAAGGTTAGGTATATATATTATATACTTAATACTATATTTTATATTAATTATAAACATACTACGTCTCCTACATACACATGAATACACAAATAAGTATTAATATATTATATACATATAATACACCTAACTAGATCAGTATTTATAATACAATATGATCCCCTATGTTGACACCAAAAGGTATCAACTCTGTATACGCGAAGCCCGCATGTCGTGGTTCTGCCACAAACACTTGAGCCTTACAACCGTCGCGTCGGCTAGTTTAAACAAACCCGCACCGATTCTGTACACACAGTTTGCATTACTTTTTGTGCCGACTGATTGCTACCTGAACTAAGTCATTGTTTTTAGCCAGCTTGCCAGTTAGTAGATGTTTTCTTTTGTCGAAAGTTTATACGCTACAGAATCTTGCAGAGGAGGAGGATCTTTGAAGAAGTTTAAAGGAGGCCCTATTACTGAAATGTATTTCTCAAACTAGTTTGAACGGTGTTGTGATGTTTATTTTGTAGAAGTTAGTAATAAACTCTTTTAAAGTGACTTTTATTGGAAAGACAGTAAGTAAGTAGTATTTCCACACAAACCTCTCAAGAGATTAAAATTAAATATGCAATATTATGTGCAACGTCAATATTCAAGGCTCTTTCAGTGCCAGACGACGAGGTGTAGATCAACTTTTGGAAAATCATTTTCGATGTTACTATTAATCTTTGTCAGATTTTACCAAGATTTGCGGGCGCCTGTTGATTATATTAGATAGTTGGGATTGTTTAAGACAGTCAAATCACTATTCTATCAGTTAAAAAATAATTTATATCTTTAAATAACTAAACTAAAAAAAACAGACACTTTAATAGCAAACCAAACTAAAAAGTTTAAAAAATATATTTGATTGTAAAAAAGCGCGTGTCTTTTTACTATATTTTTTATAATAACTCTACTTTTAGAAATAGCTACCAATGAATTATAAATATACAAAATTATGATGTCAAGCAAGCGTGGGGGACGCTTATTTACAATACAAAAATATTTTGCACTTTTTAGTTCGGTTTGCTTTAATTAAAACGTGTTTTTTTATATCTTATATTACGAACATAATCTTCAACATCCTATTCGACTAATACAAGTTCAGATAACATTATAAGTTATAATTATATAAATGAAGAAGTACCTATTCTACTAACTTATTATTAATTAATAACTATTCCAAGATTACTTGGAACAATGTAATAAATATGAAACTATTCATATTACTAGAAATAAGATTAATTTCATTTGGCTGAAAATTAACACGACCAAATGCTCAATGAAATTTACGTACGAGGTGCAAAATTAATCTTAGTGTCGCTATGAAGACCTGATTTGGTGGCTAGCGACATTATAGCGGTCTTTTCAAACCATCGTCTTTTGCCTAAAGAATTATACGGCAATATAGTTCTTATTTAAACTACAATGTGATTGGTTTTAACTTGTTAAATTTTGTGTAGAATCAATTTAATAGTTACCTAGCATAGATTTTTGAGTAGTATTACGAAGTTATTATATCTTATATGGCTTAATTATAAAGATGTTCTTGTCTCTCTGTTAATTATATTACGCAATATTTTCAGCACGTGTACGGTTATTTTTATAAATATTAATTCATAAAATTTGTTAGTATCTCCTTTATGACGTCCTTGTAAACAATAGGCTCAGAAAGTACCGGATTTTTTTTTAAAATTTGATGTAACATGAAATTATCGATGGGTGAATTCGAACATCTGTACTACAGACTAATAAACCATATCGGCGGCTTGAATATGTTTCTTTATATATTGTTTCATGGAGTATTGTAATTGGTACATTTCATGCACTAACGTGTGTACCAAGCTTAATATCGCATATAAGTGCCGTCACTAGATTCATCATCTTTGCGGTCTTCTAAGGCTCAATGCGGGCCGTCTGCGGCCTTACAAGAAGCCGCACGTTGAACAGCGCTTTAAAGCGTTCTCAAGCGTACAAAGCTAGAACATTCTCAACTTCGACCAACACAGATTGCGATAACTGAGTAAAAACTTTATTTTATAGGGGTACGGTTTAATTTTGCTTGTTAGAAGAGCAAACGCAGTGTTGTAACTTAACTCATTACGCGTAGTAGGCAAAACTATGTTCCCCTGGCTCTTTTCCCCTCGGTTCTTGCGACAGAAAATCAATGGCCGTGCCAATACCCTTGTTTTATTGTAGTGTAATTACTAATAATCATTCAATGAATGCAAATATTGCCTTGAATGCGAGCATCGCCTTTTTTATTGGGTTTTTAATTTTAACTTTACTGATTTGCACTAAATACCTTTTAGAGGTATCAAATACACACATGATAAAACGAATAACTCGTACCGATATTGATAGCTATCAAATGAACTCAGAAGTAATACATGGATATCGTCATTTCAGTCATAAGACGACCACTGCTGGACATAGATTTCCCTTAATGACTTCCAAGAAGACCGTTTGGAAGCGACCTGCATCCACAGTCGACCTGCGATCTTTATAAGGCCATCTGTCCATCTTGTTGGTGAACGTCCTACGCTGCGCTTAAACATGGATATAATTATAAATATTACCGTGGGAAACGGAAGTAGTTTCATCAAACTTACATTGTTTTGTGAATTAGATAATACAATTTCTTTACAATTGGCGCTAATGTTGTAAACAAGCATACCTTAGGGAATGCCGTTACTCTAAGAATAAGGAACAAATTTTACAATTCATCATCGTTGCATCGCTATAAAATAAAATATTATTGTGACCTTTTGGTATCATAATAATACTATAAAGCCACTATATTCAAAACTGTTTCATTGAAATTGGTATCAGTTCGGACTCATAAACAGTATACTAGTTCTTTAAAACAACATGCAAACCAAACTCAGATATTTATCAGGACCAAATTACTGACTCCAACGACATAACTAACGGATATACTTAAAAACACTGAAGTAACTGATTACGTCGAAAAATTGAAACTTAAATTTCTTATTACATTTATTTCATTAAGTTACTACCTACTCGTTTATCACACATTGCGGTCTAAAAACGAAATAAACATTATTACGTTAGTAATTAACGACATCAGGAGAGCTCCACCCCATGCATTCACAGTGGGTGAAAGTTGTGTAGGGTGATAACTCCCTTCGAAAATATGAGACAAAGTCATTTTGGCATAAATAGCCGAGTCTATAAAGGGAGACAAATTGAAATATCTCGATTTAAAATTGCTTTACAAAACAGACCCTTATTTTAAAATGGAAATATGACCGCTTTAAACATAATATGAAGTTTTGTGCTAAATATGGAGGTAGGACTACATGTCAAGGGTTGGGAGGTTTAGAACTATGAAAAGCTCGTGTATGTCTACGGTGCCACTCCGTCTGAAATCCGGGTGCCTTGTTCTACACGGTGCGGTACACCTCCGCATCGCACCTCACCTCCTTTTAATAGGATCCCCAAACCGTCTTATTGTTACTATAGCTAGAAATGTATTCAACGTCCCTAATGTATAATATGTGTATCTACAAACATTAGGTCAATAATGAAGAGTAATTTACATAAAATATATCTGTGGATGGAAGTTTACTCAATCATTTTAAAATTAGTCTAAAAGTTCCATCTAATATTTTGAAACTGCAAAATACATCTATTCTGCTACCTTACGTTTGACAACCCCATCGGATCGTCACCTGACCACGGGTAACGGCAAGCTATGTCGGACTCGAGCTAACTAAAATCACATGGTGTTCTGTGACGGGGTCCTATTGCTGGGGCCTATAAAGGAAATTCTTGTCAATTCGGGCAGTCGTTAGGCTTTCACACAATGTGTTCGTTCACTATAAAGGCATGCAATACTTAATTTATCTTAAGAGCAACTTTTTCGCAGAATCATCAAAAAACTCCCCTCATATCTAGAATTACTTGTTAAATTATATAACCATATATTATTATTATATTCCTATTTTATTCACTATTTTACTTACGAATTTACGTGTTTTATTTTATCTCTCCACAAAATCTATAAGTTAGGACGAATTCCGTGTCGCCAGATTAGAAATTGTAGTAATTTTAGTTTAAGTTATACTTTACCTTACAATATACATAGATTTTTTATGTTTCCATCAATCTGCAAAATTTATTCGACCTAATTAACCTTCAAGGAAAGTATTCAGCGCAGTACGGCTGCGTAGAATGGCATTTCGAGCGGCCCACAGTTCGGCAAACTGGAAAACCAAGCAAATTGTGTTTTCTACCTCGGAGATAATTACTTGGCATAAGCAATCGGCGTAGTTTGCTATTCAGGCCACAAGCAACATTAGTAGATATTAACTGATCATTAGATCTTTGGACCTGAAAGGAATCATATTATATGTTAAGCATACAAAGATTAGTTGGCTACATGTATGGATAGTGTCCGTTAGTATGTCGGATCAATAACAAATGCACTCTTGTATATTAAGACCCATTAATTAAGAATTAAATACAAGATTTTTAAAGTAACTGTTGCCAGGTGAAGAGCAATGTTGATGTTCATTTATCGTTTTTTTACCGTAAAGAAATTAATTAAAAAACTAAACTGAAACTTAAGTGTTTAGTACACGTAAGTTCCAGTTAACTTAATTTGTTTTCGTAATGCACTCTTTTAAAGGTAAGTTTACCTTTAAAAGATAATTGTTCAATTGTTCGACGGGATGGCATTTTATGTTGTATCGCAAAAAGAACATTGTTAGTACCGAGATGTAAAATAATACAAAGTAAAGTATTTACAGGGTAGTCCGATTTCGATATATATATATTTTTAGTTAGGGTATAGTTTGAAGTTGGTCCCATTTAAATTTACAATAAAAATTTCAACCCTAAGGGTGGAAAAATAGGGGACGAATTATTGTTCACCCATTGGCTTTACACCTGTGAACTGATTTTGTTGAAGCTATATAGTAGTTCTAATGACACTACAACATGACGGTAACCTGTAGTTGATTTGACGATGTAATTATCTATTTACATGGGATTTAACGCGATCACGAAAAGGTAAAAGGTAAAACGTCAGGCAATTCAGAGGTATATAATACCTCTGAATTGCCTGACGTTTCGACCAGGTTGCACTGGCTGTGGTCACAGGCTTGAGTCAGCCTTTGTTAAAATATTTATAACAAATAATAATAAGCAGTTAAAGTAGGTAATTAAATTATACATAAGTAAGTTAGGTCAGTAATCATTTTAAATATGTAACAATTACCTAATTATATTTCAGCTAAAACAACTTTTTAACAAAAAATTAAACCGTAGTTTCTAGTCGGTTTAATTTTTTGTTTGTTTGTTTGTTTTAACAAAGAACCCGAAAAACGAAATATAAACTTGTTAACCTAACTAAACTCGTACACTAATGTAAATACCTAAATAATTGTGAGTCGGCGCCAAACATAAAAACAAAAAATGAAATTCGAAAACACTTCAGCAAATAGACGCGTCGCGTCGCCGCTGCAATCACTTTATTTTACGTATTAATTAATTTACTTCTTCCTTTTAATCAACACTTATTACGCGTGCACTCGGGATGTAAAACTCATACATTCAATGCGGCCTTTTTCCTGTATTCACTTCAACTAATACCTATTACAAAACGTACATATCTAACACAAGTGAAGTCTTCTTTCATTAATCTGTATGATACAAATTGACTTATTAAATCAATTTTCAACGAAAATTTTACCGTCCGTAAGCAAAACGAATCGTTTCTTGATTATAGGTACGCGGCATTATACTAGATAGTAACTGAATGATCTATGCATGCCTAACTTTTGATAGATTGTAGTGAGACCAAAAGAACTTTCTTGATAACACCATCATTTCAAGTACCTACTTTCTGTGTAAATAAATAAATATTCTATTCTATTACAGAACTCTAAAAGTGTCCCAACTGAACTTACATAAAAATATTACGCGAACGCGTTGCTGTGATGTTCTAGTTTAGTTCGGTAAATGTAATAAAGCTCACAATCTTAGAAATCATGCAATATACCGAAACCACTTAGTTATTTCGTTTTAAGGATTTGTCTAATAATGTTCCACTAAGATCAGAACCTTTTTAATTAATTACATCGTGAGGTCGATCCCATAAGTCTGGTACTTTCAACAGACGAAATTATCATTAAAATGCCAATAAAAATTAATTTTATATAGAGTTGAAAGCCTCAGTTGAAATCTGCGAGCAAATTTTCATATAAATTGAAATTATCGTGCACCAACGCGGTACAATCTCACGTAGTTTTTATTTGATTGTAATACAATAATGCTTGTACGGTACAATATTTTCTATAATAAAGTTGATAAATTTATATTGTGCACAAATTCCGTTCGTTTGTCCGTTTTTTTCTTTCTCGTGTGTTTATAACGTGGCAACACTCGTTATCATCGTGTCGCTAACGTCGGTCGTTAGTGGCTAATGTGATAGTGCCGAAAACAATCGTTCTCACCCCACTGTCACGTCACGAGGCGCTGTTTCATCCTCGCATTATTATTGTAGCGTGTGCATGAAGCGTGTTATTAATGTTTTCTGGAAAGTAGTTTCTCATCTCATTTTCTTGCTTAATGCAACACGCTATGATACAACTTGCCGCTGTTCACTACAACACCGAGGAGTTCAATATTTCCTTGCAATGTTACTTCCTGAACATTTTCTCATTTCATGTTGTCATTTTTGGTGGCCTTTACGATAGGACTTCACTAGGATGCATATAATGAAAGGCAGACACTTTTCTATAAATCACAGAAAAATCATCAAAATTTAACAAGAAAAAATCGCTAATCACGAACGCAGTTATTTTACGGCAAAAGGTGGTGAGATCTAATTGTTACTTAATTAATTAACTAGCAAAATTGTATAGTGACCGAATTAATATTAGACGAAGACATCTTAATTTCTTAAATAAATAGAATGACTTGGCCATCGCATGGCAACAAATTTGTGTATATCCACACATACAAATAAAACGCGCAGAACGCTAATATCAGGTAGCTTATGTTAATGCTATTGCAGAGGGCGACGGATTAAATTAACAAACACTACTTAGTGACAAAGGCCGTAGTCCAGCCACTACATCACCTGAATAGTCTGAATGGCTATTTGTACATAATATTTATTCATACAATGTGATATGTATTGCTAGCGTCATTTAAAAGTTGCGTGCCGCGAATCGTTGTTGTTGCGAAATACTACTCACAGACGAAAAAAGAAAATGTAGTTAACAAAATAAAGGATAAAATACTTTATTTGCAGAATAATATTGATTGGAGCACGAGAAGTAAGAAACCGAATGTGAACGTATGATAATACATTTAAGTAAAAATAAAATACAGTATGAGTCAGTGGTACTACTGGTGTAGTGGTAACAGCGTCATTAGTCGAGTTTGTTCCGCTCGGCCGCGCGGCACCCCGCGACACACGCCACCCCACACGTCAGTCCATGTCTCATGCGACTCCCTGACACATTGGCAATAACAACAGTGTGAAGTGAACTGCACGATGGTGTAACCATATATTCCAGAAAACAGGGCCAAAAGTTCAAACATAGAAATAGGAAAGTAACCAACGGGACTTTGTTTCACTGATAACTTTTAGGTTATGCTACCATAATATAGGTAGATACTCCAGTAACTTGTTGGCATATGAACATGGCTTTAGAATGAATTTAAAGCTATTCAGGTAAATGTTTTTAAGATAATGTCATTGTATAGTTACCTTATCTACATATATCGATATTGAGCTAATAAAAATTCATTAAAGTTGATGATATTGCATCTATACACAACCGCAAACATGGTAAATTTATCTACGTGACAAAACAATTGGAAACTACTGGTCATACACTGGTTGACTAATATTATCTACATCACACAAAGTCAACACGTCTCACCACAGCCTTAATGTCTATATTTAACTCAGTAAATTTAAATTGGTATGCTTGCAAGAAGGATAGAGTAATCAAATGTTTCCATTCAATAAAACGCCAACGTTACTTTAAATAGTGAAGAACATTAAATTTGTGTATCACTTTATTTAAAAACCAAATAATTTGCAAAAGTATAAATGCAGCTGCAAACAAGGTGTGTTTAAATGTGCAAAACCACTCTCTTTTTATACTGTGAGAAGAAAGAAATTACACAATAGTTTTAAACTATGTACTTGATTTTCACACTTCGAAAACGAGTATAAGTTAAATCACATATAAAAACTAGCGGTAAGTTGAATAAGCTCACCGCCCGAACGTATTGAATATTCCGGAACAGCTGATTTGTGAGTCACGCTTCACTTTTCGTGCGGTAATTATAATTAGTGCTAAAACCCCATTATGCGACGTAACTACCGGCCCTCTTAACGACACCAGCCTCTACCGAGTACTACGAGAAAAAGAACGAGTCATGGTATCGCAACAATGTCATCTGTTCTGGTACTTATATTATATTAAAATATTAAACAATAATATGACTCATCTAATGGTCACAGCGCATCAATACTCTCAACGACAAGGGTGTCAACCGTACCTTGCCGACGCTTACTGTAAAATAAAGATTTAAATAATTAAGCAAACCCGTTTTTGAATACCATTTTATAGTAAGATGGTGGTCATAAAGTGTAAGTGAGTCGATTAGTTTCCATTTAATTTCTGCGTATGACATTTAATACAAATCTACCCAAAAGTTGACCTTGCTCTTTGAATATAATTTTTTAACATAAGGATGCAATTCAACTCCTCCTTACATTCATTGTAAGTTATTCAAAAAAAATGTCTATTCGATAACCTAAACTAAAAAAAGAATATGACAATAGGGAAATTGAAAATTAAGGAAAAAATTAAAAAGAAGAAAAGAAAAACATATGAGATGGAAAATAAGAAATATATTAACTCACATTACATTTCTATTAAGTACATGAAATAGCCTGTGAATCCAATAATAAGTATTGAAATAATATCAATTCAACTCCTCCTTACATTCATTGTAAGTTATTAAAAAAAAATGTCTATTCGATCATTAAAAAACTTAAACCAAAATGTTTTTGACATATTACACCTACTGTAGAATAGATTACCGATAGCTTGCCATGTTTTGAAGGTACAGAAAAGTAAGACTTTTGTAAATATTTCACTCTCCCGTAAACTTAGCGAGAAAACTTTACTTTACTGTTCCAGCGTAATATTATAAGTTTATGCACTCTCCTAATGTGCCAATAAACATGAAAATATTTTACTAGTGTCGAATAGTATAAATAATATTCCTATTGAAAGTTATTACCAAGTATTTTTTTTACTTTCCATCAAATCAAATTGGTACAAGGTTTGGTACGTAATTGTATCAGTTTATATTTCTCGATTCGTTATCCGTCTGCAGATAAGCAGGCGGGTGGCGGGAGGCTATCAAAGCCTATCTGACTTCTAAGAAACTCTTTGTTCTCGCTAATGTAATTACATCCAAATGATTCGGGTGAGATGACTCAAACACCCATCGGTATTCTGTTTATGTCTGAGGCGTTTGTTTCTACTATGTAAAACGTAAAACACAGAAAATAAAGAGGTGTCTTCAGAAAAGGTGTCTTCAGTGGCGAGGGGGGAAGGCGCGCGACTGTTTCATTTTCTCTGATTGAACCCAGCAGTATTGTATTTCTGAAAACAGTTTTGAGAACTCTCTGTAATGATTTCAGTCCCAGCATTGATTCTTGTATTCTTGTGTTCTTGATCAGTGTACTTATAATAATCAACCTCAATCTTTTACTTATATTTATTGTAAACGCTACAAATAGTTTGGGATTTTTTGTCTGTTCTTCTCCACAGGATCTACATATTGGAACAGCCAACTAGCTTCACGACTAACAACTACTCCTGACAATTCAAAAATACCTATAATGGGTTTAATTGAAATAAATGATTTATAAATGAAATTAATATTATTTCAATTTGCATTTTAATAATGATAACAATATTGACTATAGTTCATTTAAAAAATGAAAATTAGACCGTGATCTTAAAACAAAGCAATGACAAAACCAAATTGCAATCTAAAATGTCTAGTAGTGCGTATAATGAAATATCATTTTTTCATCTTTTGAGATTATTATTATCTATAATCTGTATGTATTTAGAAATATGTTAGTATGTTTATCAGCAGTCCGGTTACCATAGTATAGGCTCGGCCTAGTTGAGAATCAGACATATAGATCAACACACACAGAGTCACCGCAACAATAGTTAAAGAAAAAAATGGATAACATACTATCATATCTGCCTGTCTCGATCTATAACCGCCCGTTTTCAAATGGTTGAACCTTGTGAGAAGAAATCGGGCAAACAAACTCAAGGCCACTCTTTAAGAAAAAAAACCAGACTGTTTTAACAATATTCTGTAAATATTACATAATTTTTTTGTGTGCTACTATGTTTTTAAAATTAAAAGTAAATAAACTAAAAAAAGAATATGACAATAGGGAAATTGAAAATTAAGGAAAAAATTAAAAAGAAGAAAAGAAAAACATATGAGATGGAAAATAAGAAATATATTAACTCACATTACATTTCTATTAAGTACATGAAATAGCCTGTGAATCCAATAATAAGTATTGAAATAATATCCCTTTTCTCCCATTGCCTTTCCTTCTTGCCTACCTTGCCCTTTCTTTTACTATCACTATCTGTCGTCAACGCCAATCTCTTTGTTATTGTAAATTAAATAATATCTAATCATGTTCAAATTAAGAAAAGAGCAATTTGTAAAAACTTGTTTGCAACAATAAACTATTATTACTATTAAAAAAAAAAAATGTACTTCCAACTTTCTCATCTTTAATGCCCAAAATGCTCGGTTGGCGTCTTGCCTTGCCCCCTGTTACGTGAGTTGGTCCCACTAAAATAATAGTTGGCAAAATGTGGGTAGTTAATACCCCTTCGGAGACACAAGCCTGGGTGTATGTACGAGTATGTATGATTTTTATTTAGAAAGAAAAACTGCTAGTGTAGGCTTTTGTGATATTAAGGTAAATTACGACCTTGTTATATTTAGAACTTCTCGTATAAAAAAAATATTTTTAAAACAACAAGTAAAGTTTTTTAATATAAAAGTAAATTACAAAAAAGAATATGATATATTAAATCAATTGTAAATTTTTCGTATTATTTTTGTTTAAAAAGGACGAAGTCTATTTGCATATGAATGTCATTAAATACTTTTACACCCATAAATTCATTTATGACCAAACCAAACCAATTGTTGTTATCAAACGATTCAAACGAACAACAATGCAATCATTAATTTTGTGAACCTGGACTGTCACACTCACACAAAAATTATTGTGACACTAAATTATTTTGTTGCGTATCCCGGACAGGCACTTATTATTCACCAAAATCTTGGCTTGTTAAAACTGCTACATGCATTCTGCTGCAGTGTATTCCTCATATTGTTCATTTCAATGTGCCACAATAAAACCTGGAGTGAACTGGGATGAAACAAAATGTCTGCCGAGTTTTATTGTGGCGCACAATGCGCGAAAACTTCTCTCATTCAAGGTATTATGAACAAGTTTGTTGTGTATTGTTGTGCTTTTGGTCTACATTCCAAAATGATTTTCAAGTTATTAAAACTTTAAGTATCTATTTAGTACATTATCATCTTTGAAAAGGGAAATTAATGTTCGCTGAAATTAAATCGTCAATATATCACATATACAGCAATATACACTATAGTAAGTAGTATAAAGACCTAACCTACCTCCTTAGTCTTGCAGACATATATATATCTACAATAAAAAATCTTTTTAACAAAAAATGAAACCGACGAAATAACTAAAAAGCAATAAATAAATAAACCTCTTAAGTCTTGAGCTTATTTACATAAACTATCAAATTTTATAAACTAAATTTATTTTGTTTTTTATTTAAATTAACTTATTTTGAGTCGGTGCCAAACAAGGAACAGAATTCTAAAAAAGTTCATATATTACCTTTTCATAAAACCATGTCTTGTTTGACCAAAGTTTATGAATTTCAGTAGATAAGTTTATTAAACTCGCGATTTCTAGGATGTCTCAACTATGCGTAATATACGTGGAATTGGGCGCTATTCATACACATATCCGAGATTGCAAATTCACTGAGTAAACATATTGATTTCTTCACTTCGTGGTCATTAGTCAACATAATTTGTTTTTAACTTTAACTTTCATAAATCTTCATTTTGTTACTACTTGTCTAGGTAAATAATTGGGTAACATATCAAAAATCAAAATCAAAACCATTTATTTCAACTAAACCAATAATAGGCAATACGTAGATCCTATGGAGAAGAACAGGCAAGAAACTTCAATTACACTCTTTCTCAAAGGTACGTAAACGATTATTATATTATATAAATAACACCTTGTAAACAGGTGTCAGAAAAATTCAAAATTATAATCAATTGCAAAAAGTAAAGTAATAAATTGTACAATAAGTTGAATGCCAATTATGTTCCACACATGATATAGGGAATTATTATACATATAAAAATACAGTAACTCTCTTTTCATGCAATTTCATCATAAATTATATTTATTTTATAAGAAAGTGGCGGGTTTGTTTTATGTTATTCCAAGTCACAACAACATGCGCAGTATTTTCGCGTAGCCTG
Source organism: Euplagia quadripunctaria (assembly GCA_963859945.1). Classification (NCBI taxonomy): domain Eukaryota; kingdom Metazoa; phylum Arthropoda; class Insecta; order Lepidoptera; family Erebidae; genus Euplagia; species Euplagia quadripunctaria. The sequence continues at coordinate 22,295,858 of OY982572.1, read as the reverse complement.
CAGTAGGCAGTGCGGCACTTCCAATTGTCTGGGGAAATCCTGTCAACTTCCAACTTTCTTCGTTAGTCAGATGCGTCCTTTGTGAATACAAATGTCAAACGATTGAATTTCTACAAAATAATATTATGGCATTCGTACAAACTTTGTACAAAAGTACCTAAACCTGGCCGTTAGCAGATCTTGCAAACAATCCGAAACGAACGATGTGCCATTTCGATGACGGCGCGATTATTGCTGACATGACAGAGACAGCACTATTGTTATCGTGCGTGGTCTATGTTAGAGTGAAAGAGATAAGATATTTAGGTTGTTAGGAAGTTGTAAAAGTCAATGTGACGCAACGGCGTCTGAGTGGACAAATGTTATAGGGTTATTATCCACTGCACTGTAGCGCTATCACATAAAATTGCGCAACGTTAGCTTTAAACTGTTGGACAACTATGTATGACTTGAATTAACAACTGTCCACGGATATGGTCGGGAATTATTCTGTTTTTTAACAAGTACATCAGACTTTAGAGACAATTTTATTTCTCTTTTTACCAACGAATTTGGACGTACAAAGAATTGTCTATGGGGCACTAGTTTAAAATATAATCTAACGAATTATGAGGCTTCTTTTCTTTTTTAATATGATAAAGCTGAAGTGTTTTTGTTTGTTTAACCGCTCTAATCTCATGAAAGATGGATTCGAAAATTTATTTTTGTATATGACAGCTAAATGAATGAGGAATAGTATAAGCTATTCTAGCATTAGGCTACAGCTCTCAGCTAACCTTAAATATTTTTGTTAAGCAAGTGTTGGTTTAGTGGTTAGTGATCCTGACTGCTAAAACAGAGGTCGTGGGTTCGATTCCCACCCAGGACAAATAATTGTGTGATGAGCATGATCATTGATTCTGTGTCTGGGCGAAATTTATCTATAATCCGTATGTATTTAGAAATATATTAGTATGATTATCAGCAGTCTGTTTACCGTAGTACAGGCAGAGCCTTTTAATTTCATGTTGGTATATATAGGTATGTTAATGGTACTGCGTGAAGTTAATATTAATATAATAATATAGTGTATATAGTGGCGCGAGTTGTGTGATGCCAAGCCCTATATTTTATCATATGCTCGACGGCATCGAATCAACTAAAACCACACGGTGTTCTATCAGAGGTAAGTCTTTGCACGCCTCTTAAACAGTAGGCATCCACACCATTGCGTGCCGGATGGCCTTGCCACCTTTCACTCTTTTTTAAAACACTCACAACCACCTTCTCAGGCCTGCTTCTGCTAGGGTAACGGGCATTTCCTGTGAACGCCATCGTGCCAAGAAAATGTTACTAAAATATTGTCTACTGAACTATATAAATCACCAATCAGTTTTTCTTCAGAAACTACGGGGCACAGCTAGTTTACTAAATAATATAAAAGACGTCTTCTGCATCTAAAAAATTGGTTGCATTCTCCATCCTAAGACGTTCCGTGTAAAATATATTTCTAATTACTCTAATGTCCTATCTTTATTGTTTCCTTGATAGATGTTGTTGATCTACTTATAGTGAAAATACAAGAAAATGGAAGTTGCATAAATTTTTTTTTCTAGATTTCTAATCTTTGTCGAATGACCCCCTAAAGATGTTCCGATAACTTTAATAGCAGAACTACAGAACTACTAGGAAGAAAGAAGAAACTACTATAAAAATATAATGATTAAGAGTCTGCGATCGAGAACAGCTAATTCGCGGCCGCTACGCCTTCATGTTTGTTTTGCATTCGATGGACGAGCGCCTTAAGGTTATGTGCAAATATATCTGGCGGTGCGGGCTCCACAAAACCGGATTATATTATTTGTTCTCTTATATTTGAGTTGAGAGAGCTCCACAATCTTTACATTGTAAAACAAATTCGCTGTGTTAGCATTTCTTTAGATTTGTATAACTCCAAGCAGGTATTGTGAATTCCTCTTCTTCGTAGATTGTTTTCAAAAAATGAAAATATTGCTTGGTCAGTAACATGGTTGGTAGACGTTTTCTTTTCTATTTTTTTACGATAAATTAACTCTAACACGTTTGAAACACGGAGTTTTCTCACAAAGGTTTTCTTTCTTGAAGCCACGAAGGTGCACCGTTTCAGTCCAGTTGATATAAAGACAGAATCAGGAGTTGGCTGAATGTTGGTCTATGTGAGGTCAAATTAATAGTCTTTGAATAAAATATCACAATACGGTACCGCTTACTCACTTAGGATAACACTTTGTACAGGTTTTTCTCACATTTAAAATAGAGCCACCGATATCGTCCATAGACTTTAGAAAGTTTAGCAAAAAGTAAAAAAAAAGTATTTTGACCAATAACTTCGTTCGTAATCATGTTATAATAAAAAACGCAGGTAACTACGGTAAAAAAAAAAACACTAAAGGAATATCGTAAAACATCATGATTTTATTTTGTTTATTTCGTTCAGGTGATCTTTTAACTTATATTTGTTCATGAATATTTTGCTTTATGAACCCAAAACGAGTTGCTGTACGGACTGCTTTGTAAATCGATGGAAAACGTTTACGAAAATATGCAGTTAACAGGAATAAAATGTAAACAAAAATGAACCCTTCCTTTCACCGTTCCGGAGTCAAAAAACAAAGAATAACAAATAAACAGCCACTCCCGCCTCTCATTGAAGAGGAAATTACTTTGGGACGCGTAAAAATTGTCATTATTAGCGAATTACGGAACAAAGAGGCTTGTTGAGTGTAATTACGTGCGTGTTTGTATCAAATACTCGTTTGTGAGGCTTTGGGCTGGCCGGGATGGTGAGGCGCCGAGGACAAGCCGCGCGGTTTGAGCCTGCTCTTACTTGCCTTACTTGGTGCGTATGAATATGAAAGGATTGCTGCAAATTGTCTGTGTATATTGTATAGTGGGGTTAGAACTTGTTTTACGTAAAACTGACGTTGGGATTTCTCTACATTACCAATATGTATTACACGCCGAACTTAGTAGGCTTCTTGATCCTCGCAAGAGGTCGGGTGACTGTTTACGCGACAAATAGAACATAGCTCAAAGGTAATAGTTTGTTTCTCCATTAAACCAACCGTTAAAGGTAATAGTGAACAACTAATTTTAAAACCGTACTTTTGAGGGTGAGAAAGTTTAAAAACTATGCTATAGTTCAAGTGAAATCAAAGCCTAAAGAGCTCCACAAGATGCGATACAGTCTCATAACTATTAAAGCATTGCTTTTATTTCATGAATAATATCAAACACAGGGGAGTGTCCCTATAAAGCTTCTTGGCCAATACTGTAAAATAAGGATAAACTATCTAAATTATGTACATGAATAAAAAGTACCAAGAGTGAGAGGTATGGACTATGGACTACTGTTACTTAATTTTTGTGAATGTTTGCGTTTGCTTGTATTCCTTTCAGTCAGAACACCAGAGCTTTGATTTTAAAAATTGTTAACACAGTACACGGAGCACATGACTCCCGTAAACAAACAAGTAAAGTGTCTGCATTAATCAAACAACCATACGGTTACTCAAACAGTATAAAACACACAGAGTAACTCTCAAGCATTTACATATTAATGGGCCTCACGTTAAATATGTGGAAGTCGAACAAAAACTTGTAGCACACAACATGGCGCATGCCATTAGCATAATATATCTCTTATTAATAATCCAGAGAAGCGTCTCGCGTCGATTAATGCGATCTCGGGATGTTCTCGGGGTGGTCCCGAAGCGCTGGCTTCATTACATTAGCAGTACAATGCCGACGCCGCGCTGCCACAATAGGCACGGCGCACAATGCACGACCCAGTGCAATACAACCAGCAACAGTGGTCCCGTAATACTTTTAAAATTGTTCCCCTCCCTTGAGTAATTATATTTTACAATTGCGTCGAAATGCACCATTCGAAATAAAGAGTCGTGTCGAACAAAATACCGATCGATGTGATGAATATTTGATATGCGAATTGAGCTATAATAAATGTATCATTTACTGGAAATGATTTTGTCGTATTTAAACAAATTGCTTAAAACATGTATTTTTTTATTTGCAAGAGTTTATAAAAAAAAATCATTGAAGACCGGGTGCTATGGCGCACTTTGGGAGAGGCCTATGTCCAGCAGTGGACTAGAATAGGCTAATTTACTGATATAAAATTTTGGATTGGACAAACCACCTATTTATTTAATCTTAATCAGAATGGCTCTTAGCCACTTACACTAATTAAGAGAGAAACGTTAATACAAATTAAACTGTACTACACAACATTATTTACTTAACTAACTTAACTTCTCGCAGTAAACCAAGCATACTAACATAATCGTCTGCCATTCATCCGCAAACCAGTCACTGTCTGGATTTGATTATATGAGAGCGTTAAGTGCGGTAAGTGATCGTGGAATGAATTAAAATGTGCTACAGTGCGACATGAAGGTGGGGCAAATAGTCTGTGACTTCTACCACTTCTGTAGTTATTGGGTACAAACAATCTACATACTTCTGGGTGAATCGCAGAGGCTTCAGTTTTACCTAATTAAACCTTGCACACTGTTCTGATCTGGTCAAGCGATTTCCTTAAATTTAATGAGTGAAAATGATAACCTAAGCTACCAAAGAGGTATAAGGTTACTATCCTTTCATGTACCCTACATGAAAGGATAGTATCCACTTTCCCTTTTGTATAGAAATCTCAAGAAAGCTTTCTGAAACTTCTCTAGTAAATCGATGTAGGTGGTTTCATAGGGATTCCAAACGCAAGCGTTGGATTCCAGTTTACTGCGAACCAAGGAATTGTACAATGTTCTTACCACGTCGTTACTTACAAAATCTTTCGCATTCCTGAGAACAAACCCAAGGCGCCTAAAAGACTCCTGTGCAGTTAACACTATATGATCGTGGAATGTGAGTCCCGGATCGAATATTACGCCCAAATCTATTATATAACTAGCTCTAGTAATAGTATCGCCATTCCGTTGGCAATCAAAGCAAATGGGACGTCTTTTTCTTCAAAACTATTTGCTATTATATAGCATAACATTTGGAATAGTTTAATTCCATTTTTTTATTTAGAACCCATTTAAATATCCTGTTGAAGGCTTAGACAGTCAGCTTAAGAAACAATTTCACAGTAAAGTTTTAAGTCATCCGCATAAAGGAGACATAAGTACTGTGGGCATGTCATTTATCATTACAAGAAACAACAAGGGCCCAAGTACTGAACTCTGAACCATAGTTTGGATTTGTCTAGACCAATCTTGACATACTACTGTCGGTCGCAAAGATAATCTGCTAGCAGGTAAAGTAGTTTTGGAGCTACTCCAATAGTACATAGCTTCAAAAGTCTTTTTAGGTCAAAATATTAGACATCTACTTGGCTGCTGCGATATAGTCTTGTAGATATAAAGTTAACAAGGGTCAGTAAGTTGGTATTGACTGAGCGATTTGATCTAAAGCCATGTTGCTCATCGCAAAGGTATTTATTTACTTGGGAGTACACATAATTGTGTATTACGTTCTCAAATACTTTGGCTGGAGATGAGAGGATAAAAATTAACCGGTATTCTTCTACGGTGCTACGATTGCTACTTTTGGGTATGGGTTTTACTCCCAAAATTTTTCATTGAGGCGAGTAAATCCCTGTTTATAGAAATAAATTAAAAATGTGATATAGAGGCAGGCACACACATGTTTTTTACCGCGTTTTCACACAAGGGACGTGATTTTGTCGGGATCTGTTGAGTTACCATTTTTTAATTTTCTTATGCTACACTCACGTCATGTGGAGTTATGTTTATTATTTTTATGTAGTTACTAGCGCTATCCGCATGTTGAACATCAAGTGACAGTATATCTGGCAGAAAAACACCAGAAAAGTATTTAGCAAATATCTCAGCTTTTTTTTTTTGTTGACGAGGTGGAAGATCCTACACGGATGTCCTCCGCCTTGGGGTGGCGAAGGGGTCTGTCGGGCTCTTACCAAATAAAAACCACCCCGGTGTTCCACTACTTGCCTATGATCAGGGGAGCGAGAATCGCTATTGCATTCTTCCGCAACCCCCGACAGGCATTGACCCGTTTCACCCTAGACGGGTCCCGTCACCCGGTGCGACCATCACCCGTCGGCCGCACTCCTCTGAGAGCGCGCACGGAACACTGCGTGCTGCCTCTCGGGCCTGTATCTGTTCGGACGACGACTTCCCCAAAAAAATTCGCCGCCCGCAGGCTACTTAGTAAGGTGGCTGGAGGTCATTAAACGCCTTCCAGCACCCGGTGCGTCTGCTGCGGGCAAAGAGAGAGCTGTACTTCGCTCTTTCTCCCGTTCCGCCGGCTCCTTTGCGGACATCACCTCCTAACAGAAGGAGGCGATAGCGTTCCATGCGCTCTCGCTCCGAACCATAGCCAGAACTACGGTTGGAAGCGAGAGACTACCCGCAGCACCGACTACCCCGACGAGATCACGGCGAGCAAATATCTCAGCTGCTTCAACACCACTAAAAGTTCCCTGGTTATATTTAACAGAGGGCATAAAAATACCTTTTGTCCGTAAGTTTATAATGAATTTCCAAAAATTATTTGGATTCAATCTTATTTCACTTTCAGTGTACGCCTTATATGCACCTTTGATACGATATTTGAGCTCTGCTCTTAAGTCTGAGAAACGTTTGTAGGTGTCGATACACTTATCTCGCTTCCATGTTATCTTACGTCACGTATCGTTAATGATATCTCTAGTAAACCATAGATAGCGGCTTTTGTTGTTAATTTTTATCTCAACTTCCAGCGGTGGATGATAAGTGTCGGGATATACTATGCCATTAGTGCAGGTAGTACTCACGTCATGCACATGCTCGCTCTCTCGAACCAGTACAACATCTAGCATTCCTCCCTTCATCACAGTATTCATCTGACTCAAACTACAAAACTACATAAAATAACAATAATAGTTATTAATATCCAAAGTTGCACTATTTAAATTTATATAACCTAAAATGAATACAATTCCTTTGATTTCGTTTATAAATGATTCAATTTTGTAGAAGAAATTCATAGTCTTCATTTTTAGCACTTGGTTTGATGTAAACTATACAAATGTAGAGACAGCGACCGCTCCATGAAAAACTCTACCAGAAATCCTCGCCGAACTCGGTTTCGAACTCATGACGTCGTAGTAGTACTACACGGTGAGCCTCTATCTCAACGTAGTCCAGTCCAATCTTCAGATAATAATTATTTATCTTCAACGGAGTCGTCTAGAAACGTCTATGTCAAACTGTATAGCTCTAAGTCAGAGAAAAGTTTTGCGATCTACTGAAACTTGGCTCGTTTCATTTAATAGTCAGAAAGTCAAGCTTTCACGGTTCCACTTAAACATTTCTTCAGGAAGTGGGAAATATAAAATAGTGGTGAGAAGTTATGGAACCCGGATGTGGTCCAGTACTTAGTTTACCGGGAACTTAGTGGGACGACCGCACACCGAGGGATTTTTAAATAATATTTTCGCTTGCTCACCGCTCGAGTTTGTCTAAATCGTGCAGTTTTAAGTAAGTAAAAGTTCTCACAATGGGCTCCGAGAAAAGGATCTCTTTGTTTTACTTGCATTTCCATTTCAACTCACTTCTTTAGTTTTATTACTTTATGCTCATGAACTAGACATTTTTATTTTATACTAGCTGCGCCCCGCGGTTGCACGCACGTAAGTCCCGATGCCGAGGGAATATCGGGATAAAAAGTAGACAAGATATGTTGATCCAGGTGTCCAGCTATCTACATACCGAGTTTCATCGCAATTGGTTCAGTAGTTTTTGCGTGAAAGAGCAACAAACATCTAAACATTCATACATCCTCATAAACTTTAACGTTTATAATATTAGTAGGACTAATACTTAAGATATAGTAAAAAGACTGATCTTGACATCATATTGATCATTAAATGAATACTTTTCGATTTTCGATTTGTAAGTAGGTCACTAAATTTAATAATTTGTACGCTTAGTTACAAAACAGCAAAAGAAGTTTAACTTTGTATTTTAGTTATTAGGATTATTGCAATTAGCGACTAAAAAGTTATGCTCTTTTTTGTGTACGTATTTGTTTATCTTAAACTTGTGCCATTTTATGCGAGACACCATTCTATGTAACATCGTTCTAAACTTCTCATTATTTTATCAATCTTATGATATTTATGTAAGCCTTAACTCGTTTAGAAATATAACATTATTATCAATGCCATAAGCTTTTTTTTTTTAAAGGACATCTCCCTCATTACGAATTACGAATATTCATGTGTTGAGGGGGGCGGGGGGCCTCACAAACATTTAAACACAAACAACACCCAGACTCGGGACAACTATTTGTGGTTCACAAAAATGTTTGTTCCGTGTGAGTGTTTGAACCCACAACTCTCGGCGCGGCGTATTGAGCGGCGGTGAGATAACCACTTAAACTATTGCGCCATCCGTTCAGTCTTATATGCTCTATATATAAAAATCTTTTTTCGTTACTGATTGACTCGCCTTTCAGTTATTAAATGACGAATTTGAAGACTATAAATTGTTTTGTGTTTTTCCTTCAACTATAAAATGTATATTAAATAATAAAAGTTTTTTTTTTAAATTAGCATTACATTTTTATGTGGGAGAGCCATGCTTCAGCACGTATGGGCCGGCTCGACTCCGCTCGTTACCACGGCCTCACAGAAAACCGGCCGTGAAGCAATGATTGCATTGCATTTCGCCGCGTGAGTGCGGTTACCGGAGGCCCTAATCCTTCCCTCTCCCTTATTCCCGTCCTTCCCCTCTCCCCCCTCTTCCCACTCTTCCCCCCCTCCCCTTCTTCTCCTACTCCCACCTTAAAGGGCGGCAACGCACTTGTGATTCTCGAGTTGCAGGTCCCCCTGGGCGGCGGTAGTCATTTACCATCAGGTGACCCGCCTGCTCGTTTGCCCCCTATGCCATAAAAAAAAAGAAAATAGCAATCAAGTAAAAAGAGAATACTGTTATAATACTAACTTTTGATAGTGTTGGAAATGAAGTACATGAATTCTATGGCTTAAAGTCATAAAAGAATTCATCTTCTAAATTTGTTTATAAATAGCATAGTATAAATTTCGTACATAATAATTATACTATGTTCCTTTTTTTTCTCTTTTATGGTATATATATAAAGGATGTTCGTCTACAGGCAAAAATATATTATTTTATCAGTTTTTATTTGCTTTGCCGAAAAATTAAAATTTTCATGTTATGTTTTTTCCTCGACTGCGCTATTAGTCTCTCAAACAAAAATAGGCACACTTATAATTTTTTTATAATCTTGTCAACCATCGTATATAGATTACTGCTGCTGCTTATCATTAGGATTGTGTGATTGTAAAGATCTCTACTTGATCCCGTCCCTGTGGTCGAGGATGCGGCCTAAGGGAAACTGCATACGATGGACATTTGTCATACTTGTCCAGTTTACGGAAAGGTAATCAAAGTTGTGCGCACATTATGATATTGCAAAGGCATTTTGTAAATTCATAGAATGGTTAAATAGTGAGAACAAGTCACCGTGCATGCTTTCAATAACAAAACGATGTGACTGCATCGGACGTCGTCATAAAAATACTATACTTACCAGTTTCAATATTAATACTCTAGAAATGAGTCTAGATAAATAACGACAATGTCAAAGATTTCGGTGTTTTACAATTCCCATTAGATACAGTTAAACACTAACAACGGGGAAAGGGTAGGTAGGGTAGGGAAAGATTATAAATCGAACATAATCGGACCGGCCTGTTGGCCTAGTGGTTAGTGACCCTGACTGCTATGCCATAGGTCGTGGGTTCGATTCCCACCCGAGTCTGGGTGTTCTTTGTGTCCGTTGTTTATATGTTTGTAAAGTCCCCCGCGACACAGGAGTAATTCCTAATGCGGGAGTTGTCTTTAAAAAAAAAAAAAGAAAAAAAAAATTGTTTTGGAATTATAAAAAACGATTTAAATGGAGATGATAATACTTGGAAATTCAAACGTATTAACTTTTAAATGGATAGATTTTTTTTCAAAAAATATTATTGTAACTTGTCCTTTCGGTGATTTAAGTAAGTGTTCCATTGTCAGATACCCCCTGTATACTAATTACAGTACACACTTTTCTAACTGTCAAAGTCGTAATTGTCTAAGTTTTTAACAATCAACCTTAGCTTTCCAATCATATTTCTGTATTAATACCGGCGAGGCGTCGACGCGATTGGCAGTTCGACCGAAACGGAGAACAAAGCCGCCGCGACCGGAGATTGCACTCAAATACATTTTTCCGCAACCCACCACCCCTTTACACGTCGGAGTCCCATTGTACCCCGTCGAGCCAGTGACGGAACACGGCTAACGAGCGCCTTTGTTGCACTCCCTGGCATTCATTGGGGCATTGTGCTGCAAACCACGGTACGAGCAAGTGTTAATGCGTAATACCAGCTGACTGTTAAAGATGACGCGATAAATGACCGGTGTGCAACACCTTTATGTGATTCACTGGGTTTAATGGTGGAGGGCGACCTTTCACGTCAAGCTTCAAGATAGCTTAGTAAGTTATTTTAAATCGATACTAATATTATAAATGCGAAAGTAACTCTGTTTGTTGGTTTGTTACCTTTTCACGACTAAACGGCGGAAAGGATCGTAATGAAATTTGCCAAGGAGATACTGTAGAGTGTAGATTATATCCTGGGGAAGGATATCGGTTACTTTTTATTCCGGAAAAATGTAAGGTTTCCGTGGGATAAATTTTTAATTGCACACGAACGAAGTCGCGGACAATGGCTAGTTTAATTTATAACATTTATTTGATTTAATTGCCCCATTCCTAATACTAAAACTAAATTTGCTAGTATTCAGTATTGCAAGCGATCTGTTCAGTTTTATAAAATAATAAATAAAGAGCTCTATATCTACCCTAAGCACTTCAATGATTCAAAAAAAATGTTAATAAAATGGATAAAAAACCTTACACGTATGAGGAGACAGAGGTATTGCTGCACCAAATAATATAACATTTTCGAACATCATAACATTTTCACACACACTCACAGACACATACACAAACGTACACACACTCTCTCTCTCACACACACACACACAGACGCACACACAGACACACACACACATACACACACACACACACACACACACACACACACACACACACACACACTCACACTCACACACAAAAAGCATGCAAATTACAATTGTAAGTTTCTGTATCTTACAATTTTTATAATTTTTTTATTTTTGATCTAATTTTATACTTTTTAGTAGTAATAATTGAGTTAATACACATTGTTATGTTTAAAACATGTTGCGGAAGAGCGGGGTCTCCTAATACAGGCATCTCTTGATTAAAAGAAGACTCCTATCACAAATTTATGTAAAACTGTAACACTGTAAAGACAATAAATTATTATTATTAAAAAAAAAAACATTTGACAAGGCTTTAATAGTTACTCCTGCATATAACCCCACGTAATGTTTATTTGTTCTCAGGACTTCATTGATTTTTAGTATATATCTGATGACTGGTTTTCTTCCATGATTTTCATCCATAACATGCCGCCATACTTACCCACGCAACTTGAAGTTCTTCAACTTCGGCCACTTGAGGGACTAAATATATTTTTTATACTATATTTCTTCTCACAAGGCTCAAACATTTGGAAACAGACGCTTATAGATCGAAACATACAGATACGGTTATATCTGTTTTCCACTTTTTTGTTTTTAATTTTACCTTTGAGAAAGCAACGTGGGTCACACTAAAAGTTTTTAGAATAGGCCAGTAAGAAAAGCAGCTGATAAAAATTTCTTTGAATTTAGAATTAGGAACTCTTTTAGAATCTATAGATGTTTAATGATTTCATATTTTATTTGTTTTTACAAATTGGTGGCAATTTAAAAAGTGTCTGACGTGCATCGAAGTGGATTGGACTAGAGAAAATTTTCGCTCAATGATTTATTACCATTTTCGTTGCGGTCCTACTCAACAACAATGTTACGATAGACTTCGATTGGCATTACATTACAAAGCCCCATTTTGTGCCACTGTTTACAACTGGTTTAATAACTTTAAACGTGGTCGAAGCAAACTCACTGATGATTCTCGAGAATTACGTCCTTCTACGGTGACTACTGAAGATGACGTGAGTGCTGTACGGCTAATGATAGAAGCTGATAGAAGAGTGATATATCAAAAGATTCGAGCAGGTTCAGGCATTGGAATGAGCCAAGTACTAAAAGTTTTACATCAACATTTAGGCGTCAGAAAGCTTTGTACTAGATGGATACCTCATAATTTAACGGATGATCAAAAACGCCGTCGTTTGGATTAGTGCCGCTCAATGCTTAAAAGGTATGACGGAGGTGACTCGAATGCTGATATATTGTTACAAACCTGAAACCAAAAGATAATCTGTGCAATGTATGTTTCCATTCGAAGATTTGCCGACAAAAGTAAAGAAGGGCAGAAGCCAAGGGAAAAAGATGATTGCCTCATTCTTTGGACGGACGGGTCATTTCGCAACAATTATTCTAGAAGATAAAAGGATTGTTACTGCAGATTGGTATGTTAGTAATGACTGACATACCATTCTGCAGTAACAATCCTTTTGGACATTTTCCAAGATAACTGGTAGACAATGGTCTACCAGTTGTCTTGGAACATGTTTGACAGCAGCGCCCAAGGAGCAGGATCCTCCTCCACCACGACAACGCTCCACCTCACTCCACCAGACGGACTTATCTATCGTGGAGCTAGTGAGTCATCCTCCTTACAGTTCCGACGTTGTGACTTTTATCTATTTCCAAAAATAAAATATAAACATCCCTAAAAAAGAGTGGGCTTACTACTTCAGTCAATGGCTCCATCGTATGCGACGATGCTTAGAAAGAAACGGAGACTACTTCGAAAAGCAATAAAAATATTAACAGGCATTCCGGTTTTTATTTTCTAAAAACTTTCAGTGTGACCCCTATATTGATGCGGGGACTCTGTGTGACTTTTAATCATAATATATTTTTTTATTGACGATTTCAAATAATTGATGACCAATTGAATTTGAATTTTAAATACTAAGGTGGCAAACAAGCACACAGCGGGCATGCTGGTTATCAGGCACAGATACGATGAAGGTGTACAGAAAAACCTTTAGAAGTAAATGGCTGCGGTTTACCGTAGAGTGAAGATAGTAGTATCCTTTGTGTCTAGTACAAATGCTAATCTTATTAGTGGATTCCCATTTCTTTCACCTATTCCATACATTAATCAACGTAATATTTAAAGCTGTTTTCGGCTTCATTATATTGATTTTCGCAATTGGAACAATTATGGTGGTGTGTTATGACAATTCATCTGAACAAACGGTAGCAGTTAAAAACAAGTTATACTTGAACGCGACAGACAATAGCGGCACGAGTGAGCGAGTGACACCGGCCGAAGTGAACAGCCCCCGGGGTGACGACTAAAGTGTGAGGACTGACGAGGGATTGCCTTTATTATGCCTGGCTAAGAATTTGAAACTATTCCCTTTTGTTATATTGAAACACTATACATTGAATTAAAATAATATTACGTGTTCTCATTTCGTTATTTTTCGTGCTTCGCACTTTTTTGTTTAAAGTTTATGCTTACACTAACCTTCCCTCACAATGATCTAATACCAGCGCTTTCATCAGTTAATAATTAATAAGATTAGCACTTACCTTACAGAGATAACATACTTACACATATAAACATACCTTCACATCTGTATCCTCCAAGGGATAGGCAGAGACGTATTTAACACCCACATTTTGCCAATTGTAATTTGGTCGCACTCACGTAGATAAAAGAGGGCAAGCCTATTCCCGCCAACCATGCACTTTGGGAATTAAAGATGGTAAAATTCGGAGTATATTGATAGGGAAAGCTAGGCAAGAAGGAGAGGCAATGAAAGGAATAAGATATTGCTTGTACGGATTGGGGAGTGTTAGCAAAAACTCGAGACGATCAGGATCGCATGCCTGTAACTGGAACTGGCTATTGCCGGGAAGTCTGAGTTTTCTGACTTACTAAGGACAAAAATATGTGCAAAAAAGAAATCTGTGATTAGGTGCCCTTAAAGTAAGGAGGGTTTTTGGACAAGAATCTCTAAAATATATATTATATCAAAATAGGATGTATTCTGTTTATACGATCTAAATACTTGCATTAGACCGTTGAAAGTTTATTGTTTAGTGTTTATCAGACCAAAAATCAACTGTATACTATGATAGAATGATGATAGCAAATCTAGAACTAAGGTGTAGGAGTCTGATACTCTTTCTATATCAAATAGTCCTAGGACGGGGGCCGAAGCACGGTGTCGCTATTGCTTTAGGGAACTCTCAAACGGCATGTGAAAGACTGCAAGCTCTTTTCGTTAAATTATTTCTTTTTCAAAGCATAAAGGATTAACATTTGTCATCTGGAATTAAATTAACAAGGTATTTGTAAATATATAGTTCTTTTTTATTGTTAAGTGTATATCACTTGCCTTACAAAACTTAAATAATGAACAAACGGGTGTGTACTATTACGGTTTAATAGCTCCAGTAGTGAATGTTACTAAAAATGTATAAAATACAAAAGAAAGCTACTAAGAGATAGTTTGTTATTCATATCGATATCAAATACAGATATTTCCAGTATACTTGTTGCTCGGTCTTGTGTTATGTACCGTGCTTGGACTATCGCAAAAACGTGATAGCGTGCGAGCTCGGGGGCTATGAAGGCAGATGTGGGTAACAGACTGTAGTATCTCTCAGATTGTTATAAAAATATATTGTTTGAGACATGTAATAATCTTTATCTGTGTTATGTAAGAGCATAGAGAATATCCTTAAAAAAAATTGGGAATCTAAATGGGAAAAGTTGGGAAAAAAGGAGTACGGGCAACGGCAAATAAATATAGTTGATGACAGACTAAACTACTATCATCAAAGCTATATCATAAGGTCTCCTCTCCTCTCTATCCAGAGGCGTATTAAACACCTACATTTTGCCAAATATCATTTTAGTCCCACTCACGTAATAGGGACAAGCCTATTGCCGTCCACCGGGCACTTTGGGAATTAAAGGTGGTGAAATTGGTAGTATATTGAAAGCGAGAGGTATCTAGGTAAGAAGGGGAGGTAATCGACGCAAAGAGATATTGCTTATGCGGACGGGGAGGGGAGGGGACGGGGGTGTGACTCGAACTGACTGTTGCCGAGAATAAGGTTATAAGCGTTTGCAACCCCTTTAGTACTTCCCAGGTGTCTGTATAAATACACGACAAATAATTAGAATGCTTTAATTTTTCCTCTATAAACTTAAGAGGCTTCGTTGTTTAAGACTCTATGACCAAAGTTAAGCATGGAAACCGATTTTTCATGTTATTACAACTATAGGCTAGTAATAAAAACATAAATGTACCCTATGCTAATAAGGAGCTCGTTAACTGGTCAAAACAATACCTGCCTACTAAAGTAATCAATATTTTGTTTTGATGCATGTAAGTCAGAGCTTCTCCTCACCCACCATCAACCAAAAGCCGATTTATGATTTACGATTTTTACGCCCTTGTTTTACTACTGTCACGATCACTAGATACTGTTTCGTCATAAAAAAAAAGAATAAAACTTAATCTAATCAATCTTGCATAACTATTTACAAAATCATACTACAATCTTACCAACTAAACAAAAAAAGCTTACCAAGTATCAAGTAAAAAAAGTTTACAGTATCGTAAACACAAAAATAAATAATCATCAAACACGGTCATCATTCGAGAACGTTCCACACGTTATGGATGAGTCATCATTCGTCAGCGCGGTAAATCATAACGTTCCCCGCGCGAGTCATTCGTGGAACGCGCCAGAGTACCGACACTGATTATATTATTAGTCTACGGTAGTACCTCGCACCACCGAAATCTGAATACATAAGCTTATATACTACTATTTTAACCCTAACTGTTGTGCTAAGTGCTTTATTCTATTGCACACTGGGTAAGTTGTACAATTTAACTGTAATATGTGGCTAGTATTGTAAATAAATGTGTGTCGCAGTAAGATGTCCTTATAGGTTGAATATGCAAACGTTATATCTTTCGCTTGCTTATAGTTTAGTACTGTCTAGTTACTATAATATCATAGAAAGTAGTGCTAGTGTTGTAAACAATTACAGACACCAATTCTGAGCCCGCATAGTCAGCTACCCTCATCCTCGAACTGCCGCCTGATCCTGCTTGGTCTGCGCTCCGCCGGACTACGCCGGGGCCCGCATAGTCAGCTACCCTCATCCTCGAACTGCCGCCTCATCCTGCTTGGCCTGCGCTCCGCCGGACTACGCCGGGGCCCGCATAGTCAGCTGCCCTCATCCTCGAACTGCCGCCTCATCCTTCTTGGTCTGCGCTCCGCCGGACTACGCGGGGAACCTCCGCCGGCCGACACCAACCAGGAGATTGCGGTATCTTAGCCTACCAGGGGAACCAATTTTTGAACCGGCCTAACGACCTACTACCCACCTTAAGATAAAAATAAATTCTTTTTTTTGTTCTCAAAATTTTTTGCTCGTTTTATTTACGCTCAACTAAAATAAAACGTGACACTACACGTAATACTGTAAGCTTGCGTAGTTAGTCTTGCTATTATGATTCTGTTAACAAATAAATTATAGTTTAAAAAAACGGCCTTTAATAGCGAACCACATTAAAAAGTAAAAAAGAGTTCCACTATTCATCAGCCCAATTGTTACTAAGCCCAATGTGTTGGACTCGACAAAATGAATAATATGAGCCACGGAACTATGAATATGTATTATACTTATTCTCAGTTCTGTGATATAACCCCAAACTTTTGTAGTTAGCCACCGAAGAGTTCCATCATCAGATTAGCTCCAAGATGCCTAATTATAGTATTGTCATCCGAACTACATAGAAAAGTATTAGCCGTGTAGACGGTTAAAATCGGCTAAAATAAAGTCTAGCCCTCTTTCTACTAGCTACAACTAGATTATGGCCAATGCCTTGTGGCACAACTTGATATAACAAATGCCTAATGTTGTTGTTAGGTGTTGTTTTACTACCCTGTAACCCTGTTTTAACCCAATCCTGACTTCTTAATCTTCGTAAATATTGTATGAGCAAGCCTACAACTCTGTTACTCAAAGTTTGTATCCAACAAACAGGTATTTTTAATTAAATATCGACCCAAAATGCCAAAGGGTACAAAATTATACAGCGTAGTCAATACGTAACGGTATTATTTGCGGCTGTCAAAATAAATCAAATCGTCGGCTGTTTTGACGAATGTGTAATCTATTAGGGCGGGGGCTTAGAACAAATCCATTTAGGTGAGCAGACAGAGGGCTGTGACCGCTTATTTCCCGTACAAAAGAGTCCTCGTCAAAGGCGGTATCGGCCCCGGTTAACACAGCCGTAAGCCGATTTCGGACGAATTTTATAAGATTTGTTACAACTGCCTGGACATAGTGAATGTGCTACTTGTGTCAGTAAATTGATAACTTAAAAGCTACCCACCAACTTACAGAGGGGCGAAACACATTACGTGATGGATTGACAGATTTTACACAGACCTATTTTTATTCTCTTTTTTATTTCTTGCCTCCCATTTATTTATTAACTTATTTTAAAATATAATAAATAAATAAAACACTATAAAGATACTTGAATCGTACACATGCATGTATAAATGGCAGGCCTGTTGGTCTAGTGGTTAGTGACCCTGACTGCTGAGCCAGAGGTCGTGGGTTCGATTCCCACCCAGTGTCCTGGGTGGTCCAATAATTGTGTGATGAGCACGATCATTTGTTCTGTCTGGATGCAATTTATCTATAATATGTATGTATTTAGAAATATATAAGTATGCTTATCAGCAGTCTGGCTATCATAGTACAGGCTCTGCCTAGTTTAGGATCAGACGCCCGTGGGTGAAGTGTCTCAAGTTATTATTATTATTATTATATTATTATAAAACGTTCAAATACACATATATTGATAATATACATACAATTGGTTTCTCGAACGGTTCTTGGAACAAGAAAATTGAAAAACAGGATGTTATTCTGCAATCATATAAAATATTGATTGTGTTCTTTTGGTAATCCGCTAATCTTTTGGTAATAAATTGGTTGCACAAAAAAGATTACTTTGATAGATTTTATCTAACTGTTGGTAAATACGGAAATGCAATACCCGAAGAAGATTACGACAGGATTGAGAATATAATATTTTACCAAGTGTACATGTCTGCTGTCTGATTTGCCTCAAAAAGGTTTATTGTTTATGCTTTTTAAAGTCTAAACAACGTCATTATAACCTATAATTCGTCAACGTCATATAAACCTCGAAGCTTTTCGGATTATTTGCTTGATATGCTCATTCAACAGTAGCTTCGAATCGTGGTGGATATTAAGGTTACGTATCTCATCAAATCTTCGTAACATTTGCCTTCTATATTCGAGAAATGTCAAAACCATTTTACAGGATACAGGACTGAGATCTATGACGTAGAATTCCTCACGTTTTTTACCGTTAAAGCTAGGAAGTGAATTTTAAGTTCATGTTAGAACTTTAAAGTTAGACGGAGATCAAACTTTCATCGCAGACGTGAAACGCATTATGTAAGACCATTCGGCTTTGAATGCTGTGCCTTTTTGAATACTTTTAAATGTGCTGAAATAAGAAAAATCCTCTTAGAAAGTTAGTCTACGTGAAATATGTACATAAATACGTTACCAAAAACTATTATGCATCGGTACATCATAAACATTGAATTGTACACAAAAATACCTTTTAAATCATGACTTCTTTTAGGAAAATATTGAAATAAGAAAGGGAGCAGGAAGAGCAAGAGAAAATGGCCTAAAGCGAATTTTCAAACAAATTATAAACTCGTCATTGGCAAAATCTGGAAGTAATAACGGATGGTTATTTCAGTTATATTATTTTGCCTTGGGAATACTGCTGCAGCTAACGTAACAGATTTTTGTATTTGATTATTTTGTAACCTCTTGTTTTAATTCTATCATAGAATAAAGAAAATAACATACATACGGAAAGTTCAAACTGTAAATACATTTAATAAATTGCTACATCAAAAGTAGCATCCATTTCGTACGAAAAATTACACGTATACAGTAATGATTTCCTTAAGAATTTTCGATTGTTGTGTGTGCAAGCTAATTAACAATTTTTTTACCTCATTATGAAAATTTAAAAAAGTTATAAACACAAGGCAGTCCATTCAGAAGGAAACGTACCATTGGCCTGCATAAATAAATTCATTTAAATAAATAAACAAAACGTGCAGCAAAAATTCTTTTTTTTTTGTGTGGAAACTCACACGGGTCGTCAACTCACCAGAGCTAAGGGTGAAGTGGTATGTCCGAATTGAACCAACTAAATCCACACGGTTTTCCTTTACAAATGGGTCTATTCCAAGCGACTCGGGTTTACCCTAAGACCTTTTTTTGCTTCCGGTTTAGAGAAAGTGCACGGAACGCGTCGCGCCGCTGCCTCAGGACTGTTTCTGCTAGAGTAACGGACAGCCCCACAGATCACACCCAGGCCCACGCTCATAGAGGTCGGAGATCGTTCTGCGCTCTCCGGCGCCTGGTACGTGCGGGACATGAGGGTACTCGTCCTCTCCCGTGACTTTTCCACCGCCACTGTAGCCAACATCACCTCCTTGCAAAATTAGGCGGCGGGGTTCCACGCACGCTCGTTTCCGACCATTAAAACCCGTCGTGAGGTTGAGGCGCTGCTGCGCCCACGATGAGCAGTCCATTAAAGTGTGAAGTGCAGTGTTCTCGAGACAGCCTCCGCAGCGGTTGCTTGCATACGTTGGTTTCCGGCCTATACGACACAGGTACTGAACAGGCAACCATGTCCGGTAAGTATCTGCGTTAGCTGGTAGGAGTGAGTGCCATGTCGCCTCTCTAGCCAATCCTTCATGACGGGTTTCACCACCACAATTGTGGCGTGCCCTTACAAGCAGACCTGCTAATTAATCCATTATTTTATCTAGCTATACTCGACCCTGTCATGATCGGCGAATTAGATAGTGATAGTACGTGCAATATAATCTACATACCATGGATCAGGTACATTAAAAGACGAAATAATGTAACATGTCTGGTCCATTCATCAATCACGTAACCCACATTAGTTGAACCAAATACTCAAATTTTTTCAAAGTCCCCAAATCGATTCGATCCATTGCCCATTTGACCCATTTATTACCTGCTACTGATCTTTTGCATATTACCACTTTTTGCAATAAAATAGAGCAAAGAAAAATCCGGCTCGAAGGCTCACGTAGAGAGGACCGGTCAGCAAGTTGACCTATTTGCAATTATGACCTTCAAACCAAAACTTTAAGTCACTTAACAAAGTTGGATGCACCACTTTCAAATAGTTATGAAATAGTAGTACATAGGTGATTTAATAATTCCTATTGTTTCCTAAAGTGATTAAAAGCATTTTTCGATGTTTTTAGTGTTCTTGCCTGTTTTATATGTACATGACTGAGTTACAATGTCAAAATCAGTGTTCAGTCTCTTCGGTCAATACGTACTCCATAAAACGCATCAGTTTTCTTGATTTTACCTAAGTTTAGCATAGACACAAGAGCGCCTTATCCGAAGTCTATGGAATGTATTTAAAAATAAAATTGGCTTCGGAACTTAAGTCAGCAGAATTATTTTTTTAAAACAATAAGCTTTATGAACAGTTTTAGTAATAAGCTATTAATTTTGAAACCTAACTACTTTATGACTGCTTCTAACATATGGAATGTTTCGTAAATTACTTATTCATCTATACCTCTGGTTCTGAATAAAATAATACCAAATATAGCTATAAACGTATACCAGTAAAATTGATATCTAGTTACCTATTACCGAACCCTTATTTGTAGGTACCCCATCTTCCCCCGGTTCGTTCCTGTAATCGCCTTGTCCCGAGGCGCTGGAGTTTTTCGTTGTTCCTCAAATTAATTAATACGGAGGTTCGATGAAAAGGAATCGGTCGGGGCTGCGTATCGCGGGACCAGCTGTGTAATAGAATATCAGATCAAAAACATAAATGTGAATGTACCGGCAAGTTCTTCGTCACTGAAAAAGGAAAACAAACCATAATTGAGCCAGCCATGTTACAATGTAAATTTTGTCAATTGTTTAATGCGAAATTGGCTAGTTTTTTCATACCAACTTTTACAAAAAACTCGTCAAGTTTATATTTTTATTTGTGGATTATACAAATATTAGTATCGTGTGGGAATCAAACCTCTAACACGCGCGTAACCATTGCGCCATTGCATCCCTGCATTCACCACAATTCATTATGATTGAATGAGTACATATTCAAATTTATGGTCCTGCGCTGTTGACTGGTGAAGAGTTACTTCTCCTGGAGCTTATTGTCAACTTTAGAACAGTCTTAACAGAACTCAATGCGTATAAAATATTTCGTGGCTATACTTTTGACCATTGAAGAGTTCCCTCGTCTGGAACCAATCCTGGATGCAGTATCGGGTTGCGATAGGAGGTACATTAACATTATACCAAACCCTAGCCTTGTACCAAAATTTCAAGTTTCTAGGTGGCCTAGAAGTTGAGAAATCGATTTTTGATGAGCTGTCTGTCAGTCCCAAACCCTAGCTTGTACCAAATTTCGAGTTTTTTGGTGGCCTAGAAGCTGAGAAATCGATTTTTGATGATCTGTCTGTCAGTCACTCCAAAAATTCATGATTTACAAAGGTTCATTTTTCGTAAACTGTTGTAATATGGTAAAGTGAGAAGACCTTTGCGGCGTTTACACAATTTTATTTCAATAGGTTTAACCAATCCCGAATTAGACCGCTCTAACTCCGGATTGAATAAACCTAGTCTGAAAATGGCACGAAATAGTTCGTGTAAATACAGCACTGTAGTGCTTTGGGCTTTGGGAAGGTGACATAAGAGGGGCGGCTAGGTTGCTTTTTAGCAGCGATGTGGTAGCACCTTGCTCGCCCGATACAATCACGGGTTTGAAGAGTAAACATCCCACGCCTCAGGATGACCTCTCTTTCCCTGATGCACCCACCACCGACACTGAATATCTAAATATTACTACCAAGGACGTGTTTACAGCCGTCTGTTCCTTTCAGAGTGGATCTGCCGGCGGCCTCGACGGCTTGACACCGCAACATCTTAAAGATTTAGTGAGTTCAAGCGCCGGGGAGGCTGGTGATACTCTCTTGAAGGATTCGACGACTTTAGTAAATCTTATGCTCTCCGGCAATGTGGATGATGGCATCATTGACGTCTTATATGGAGCCAACTTATGTGCTCTACGTAAGAACGATGGTGGCATTCGTCGGATTGCCGTAGGGTGTACCTGGCGGCGTATGGTGGCCAAAATTTGCTGCAAATATTACAGCGCTGAACTTGCAGCAAAATTCCAGCCAGTGCAACTTGGTTTTGGTTCAAAAGGTGGTTGTGAGGCTGCCATACACGCCCTTTCCACGTACCTTGGCAGTAACGAAGGGGAGGTAATCTTGAAGGTTGACCTGAGAAATGCCTTCAATTCTGTTAATAGGGACACTCTGTTGACCCAAGCAAAATTGGAAACCCCTAAAATTTATAAATTTCTTTGGCAATGTTATAGATATCCTACAAAATTAGTATACAAGGACAATCTTTTGAAATCGGCCGTTGGGTGTCAGCAGGGTGACCCTCTGGGACCAGTTATCTTCAGTTTGGCGATACACCCCATTATTAAGGAGATAAAGTCAAAATTCAACTAAACTCTGACAAATGCGAAATTTTTACTTGTGACAAAACAGACAGACACTCGACTGTACAGAAATTCAATTCATACCAGGAAAATTCTAACAAACACACTGGTTAATTCTGAAGTATCCTGCAAGACCGATGCCATAAATGCTTGGCAGATAGCTTGTCCCAATACTCTTTTACCTGTTAATCCATTCTCTCAAAGGCAATGGGACGCGCCGTTATGCACCTTAAGAAGGAATTATTTAATTGACACCGCATCCAATGTTGCAGAGCGCGCTCGTTTATTGGCTGTGGGAGAATGGGAATCAGGCCTATGGATTCAGACACTTCCATCACCCAACATAGGCACCTTGTTGGACGACAACACATTCCGCCTTGCCACTTGCCTTCGTTTAGGAGCTCCTTGTGTTTCTCCGCATCTTTGTCACTGTGGAGAAGCTGTCGACAGTCTCGGACATCATGGCTTTTCGTGTAGCAGAAGCGCAGGCCGTATATCTCGACATGCCAATCTTAATGACATAATCCGTCATGCTCTTGTCACCGCCGGCGTGCCAGCCGTACGTGAACCTAATGGTCTGGTACGAGACGATGGGAAGAGACCAGATGGTATGTCGTTACTGTCATGGAAGATGGGTAGGCCTTTGGTGTGGGACGTAACCTGCGTTGACACCCTCGCGCCATCACATCTTTCAAGTACATCTGGTTGTGCTGGCGCTGCTGCTGCATCAGCAGAAAGCCTCAAACGGCGTAAATACAATAATTTAGTTGGTAACTATGTTTTTGAGCCGTTTGGGGTCGAAACGCTTGGGTCATGGGGTCCGAGTGCTCGTTCCGTTTATAAGGAATTAGCTAAGCGACTGATCGACATTTCTCGTGACCAGAAGGCGGGCTTTTTTCTTGCACAGAGAATTAGCATTGCCATTCAAGGTGGCAATGCTGCCAGCCTTTTGGGAACACTGCCAGTAGGGGACGATGTGGAGGAATTTTATGACGCATGCATGTAAATAGCCCGTATACATTTCATTTTCTTTTTTTATTAGTTTTAATGTGTAAGTTGTATATAGCATATAATTAAAATTGTAAAAAAAAAAAAAATCTGACAGATTAAATTATATATTTATTGTTAAACCCACAAATCAGTAGCATTTTATAGCTTAATATGGCATTATCAAAAATTTTTAAAAAAGACAAAACTGTTTGGACCGTCTATGGACCAAAATTAAAAAAGATATGTAATATGTATTTATTTATTTATCGACCTCGGAAATCTTATTACTTCAAACACAAGTGCGTTAATCGGCTGACGGGAATTAGACTGTATGTTTAAATTTTTCTCTTCCTCAAAGATTCACAAACGATGATGTGGCGAGAAATATTTCTTTTAACTTTGAACGATGCAAAAATCTCTTTTGACTTCGGTATTCAACTTTGATTGTCAAATGTAGACATTTTTTGATGACGTTGCTTATTAAACTCCACACGTAAATCCTATCAGGCTTAACCTATTTTACACATGCTCAAGGATTGGATTCTTATTTGGAGACAAAAATAATCTTATTCCTTTCATTGAATTAGTTTCTATTATTCAAACCTTTGACTCGTGACTTTTCTCATTTATATTTAATATAAAACACTAATTAATCTGGATTTTTTTCCGTGAGCATTTAACGAGCTTCTGCGGTACCCAAGGTACTTTTCCAAACAGAATATATAAACCTGTTGTGCATTAACTTCTTGTACACAATATATATTTTGTACACTTACTCTTTTCAATAATTCCCTTATCTGAACCATTCAGATTAGTTCTCAATTCCATAACATCTGGCCACCATTAAAGTACTTACCTATCTTTTTATTACATAATATTAATTTTCTACCTACTAAATAAATTGTATTATTTCAAGAACAAAAAAACACCAGCATCTAGGTGACGTTTGCAAATCTTCTGCATTACTATCGACTGGTAATATACATACGCAAAAGACAGACCCTAGCTTACGTGATCTTAGCTGTATTGAATGTAATTATATATTTTTTGTAGACAGAAAGCCCAGTTAAATGTTAATGAGCGACTTTGTGAATGAAGCAAACACTTGGTTATTGTGACCCTACGTTCAATACAATTGAGTTTTCAATTGTTTGTTCCGCGGCTCAGTGAACAGATTACACACAATAACACAATTATCTTCACAACCCATTCACGTTCTTACTAAGGACAAATTTCACAACTAGGGTCGCTGGTATCCCTTTGTAGCGTGATAGATTGCTGAACTGAGTTTTTAAACTGAATATACTACATTTGGCAGATTATTTTTTTATGGGATAGGGGGCAAACGAGCAGACTTGTCACTTGATGGTAAGTGACTACCGCCGCCCATGGACACTTGCAGCTTAAAAGTTACAAGTCCGTTGCCAGCCTTTAAGGTGGGAGTAAGGGAAGGAGATAAAGGGGGTTTGGTGGGTCACTCGGTGAAACAAAACGGAAATCATTGCTTCACGGCTGGTTTTCTGTGAGGCCGTGGTATCACTCCAGTCGAGCCGTCCCATACGTACCGAAGCATGGCTCTCCTTATAAAATATTTCAGTATGCGTGTAGACTTTCACCGATTGTAAGAGAACTTCATTGATTCTGATAATTACATAAATGGAAAAAGAAATAACGTGTCTCTGAGTGTAGACTACGAGGTAATGTCATTTCGTGTCTAGTATCGTTATTTACAGCTGTTCAAAATCCTTGTTTTAGGATTTATTATTTAGTAGGCAAGTGGTAAGAAAAAAAAACAGTCGTAGTCAACGTTACTGTCAAAACCCGCTATTGTCAAATCGTTGACTTTTAATGTTTGGTCTTACAATTAAAAGGTTACAGTTACAATGTTGTAACAAACTTAAAAACAATAAGGCATCTAATGTTTTAAAGTCTTTTATAACATTTAATTTCCTGAGAACTAGAAAATAACTTATTATACTCAAGAGAGAACACGCTCTCTTTTAATGATCGCCTGATCTATCTGTAGCAGTTTATTCAGAAGCCATTACAGGATATCTTGACGTTCACATTTTGCCTTCATTATTTAATACGGCATCAGTGCTCGTGTGTTATCACAATTCCACAATTATACATACGTTTACATATAAATAGGTCCAAGTAACCGGCTTGTTATTGATCGGTGTCGATACACTAGGCGGGTACCATTTGACTCGCACAATGCGTCTTGGCGCGATGTTGCAACTCCAGCGGTACGCGGATAGAATGTGTTATTAGTTGGGGTTACCTTCGGCGGCGGGTGGGTTACGAGCTTGCTTACCAACATAACAATGATACGTGCCTATGGAGTTTCGGCACACACGCTTTGGGTATATTGTATAATTATGTTTGTTAAATATGTATATAATGTTTTAGTTTTCTGCGAGGGTTCTCGAAGCCTAGCCTAGCTAGCACGCACACGCACACGCACACACACACACACACACATACACGCACACGCACGCACATTGATTTAGTTATGGAACATCTAATGACGTATTGTAGATGTAAACTTATTTTTCATTTCTATTTTGGTAAATATCATTATTGCATAGGTATGCACGGAGCATTATCTTTTTTATAAACCAACTGTAATCCATCACCATTAAGTTCTTATTACATAAAAATCAATTATGAATATAATTTGAAAGTGAATTTACTTCTAGAGACGACGTTGATATGATTCAGATTAGTTTCTTGAATACCTATAATAGTTCTTTATTGTTCGGCGTATTGCGAGGAAATCGAGTCTGTACCGTAATACGCTAGTGAGGAGCTGCAGTATCGCTTGCCGTACCACTGCAATGTAATTAAATGTGATTAAAAGCTTCACAAAAATTAGGTGACAAGAATTCACAAGAAAATGTTAATGGTGAACTCTACACGTGGTGAATTGTACACGGTTATAATTTTCTATAATATACAAGACTCCTGTGAGAGAGTAAGTCGGTGCGGGCAGGCCCTGAGAGACATATACTGAAGAAAGGCCTAGTTAAAAGCATCCGTAACTGCCTAGCGTGTATTAAAAGTCTGATCAATGTGGAAACTGCGCAAGCTGTATGTCAGGGTCGTGGTAAATGGCGCTCTATCGTCTGTGCATACCCTGGACGGGAATAACACCTGAGAGTATGTATATGTATACGTATGTATGTAATTTTCGGGATTGTCAAAGTAATATTGAGTTTCAACTTTTTAGTAAAACAATGACAAAATGATTAAATTTAACTTTACACGCTTAACTTACATCTTTAAAAAAATTAATAAAAAGGCAACTGTCACCATTGTCATCAGTTCTTTAGGTACACAATCTATTTTAATATTATAAAGTTAAATTTAGTTTTGTTTCAACGCGTAATCTTAGGATCTACCATTCGGAATAAAGAATCTTCTTTTAGAGCAGTTCTAAATGACAACATGCTACGGCCCATAAGAGCCAAGTAGTAAGCATAATATCAAACAATCTGGTTAATATGTAAAGTCGAAATTTAACAAAAGTGAAATAGTTGGCAAACTTTAGAACCCCCTTAGATCATAAAATTGTTTTAGCAACTAAAACATAAATACTACACATAAAAGACACTTCACAATTTATGGGGTTATTTGTTACTCTTTACTTCATTTTAGTGTAATCTTGTTCACTATTCACTATTTTGTAACCCCTTCAACAGTTATTGGTTGGTTATCCTCGAAACCGGTATCAATAATTTTTTAAATTAATTCACTGTACCCGACCCGTCTGACTGATTACCACAGTATATAGGGTCACACAGGTACTCGGCGATGTCTAACAAATCCTTTGCACGTGGTTTTATTTACACAACTTTTAATTAGTTCACAGAACTTTTAGTTTCGCTGAGCCTAAAGTCCCGATAACACTCATACTCAGCCTAAGGTGTGGTCGAGAACAACTTAGGAAAGGCTTTAAGGAGTACTATAAACTCTTTATAATGGACTTTGTAAAATCTAGTAGGTA
Source organism: Euplagia quadripunctaria (assembly GCA_963859945.1). NCBI lineage: Eukaryota > Metazoa > Arthropoda > Insecta > Lepidoptera > Erebidae > Euplagia > Euplagia quadripunctaria. The sequence continues at coordinate 22,268,028 of OY982572.1, read as the reverse complement.
TGTGTGTACAAGAACACTGCAGGGCCACCTTGTGCCGAAGACACGGCACTTAGGATATTATAAGTTATTAGTATACCAGAGAAAGAAAAGTTAGAGTTCAAATAGTTAGAAAAAAAGTACTGAGCAACTTTATAACATAAATAATTGAACAGTATTGAGAACACTATACCATGGTAGGATATAAGGTGGGCGATGGCCTGAATTAGTTCGAATTGTCTAAACCCGATGTTTATTTTAGGAGTTCACGTTGGTAATATTGGTATGATACTCCGTCGGATTTGAACACGCGTCTTCTCATTTAAGAACCTGATGTCACAGCCATTATGCTATAGAAAATAAAGTCTAAGTTATATTAAGACCAAATACAAAGAACACTATTCTTTTTACTATCAGTAAAAAACAATTATGTACCATTTTCGTCAATTAACGGACACTGCAACTGCCTGTTTATTATATTGTAGTTATTTCCATAGTGTTAATTCCCACGGTATTTTGTTGCGAACATACGAACTTTTTGTTTTTCAGAAAAGAGCTAGTATGAGGAATTTATATGATGGTAGCATCCCATTATATACTTATATGAAAGCCTTATTTATGTACGAAAACATATTCGCAGTTATATAAAAAATAGTAATATAATTATATAAAAATAGCATTAATTTTAGACATAAATATAAGCTGGTATACCGATGATTAGACTCCAAAAACTTAGTAGTTAATTCAGATGCCAAAGTATACGCTTCTACAACGAAATCCTAAGTCATATACAAAACCCGAACTTGAACAAATTTAAAACTATAGTCAAACGGAAACTTTGTTTTAAAGCATACTACACTGTTGTAGACTATATAAAGTTGTGATGAAAATACTTGGAGTTAAGTTGCTCTAATATCTTCCCATAGGTTTATTTTTTGACATTATGTAAGTTATCTTAAATTATTATTATATTTTTTAACATGTTTCTATAATACAGTATTCTGTATTCCGTATTCTTTTGTTTTAAATCTTTGGTCTGCTATTTATTATTTCCTATATATATTTTTATAACAATTACGTTTGCGCATGAAGGTGTCATTCTGTCTTTTGTACAGTCTGGTAGATTTCAGTATTTTACATTGGCCTACCGAAATGTCTTAGTTCCGTGAATACCGGCTTATACTAGTATATTTCGTATAATGATCACCCTGGACACCTACATGGCACTTGGTTTCAGTTTATGTAGACTTGGTTTCTTGAGTTTGGTTTAGCCATCTAGCTCTACAAAAATAAGGAACATGTATAAGTGTCTGAAAATATCTAATATAATATATGGAGGGAATAACAAAAATACTAGGAATTTGTGACGTACGTTACTAGTAGGTATTCTTATAACGAAAATAAAAGCAAGGATTGTACAACACATGACTCATCCTCACATTCAGTACTGGAGGTTGTTTTTTAAATTGCAGCCGTATGTCACCCTCCCACCCCCTGCCCCTCGTCTCGCTAGCACCGTGTCGATGCAAGAAGCATTGCAACAGCCACTTGACCGAGATGTTGGCAGTCAATGCAAAAAGCTCAGGGCGTGTACCGAACACATGTAGATGAATATCCTTTTTAAACGTGCTTGCTATGTTTTGCTGCATCATCATTTCATAGAAATGTAGCGTCTGTTTTGTGTAGAAAACACGTATATGGAACAGGGAAAGACGTCATGACCCAGATGATCAGGATCTGTTGATCCTGGTGCCTAGTCCTTCTGAGAATAGGCAATTCAGTTCCTAGTGAAGTGAATAGTTTAATAGTAATTTGTATCAGACAATAGCGATGAAGCCTGTATACCTATTATATTTATGGTGATTGATTCCAACATTTGTGTTGAGACATTTTTCATTGGATCAAAGAGTTGAAAAGAGAAAATGGTAAATTTATTAAAGGTTTTAAGATGCACCGTCTAGTCGTCCGTCAACCATGATGGATTGTAAAAAAAAAATGACGCCCTGCTTGTCCAGACTGCGGGTATCGAAATTCTTAATCAGCGTATTTTTTTACTATTTATACAAAATGTATTATTGTAAGCGTAAAGCGTGGTAATCGAAATGTCCATTTTTGATCATAAACCATATGAAAAAATACACAACACCTTCACTAGTCAACAATATAGTAAAATACATGATGCAATTCCTTCGTATGAGCAAGTTATATAAATTTATGTATAAAGTTTCAAAGTTTTCAATTAAGCCCCAAAAAAACTCAGCACTAATACGTATTCTAATATCGTCGAAAAGCCGTATAAAGGCGCAAAGCGCTACACGAAACAATAAAGTGCTTAAGCCAAATCCCCCTCAGCCTACAGCCTCCGTAGGGCATTTAATTTGGGCGCTGTTTAGCATTTTTCCGTCACAATCAGGCCTAGACTCAATTTGGTCGTGAGCTGCAAGCCAAACAGTACAGCTATACGAGAAGCTTTTAAATGTGCCGGGTACCGCCGCCTCACCGCCTGTAATATCCGGCCGGAGAGATGCTACATGCTGTCCCGGACTACAGGACATCCCGGGTAGATGGTGCCAATCAATAACTTTTTGTAAAATGTAAGTATGAAATAATTTTGAGGTATTATTAGGTAGGAGGACTACGAGTTTAATTTGAGGGTAAGAAGGTTCTAAAGTGAGAAAGGATGTAGTTTTATAAAAATGTCAAGCTTATTATACTATTCAATTTGGTGTTGATAAATTCATTGAGAATTCGTTAAGAGTTATAAAAATACAATTTGCATAACGACATATTTCTTGTCTTCACCCATTACTTTCGGTTGAAGCACCTACCTATGTTTATCTCTATTTTTAATATTTTAAATGTATATAAAAACATAGATAAGAGAAGAATACGTATAAATATGTAGTATTAGTTGTGAACTTGTCGGCATTTACATAAATATTACGTCCTTATACCTTTCCAACTAATGGAGGTCCACTTAACGTTTGTCTCGCATCTGTGCGTAAGCGGAAAAGTTCATCGATCGCAATCTTGCCCTTTATAAAGATAAAGTTGTGAGATGTCAAACTCGAATCCATTATCTTGTAATATCGTTTGTTTCCTAAATAAAATATGATAATACAACTTTTGACTTTCATTTTATTTTTCTTAGATTTTACATATATTTTTTTGTATCTTGTGTCATTGTTTTTTGTGGCCAATGACATTGACAGAGCTTAAAAATGTGCATTAATAAGACCTAAATAATTTCTGTGATTACATTGTATTTAGTGGACCAAAAATTACTGTTGACCTTTTGTTTGTTTATTTCAATAAAAATATATTTCAAATTAGCTGGGTGGTTACCGTAGTTAACTTTTTATTCAAATACTCTTCTAATACACAGCAAAATAGGTTCATATATTAGAAGGGAATATCCTAAAACCCGTATGTACTCCCACTAAAATAGTTTCACATTTCCCATCCCTATCACATGCTTCACAAGACAACGGTAAAGCTTCGTGTAATTGGCACTTATACACAACTGAATAGCATTTACTCACTCATTACTGACCATTCTGACTGAGCACACACTACGTGCATCTCATATTGCAT
>OY982572.1:20705137-20774850 GCA_963859945.1 Euplagia quadripunctaria | reverse complement strand
CCATCCTCTTAGCGTCTAAACACAATTCCACCGCTTCTTCTAAATTACCGCACACCAGCGCGCGACATATCAAACTTGTCGAATCTGTATACAACAACAAAACACATAATGTTATACCACATGAGAATTTAAGAAAAAGATCTCCACAAAACTACAGAGAAATCTTTGCATTTTATTAAATGACTAGCATTTGCGCGGACATCACTCGCGTCAGTTATTAGATTTTGTCAATTAATTCAAGTATCCCTCGAAAACAGTGGATACTTTTAGTACCCTATGTTTTTTTCTGTACGCCTCACATATGTGCAACATTTCATAATGATCGGTTGATTAGTTAAGACGTGAAAACAAACAAACTCACTTTCGTATTTATAACATTAGGTATAATATAAATAGATATTAAATTACTAAAGTAGTTTTGGTACCTTCTCCGTTAGGTATGACAATGTTACTGCCGAGTGACGTTCCAAAATCAACGTTCCCTAATTTTCTTTCCATGAGGGTATGTGCGTCCTGCTAACAAAATAACTACAATTAATTATAAACACTTTCAAAATGTAGCAATTGCTTTAATATAAAAAAAAAACTACCATATTAATCTTTGTATTTTAATTAAACTATAAACTTAGTAACATGCTTCAATTAAAAGTTTGTTAAAAACAATCAACATGCAAATAAAACTCCAACTCGTATCGACATTGACAGGTGTCAAGTCTGACAGATGTCAACTTTAAGTTACTCACCGATAGGTCAGTGCTGGTGTCGGTGGACAGTTCTGCTTCCGTTTCCGTGGACTCGCCCTAGCCGCGTTATACAGACAGAGGATTATATTGCGAGTGTTTTATACATGGTTGAAAAAAAAAATTGTGTAGGTTTTAGAAATCGACTTATATTGATGATGAGAAAAATTTCAAGTGTACACTTAAATATATAATAATATAAATAGCAATCTAACTTCTAAAGAAAACGTTCATCATGAAATTAAAATGCGTTTTCTCATTATTTGTTTCAAAACTACCCATTAGATTCTGCCTGGTTGCCTGGAAGATATTGCTTGTGGCGATAAGGTAACCCTTAGTACATTTCAATTTTCTGTACTCACTGTTAAATTATATCTATATAGTATAAATCATTCCAAATACGCGATCTGCTGCTGACATGAAAAGTACTGATTGAATTTAAGAAAACTTTTTAGTTTTATTTGAAAAAATGTATCATTTTGGTTATATTTTCATTACACTTGAGGTAAAAGAAGTGGAGAAAATGACAGAAATACTTTTAGGGAAGGTAAACAACCGCTACCGATTTTTTTAATCAAAATATATCCTATCTGATATTTCTAATTATAAAAAAAAATTAAAAACAACTGTCCTGCCAAAAAAGTGAATTACGCGCCACACAGCTGTCATATTTTTTTTTATTATAGTCAACTCAGTGTCACTTGGGATGATGTAAGGATTCTAACGAGACCCCATACATCCAAATTTGTTCCGACATTGAGAAGTTATGGTGGAATAAAGAAACTCACATACATGAACCCTGAACAAATTACACTCCTGGGTAGTCGTATAAAAACTACGTAAAGAGCCTATCCTGCAGACGAACACATACTTAAAAAAAAATTAGGTCCACGAATTCAAAGTCACAGTGTATACACATTTGCAGACATATTTCAACAATATAAGTCGACCAAGCTATGTTAAAAAAGGGAAAAACAGTATAGAAATACTGGCATACAACAGTATAGAAATAAGCACAATTTAAATTGATTGTTTTAATGAAAGATAGCTGGCAGTAGCAAACAATGTTAATTACTAAATAAAATCGCAAGCAAACCGACGTTATGATATATATCTGAAGATTATTATATTACTTTCGAAATATTCTGTAATTAATTATCATATTAATATATAAAGTAATTAGCACACAAACCTTACAAACGTCAAAAACAAAATTAATTAGATTTCGGTCAAGTAACACTCCTAGTATTTATATCATGCACGTGTGTATGCATCTATACGCTATGGGGACCGTTTTTGATACATCAAGATCCTATGTCACTCGCAGTCTAAATCCTATTTATGAATGTGTTTGTCTTTTTTTGGTGTGACTTTTTCGTTTCATCGAATTTTCAAATCACACCGATACTAAAGAAGATTTACTTCAAAAGTGGGGAAAATTGGGAGTATATTGAAAGAGAAGGGTGGGTAAGAAGAAAAGGGATATTGCTTATATGGTTGGATGGGCAAAGTAACCAATGGCTCCGACAGGGCAGGGTCGCAGGCCTGTACCTCGAACGAGCCCTCTACTCTCTACTTCAAGCATACTATTTAAAATAAATATTTTAACCAATGATTCCATATTCTTTGGTTATCAAATATTAATATAATTAATGTTTTCACATTTTTAATACCACCACATCGGATACGCTACGCCAGATACGTCACGGTCTTTGATGCCAGATCTTGACGGGCCAATGGATACTGCTAGTTTTATATTAAACTTTAATTGATTAATAATTTAATCTATATATTAATACGTGAAGAGAATTATTTGTATGCATTTTAAGAAAAATTTATGTACAGAGGAATGTGAAATTCGGAATACTTAAAGTTTATATATATTGAAAAAGAGCAGAAAATTAAAATTTTAAAACAATTTTTTTTTTGTTTGGCTGATTTTCTTAAATTACAATTTTATTACAGTAACAGACTATTAAATGTTGTTAAAATTCAAATCTGACAATTTCTATACTCTGTGAACTCCTCAAACTATACAGCTCTGTGAACATAATAATCTGTAATCAAGTTAGCCGAAAAATCATGTTTTGTTGTCTAATAAAGATTTTGTTAAGCTGTACTGTAATAAAACCAGTTATTATTTTTTGACAAAAAATTTAAAATTATATCTTTAATATTAAGAAAAATCCAGCTCTATCATTAAAGCCATGTTACACGATGACGACCAAAATTCTTAATCATTTGACCGATAATATTATTAATGCAATAGTTTTATTTATACCTAAAATTACGAAATATGGAACGAATTCAATTTGAATTTTTCATAGTATTTGACCAGTGACTACTCCACGTCTGCCTCTGTTCTGATCATTACCTATATAATTTTAAAGCTAATTACTTTATTTCATAATATGATAACTATACAGATTTTTCTTTTAAGTTAGACCAAAATAAATATATAATAGATAGTATTATTAAGATTTACTATTAAAATAAGCGAAGGATCATTAAGTCACAAGGTCACAAGCCACAGATTATTATTTTCAGATAAATTGCAGAATACGAACACCCTGTCATATAACTCACTCTACTCAAGGCGGCCACGTCCGGTTGTGTTCCGTCCCCGGAGACGTTCAGGCCTTTGAACTTGGAGGGGATTTCATCTTGCTTAAAACCTGCACGATTTATACAACATTAATTTTAATGGCTAAATATCTCTATAATCCAAGAGATACTTCCGATGTAGTCATCAAAATATTGAAAAAAAATTCATGAAACAGTAAGATACGCTCACTGAAAAGAAGTAGAAAGTCATTGATTACTGCATATGAATGCGACACACACCTAATAGACCGAGCACTTCGCTCCGGAAGCTGGCGAGGAAGTTGGCGCGCAGGAAGAACCACGTGAAGCGCGCGCTCTGATCCGACGACGCGTCGCCTTTCTGCCGACAGTACCTGCGCACGTTACAATACATATATATATATATATATATATATATATATATGCGCGCAAATCTTCAAATATTGTTTTTTCAGTGATTTTAATTATTATAGAAATATACAAAATACATAAGATTTATATTCAAATAATTTATTAGTAAACAGTAAAACAATTATTTATCAAATTCTAATATTTAGTTCTAATAGACACTGTTTTGTCTGTTTAAAGAGTCAAACTGATGGTGCAAATACTCATTTAAAATAATAATATATTCAAATAATTGTGTAAATGTGCAAAATAAAGTCTATTAAAATTATTATTCTGTATCAAATTTTATTAATTTATGCATTAAATGAAACTTAATTTCTATTGAATCCTGATTGCAGCGCCATCTGCTGACGATCTTTATAAAAATACTAATTGTTTGTATTAAATAAATGTAATTTCTGTAAAACTAATCATTTAAAGTTGTATAAAATTGATTTTGAATATTGTAGAATTTGTAGTCGCTCATCCGTTTAAAAATCTATTGTAAGGTTATTTATAAAAACTATGGATTGTGAAAAAGATTATTACTGTGCTGGCGGTTGTGTGAAAATAAACTAAGTAATATTTAGTGCTTGTTTTTATTCTGATGGACCCTGAACATGGGAGCCCTGGCGTATCGCCTATACATTCCCGTCTGGGGTAGGCAGAGACGATAGAACGCCATTTGCTATTTATTTGCGAATACGTTAAAAATTTAAAAATTATACGAATACACTAGGTCGAGGACCCCTATTATATGGCCCTTCGGTATGTCGTGGCACGGAAAACCTATACAATGACATAAAAAACATATTTAAAGTTAAAAAATAACGGTCAAAATTCGACCACCAGGCGGTCTCTAGTACGATTTAAAAACACAAAAAATAAAGATTTTATTTAACTGACAAATCAAAATAAAACCGTGGGTGTGAACTCACTCGGCCAGCCTGTCCGTGGCGCCCGGCTCCTGGCTGAGGCTGGAGCCCAGCACGCTCTCCAGCTCCGTCGCGCGCTCCACGATGTCGGGCTCGCTGACGACCTGCACAAAGGTTTGGGATTTTAGTATTAACAGACTCAAACTGTATTCAACTCGAAAAAGTCTACAAACTTTTTATAAAATTATGAAACATGGAACGAATTCAATTCAAATCTGAATTTTTAATAGTATTTGACGACTGACTACTCCACGTCTGCCTCTGTTCTGATAGATTTACTAACTCATAAAATATGGAGTAAATATCCCAAAATATTATTTGTTTCTTAATTTCAATGAAATAATATTGTCTGTTTTAAAAAAACTATGATGTATTTATGTGTAAGTACCTGGCTTATGTAAACAAGCTTCTGAGTGCCAGCCTCTAGTGGGCATTTTTCGAACGTCACCAGTTTGCCGCCAAACTAGAAACAAACAGAAATATGTTAATATTAGCATTTATACATATATAAATGGATAGGTACGATGCCATCTGTTCGAGGAATTGTAAAAGTCGACTTGCCCTTGAAACTTTTGGAAATATTTTTCAAAATAGAAAAAAATATGTATTTAAATATATCAGGAACAGTCAAAAAGTGGCAGTGTTCAGTGGCTGCGGCGCGCTGAACGAGTCTAGCAGTAGACAAGGGACAGTGTCCACTTACAGAGAACTTGGCAGCAGCAGGTCTCTGGAGCCAGCGGGGCGCCCTAGGCAGCTGGTGCGTCTGTAGCGGGGCAGGCGGCGGCGCGCTGAACGAGTCTAGCAGTAGACAAGGGACAGTGTCCACTTACAGAGAACTTGGCAGCAGCAGGTCTCTGGAGCCAGCGGGGCGCCCTAGGCAGCTGGTGCGTCTGTAGCGGGGCAGGCGGCGGCGCGCTGAACGAGTCTAGCAGTAGACAAGGGACAGTGTCCACTTACAGAGAACTTGGCAGCAGCAGGTCTCTGGAGCCAGCGGGGCGCCCTAGGCAGCTGGTGCGTCTGTAGCGGGGCAGGCGGCGGCGCGCTGAACGAGTCTAGCAGTAGACAAGGGACAGTGTCCACTTACAGAGAACTTGGCAGCAGCAGGTCTCTGGAGCCAGCGGGGCGCCCTAGGCAGCTGGTGCGTCTGTAGCGGGGCAGGCGGCGGCGCGCTGAACGAGTCTAGCAGTAGACAAGGGACAGTGTCCACTTACAGAGAACTTGGCAGCAGCAGGTCTCTGGAGCCAGCGGGGCGCCCTAGGCAGCTGGTGCGTCTGTAGCGGGGCAGGCGGCGGCGCGCTGAACGAGTCTAGCAGTAGACAAGGGACAGTGTCCACTTACAGAGAACTTGGCAGCAGCAGGTCTCTGGAGCCAGCGGGGCGCCCTAGGCAGCTGGTGCGTCTGTAGCGGGGCAGGCGGCGGCGCGCTGAACGAGTCTAGCAGTAGACAAGGGACAGTGTCCACTTACAGAGAACTTGGCAGCAGCAGGTCTCTGGAGCCAGCGGGGCGCCCTAGGCAGCTGGTGCGTCTGTAGCGGGGCAGGCGGCGGCGCGCTGAACGAGTCTAGCAGTAGACAAGGGACAGTGTCCACTTACAGAGAACTTGGCAGCAGCAGGTCTCTGAAGCCAGCGGGGCGCCCTAGGCAGCTGGTGCGTCTGTAGCGGGGCAGGCGGCGGCGCGCTGAACGAGTCTAGCAGTAGACAAGGGACAGTGTCCACTTACAGAGAACTTGGCAGCAGCAGGTCTCTGGAGCCAGCGGGGCGCCCTAGGCAGCTGGTGCGTCTGTAGCGGGGCAGGCGGCGGCGCGCTGAACGAGTCTAGCAGTAGACAAGGGACAGTGTCCACTTACAGAGAACTTGGCAGCATCAGGTCTCTGGAGCCAGCGGGGCGCCCTAGGCAGCTGGTGCGTCTGTAGCGGGGCAGGCGGCGGCGCGCTGAACGAGTCTAGCAGTAGACAAGGGACAGTGTCCACTTACAGAGAACTTGGCAGCAGCAGGTCTCTGGAGCCAGCGGGGCGCCCTAGGCAGCTGGTGCGTCTGTAGCGGGGCAGGCGGCGGCGCGCTGAACGAGTCTAGCAGTAGACAAGGGACAGTGTCCACTTACAGAGAACTTGGCAGCAGCAGGTCTCTGGAGCCAGCGGGGCGCCCTAGGCAGCTGGTGCGTCTGTAGCGGGGCAGGCGGCGGCGCGCTGAACGAGTCTAGCAGTAGACAAGGGACAGTGTCCACTTACAGAGAACTTGGCAGCAGCAGGTCTCTGGAGCCAGCGGGGCGCCCTAGGCAGCTGGTGCGTCTGTAGCGGGGCAGGCGGCGGCGCGCTGAACGAGTCTAGCAGTAGACAAGGGACAGTGTCCACTTACAGAGAACTTGGCAGCAGCAGGTCTCTGGAGCCAGCGGGGCGCCCTAGGCAGCTGGTGCGTCTGTAGCGGGGCAGGCGGCGGCGCGCTGAACGAGTCTAGCAGTAGACAAGGGACAGTGTCCACTTACAGAGAACTTGGCAGCAGCAGGTCTCTGGAGCCAGCGGGGCGCCCTAGGCAGCTGGTGCGTCTGTAGCGGGGCAGGCGGCGGCGCGCTGAACGAGTCTAACAGTAGACAAGGGACAGTGTCCACTTACAGAGAACTTGGCAGCAGCAGGTCTCTGGAGCCAGCGGGGCGCCCTAGGCAGCTGGTGCGTCTGTAGCGGGGCAGGCGGCGGCGCGCTGAACGAGTCTAGCAGTAGACAAGGGACAGTGTCCACTTACAGAGAACTTGGCAGCAGCAGGTCTCTGGAGCCAGCGGGGCGCCCTAGGCAGCTGGTGCGTCTGTAGCGGGGCAGGCGGCGGCGCGCTGAACGAGTCTAGCAGTAGACAAGGGACAGTGTCCACTTACAGAGAACTTGGCAGCAGCAGGTCTCTGGAGCCAGCGGGGCGCCCTAGGCAGCTGGTGCGTCTGTAGCGGGGCAGGCGGCGGCGCGCTGAACGAGTCTAGCAGTAGACAAGGGACAGTGTCCACTTACAGAGAACTTGGCAGCAGCAGGTCTCTGGAGCCAGCGGGGCGCCCTAGGCAGCTGGTGCGTCTGTAGCGGGGCAGGCGGCGGCGCGCTGAACGAGTCTAGCAGTAGACAAGGGACAGTGTCCACTTACAGAGAACTTGGCAGCAGCAGGTCTCTGGAGCCAGCGGGGCGCCCTAGGCAGCTGGTGCGTCTGTAGCGGGGCAGGCGGCGGCGCGCTGAACGAGTCTAGCAGTAGACAAGGGACAGTGTCCACTTACAGAGAACTTGGCAGCAGCAGGTCTCTGGAGCCAGCGGGGCGCCCTAGGCAGCTGGTGCGTCTGTAGCGGGGCAGGCGGCGGCGCGCTGAACGAGTCTAGCAGTAGACAAGGGACAGTGTCCACTTACAGAGAACTTGGCAGCAGCAGGTCTCTGGAGCCAGCGGGGCGCCCTAGGCAGCTGGTGCGTCTGTAGCGGGGCAGGCGGCGGCGCGCTGAACGAGTCTAGCAGTAGACAAGGGACAGTGTCCACTTACAGAGAACTTGGCAGCAGCAGGTCTCTGGAGCCAGCGGGGCGCCCTAGGCAGCTGGTGCGTCTGTAGCGGGGCAGGCGGCGGCGCGCTGAACGAGTCTAGCAGTAGACAAGGGACAGTGTCCACTTACAGAGAACTTGGCAGCAGCAGGTCTCTGGAGCCAGCGGGGCGCCCTAGGCAGCTGGTGCGTCTGTAGCGGGGCAGGCGGCGGCGCGCTGAACGAGTCTAGCAGTAGACAAGGGACAGTGTCCACTTACAGAGAACTTGGCAGCAGCAGGTCTCTGGAGCCAGCGGGGCGCCCTAGGCAGCTGGTGCGTCTGTAGCGGGGCAGGCGGCGGCGCGCTGAACGAGTCTAGCAGTAGACAAGGGACAGTGTCCACTTACAGAGAACTTGGCAGCAGCAGGTCTCTGGAGCCAGCGGGGCGCCCTAGGCAGCTGGTGCGTCTGTAGCGGGGCAGGCGGCGGCGCGCTGAACGAGTCTAGCAGTAGACAAGGGACAGTGTCCACTTACAGAGAACTTGGCAGCAGCAGGTCTCTGGAGCCAGCGGGGCGCCCTAGGCAGCTGGTGCGTCTGTAGCGGGGCAGGCGGCGGCGCGCTGAACGAGTCTAGCAGTAGACAAGGGACAGTGTCCACTTACAGAGAACTTGGCAGCAGCAGGTCTCTGGAGCCAGCGGGGCGCCCTAGGCAGCTGGTGCGTCTGTAGCGGGGCAGGCGGCGGCGCGCTGAACGAGTCTAGCAGTAGACAAGGGACAGTGTCCACTTACAGAGAACTTGGCAGCAGCAGGTCTCTGGAGCCAGCGGGGCGCCCTAGGCAGCTGGTGCGTCTGTAGCGGGGCAGGCGGCGGCGCGCTGAACGAGTCTAGCAGTAGACAAGGGACAGTGTCCACTTACAGAGAACTTGGCAGCAGCAGGTCTCTGGAGCCAGCGGGGCGCCCTAGGCAGCTGGTGCGTCTGTAGCGGGGCAGGCGGCGGCGCGCTGAACGAGTCTAGCAGTAGACAAGGGACAGTGTCCACTTACAGAGAACTTGGCAGCAGCAGGTCTCTGGAGCCAGCGGGGCGCCCTAGGCAGCTGGTGCGTCTGTAGCGGGGCAGGCGGCGGCGCGCTGAACGAGTCTAGCAGTAGACAAGGGACAGTGTCCACTTACAGAGAACTTGGCAGCAGCAGGTCTCTGGAGCCAGCGGGGCGCCCTAGGCAGCTGGTGCGTCTGTAGCGGGGCAGGCGGCGGCGCGCTGAACGAGTCTAGCAGTAGACAAGGGACAGTGTCCACTTACAGAGAACTTGGCAGCAGCAGGTCTCTGGAGCCAGCGGGGCGCCCTAGGCAGCTGGTGCGTCTGTAGCGGGGCAGGCGGCGGCGCGCTGAACGAGTCTAGCAGTAGACAAGGGACAGTGTCCACTTACAGAGAACTTGGCAGCAGCAGGTCTCTGGAGCCAGCGGGGCGCCCTAGGCAGCTGGTGCGTCTGTAGCGGGGCAGGCGGCGGCGCGCTGAACGAGTCTAGCAGTAGACAAGGGACAGTGTCCACTTACAGAGAACTTGGCAGCAGCAGGTCTCTGGAGCCAGCGGGGCGCCCTAGGCAGCTGGTGCGTCTGTAGCGGGGCAGGCGGCGGCGCGCTGAACGAGTCTAGCAGTAGACAAGGGACAGTGTCCACTTACAGAGAACTTGGCAGCAGCAGGTCTCTGGAGCCAGCGGGGCGCCCTAGGCAGCTGGTGCGTCTGTAGCGGGGCAGGCGGCGGCGCGCTGAACGAGTCTAGCAGTAGACAAGGGACAGTGTCCACTTACAGAGAACTTGGCAGCAGCAGGTCTCTGGAGCCAGCGGGGCGCCCTAGGCAGCTGGTGCGTCTGTAGCGGGGCAGGCGGCGGCGCGCTGAACGAGTCTAGCAGTAGACAAGGGACAGTGTCCACTTACAGAGAACTTGGCAGCAGCAGGTCTCTGGAGCCAGCGGGGCGCCCTAGGCAGCTGGTGCGTCTGTAGCGGGGCAGGCGGCGGCGCGCTGAACGAGTCTAGCAGTAGACAAGGGACAGTGTCCACTTACAGAGAACTTGGCAGCAGCAGGTCTCTGGAGCCAGCGGGGCGCCCTAGGCAGCTGGTGCGTCTGTAGCGGGGCAGGCGGCGGCGCGCTGAACGAGTCTAGCAGTAGACAAGGGACAGTGTCCACTTACAGAGAACTTGGCAGCAGCAGGTCTCTGGAGCCAGCGGGGCGCCCTAGGCAGCTGGTGCGTCTGTAGCGGGGCAGGCGGCGGCGCGCTGAACGAGTCTAGCAGTAGACAAGGGACAGTGTCCACTTACAGAGAACTTGGCAGCAGCAGGTCTCTGGAGCCAGCGGGGCGCCCTAGGCAGCTGGTGCGTCTGTAGCGGGGCAGGCGGCGGCGCGCTGAACGAGTCTAGCAGTAGACAAGGGACAGTGTCCACTTACAGAGAACTTGGCAGCAGCAGGTCTCTGGAGCCAGCGGGGCGCCCTAGGCAGCTGGTGCGTCTGTAGCGGGGCAGGCGGCGGCGCGCTGAACGAGTCTAGCAGTAGACAAGGGACAGTGTCCACTTACAGAGAACTTGGCAGCAGCAGGTCTCTGGAGCCAGCGGGGCGCCCTAGGCAGCTGGTGCGTCTGTAGCGCGGTAGGCTGCGTAGGGCGGCACACGGTGGGCAGAGCACTGAACGAGTCCGCGCCCCCGAACGAGTCCATCATGTTGTTCTGAGTCTGTGCGTTCTGAAATATTATTTACATATTAAATATATTGTTCGGAACAGATAAACTTAACTAAAATTTATAGGGACATATACTGACGCTAACGGTGTGTTCAGTTGCCAGCAGGGAATGCACCGCGACCTGTTGGTCGAAGGAGGCGGTGATGAATAAGCCCGGGTCTCGCACGCACCACGCCACGTCGAACACCCACTGTTGCTGTTGGCTGATTTCTGTGAGGAGTTCGCCACCCTACAAACAGAACAAAACTGATTTAGCTTATTTTATTATTATTATTTATCGAGGCTGTCAGTAGAACGGACGTAGGATATTTCACAATCGTTTCAGTAATCGCGTTATGGACGAATGGACGGACTTTAACACAAAACGATTCTTCGCACGGCTGATGCTGGTACTGAATCGCAGGGAGCGCGCAATTTCGTTATAGTTTTGTTTCGCGGGAGAGCGGAAACGGGAGAGGACTATACATAAATATTTTATAATATATTATTAACACGGCCAAGGCAACCTTGAGTATGCCATAAATATACTCATACCTTGAGTAATAATAAAATATCGAAAAAATTGTACATGGCCAGTGAATTTAACTAAGCTAATCAATTGGTTGCACACATTTAACTGGCCTGTCGGTCTAGTGGTTAGTGACCCTGACTGCTAAGCCAGAGGTAATGGGTTCGATTCCCACCCAGGACAAATAATTGTGTGATGAGCATGATCATTTGTTCTGTGTCAAGGTGTAATTTATCTTTAATATATTTAGTAATATAATATATAAGTATGTTTATCGGCAGTCTGATTACCATAGGACAGGCTCTGCCTAGTTTGGGATTAGACGGCCGTGTGTGAGATGTGTGGAGTTATTATGATTATTATTTATGCAGAAAAGAACTGAGTTTTATTTTCAACATATTTAAGAACTTTCTTATTATATAATACTATCTTCCGTATATTTAAAAGCGAAATGATACTCACTCATGTACTGACATCTGGAAAATTACTTGACCTATGAAGATCAAATTTGGTAAGGGGGTAGTTTATAGGCAGGAGACGTCAGGTTAGAACAGTCAACGGATTTTCAAAATCAAAATTATTTATTTCAAGTAAACCCATTGTAGGTATTTTTGAATTGTCAGGAGTCAGTCAGTATAAGTAGGTCGTGAAGCTTAGTTGCCTGTTCCAAAACGTAGATCCAATGGAGAAGAACAGGCAAGAAACTCCAAGGACACTCTTTTCCAACATGTTTTTTTTTACAAATTTATTTGTTACATTGTTTAGAAGCGCAATTTAATGTGAGGACAACGTAACATAAATTAATATTGTTCTAAAATGGAAAAGAATTGCTAGGTAACATAGAACATTAACATAATACTTGTGACTACACAGTTCTCACATGTACAATTCAATATATTTTTTTTAATTAACAGGAAGTAAAAATCGTATCATAACTACAATGTCAACAGTGTATGAAATAACACCAATGTTCTATAAAATTTACAATGTCAATAATAATAGTAATCAAAATATCAATAAGTCTCATTGACAGTGTGACTGTGGAGAGTTTATAATATGCTCGTTTACATAGCGTGCGTTTTATACAAGTTTTAAATTTCTTCTCACTTATTTGAAGAATATTATTAGGTAGTTTATTACAGAATTTAACGCAGTACCCCATTAAAGATGTTTGCACTTTTGCTAACCTAAATTTTGTTCGAACTAGTTTGTGTCCATCAGATGAAGATTTTTTCTAACATACATGATGTTTTCATAAATATATTGACAAGGCACCGTCAGGATATTAATTTCCTTAAATAGATCCCTTTAGGGATTCGCGACTACGTAGATTATAAATAGCTCTGATAGCTCTTTTTGCAGAATGAATATCGATTCTATATCTGCAGCACGCCACCATAATAATATACCGTAAGATATGACACTGTGGAAATAACTAAAGTATTCTAGTCGCGCAGTATCTATGTCTGTGAATTGGCGGACTTTCCTTACAGCATATGCTGCAGAACTTAGCCGCTTCGAAAGAGATATTAAGTGAGGGCCCCATTGTAATCTCGAATCTAGCGATATCCCTAAGAAAACAGTTTCATTTACAAAATCTAACTTTTGCTTATTTAATAAGATGTCACATTCACTATGTTTAACGTTAGGCAAAGAGAAAATTATACATTTAGTTTTATTCCCATTTAGAACTAAATTGTTTGCAGTAAACCAATCATGTACTCGATGAATAATATTATTTACATCGTCAAAGCTATTGGCTCGTCTATCTACTTTAAAAATTAATGTGTGGTTCAGCAAATAATACTATCTTGGGTTTACTATCTAGTAAATGGGGAAGATTTTGCGACAGAGCCGGATTAAGGAGGTATAAGGTTCTCGCAAGTTTATATGGTTGGATGGTACGGTATGGTGATATGAAAGTCTTTGGTTTTTTTTGTACAAGAGGCCTGAAATTTGGTAGCAATTTATTTTATATGTGGGACACGTCAGCTAGGCATGGATGTTACGACAGGGCCGGCTGAGGGCTCTCTCGTAGTTTATAGGTAGGAGACGTCAGGTTAGAACGGATTTTGCGACAGGACCGAATTAAGGATTTCTAAAGTCTCTCGCAATGTTATAAGTAATACTAGTGAAGTAACGAATGTTGATTTTTCGCATTCGCGAATGCGAATATTTAAGTCACGTATTTGCGAATGCGAAAATTTGTTACATCACTAGTACCTACTAGACATAAATTTGGCAGGGAGGTCATTTATAGGTAAGAATGGATTTTACGACAGGAGCAGATGAAGGGGCTCGAAGGCTCTCGCAAGTTTTTACGAAAGTCCGGTCCTGTTAAGTTAAGGGTAGTAAAATTTTTCTTCACAGGGACGGCTTAAAGTGGTCAAAAGATATTTGTTTCTTTCGGGTATCCTATTTTTTCCTTTTTATCAAAAACTGGTATTTTGAAACCCCATAGTTAGATAGGTAAGAGAAATCAGCTAAGAAAGGATGTGCAATAGTGCACTAATTCATAAAACACAGACTTTTAAAACTCTGCTATTAGTTTGAATTGAAAAAATATTTTAGTGTTAGATAGCTCATTTATCGAGGAAGGCTATAGCCTATATAACATCACGGTACGACCATTAGGAGCGGAGCAGTGACCATAAACGTAGGTGAAACTGCGGGGACGGCTAGTTACACATAAAGTGAATATCGTACTAATATTATAAACGTGAAAGTTTGTGAGGATGTATGGATGTATGTATGTATGGATATTTGTTACTCTTTCACGCCAAAACTACTGAACCGATTGCTATGAAATTTGGTATGTAGATAGCTGGAGACCTGGATTAACATATAGACTTTGTATCCCAATATTCCCACGTTCCCGTTCCCCCATCCCTAAAAAAAATCGAAACTTATTACGTTGATAAAATAAGTGTATATAAACTTACAGGTTTGGTATTATTAGGGTTCCAACACATGACTCTTCCATCTTTGCCAGCAGACAGCAGTAAGTCAGAGTCTTGCTTACACCACGATAATGACATCACACCTTTTTGATGACCTTCTAGTGTGACTAGGGGAGATGACGCCAATCTATAAGAGAGAATGCACATTGGAATTTTTTATTTTTTTCTCCCTGTTGAAGTTGCGGGCAATTTCTGAATGAATTTGTTATTCTGCTCACGTCTATTGGAATTTTAGTGCCCGTATTCACGAACAGACTTACAATAGAGGTGGAAGTGGCTCGCTTCCACCAGAAGCCAGGCGGTCCAATGTGAGTCGAAGTTTGCTTTGACCTTCCTCCTACGCATGCGGTAGTCGACTGTCAAGTCAACCAGTTTCTCTTCTTGAAACGTCAAAACCGCACGTTCTGTAGAACACTTGTATCAACTAATAACTTGTGACGTCATACGTTGCTATCTCGATACTATGCAGATATTTTAAATGTGTTTACTGCAATGCTGCAATGGTTGGTGCTGTGGCGCAATGGTTAAAGTGGTCGCCTCGCCCGTACGCTGCGCCAAGTGTTGTGGACTCGGTTCCCACACGGAACAAAAATTTGTATAATTCACAAATTTGTTCAAAGTCTGGGTGATTTTTGTGTTCGTTTTTTTAATGTTAGTTAAAGTCCTCCGCGGCACAGAAATTATGCCTAATGCGGAAGTTGTCTTTTTTTTGTTCGTTCGAACTGTTCAATAAATTATTTTAAATATAAGCAACTATAACATTATTTCCATTTTTTTGCTAACAGTACACGAATTAAAGTCAATGATAAGTGTACGTTACCGTAAATCCCAGAGCTGCACGACGGGCACCTGGTCGTCCTCGGAGGCGATGCACAGCTGCGTGGCCACGCCGGGGTGCCAACACAACGAGCGCCACCGCGTGCGGGACTGTGAGTCACTGGAACCAAAAGTGTCTAATTAATTCATGACAAAGAAAACTTTCAACCGAGATATATATTCAAAAGAAATATTCGACCACTACCTTAGAGAAATTCAAAACCAAAATTAGGAACATGAAAAGGGATAGAAAGGGGTCTTGACCAAGGAACCATAAGTTATTTATTGTAAACAAAGAAATATCAGTCATTTTGAAAATACCTTTAATAAAATTACAAGTTCACGTCATATCAAGCAGTTTATAAATATTTACCTTAGTTTCATGATAGGTTCATTCTTCCGCAAGTCCCAAACGACGCATCTCGAAGCGAAACTGGATCCAAGAATATGTTGTACCTGAACAAAGATTTACATGTAATAACCAAACAATATACAATCATTACAGGCTCACTAGAATAGTTAGTGACATGGTAGGTAGGTAAAATTATCAAATAATCAGTTTCCTGCATTTGGGCAGTGCAGCTTATTGTATTGTTGCGATCGTCAAATTAAACCTTCCTCGTAAATCGCTCTATCTATTTATTGGTGAAAACCGTATGAAGATCCTTTTAGTAGTTTTCGAGTTTATCGCGAACAGACAGACGCAACGGGGGACTTTGTTTTATAATAATATATGTAGTATAATTAATTATATTAGTAGACATTATATCATATCATGTGTTTACACACAGGATTTTTTTGTGTCTTTGATTTGTTAGTTAATTATGTATCAGTTTTTGAAAAATACAATAATAACCTGTTGGTTCCACGCAAGGCCCTGAACATGTTCATACGGCTGGCTCCTGTTGCCCAGTGCCATCGGTTGGCTAGTGTTGTTCAGATCCCAGATGAAGATCTCGCTTTCTGATGCTCCTGATGAGAGTAAGTTCTTCTGATAAGGGTTGATGTCCAGAGATGATACATTGCCTGAAATAATAAAATGACAATGAAGCTCTTGTATTTTCACACAGATTCGTATTGTATTCATCACCTAAGTGTGAAACGCGGCGTTGCCGCTCCTCTCTTCAATACTGCAGTCTTGTGGAAAAAACCTTAGGCGGCGACAGTTTCATTGCATCTTAAGACAGGACATATGCCTAGGGCTTTGGCGACACAAAGGCTCCGAAAAGAGATTCACATACCGACTCCACAAATTAAATATTTGCGCTGGATTATAAAAACATTAAGAATAATGTTACATGCAGAACATGCACTATTTAATAGACATCACATTTTTTTTATCTTTGCCTTTTTGTATCTCAAAGGAGCCTCAGAATTCAGAGTTAATCTCTGATCTCATACGTCATCTCTTGTACGCAACCAGTCTGGTTTTAAAGTGAGTCTCAGCCTGCGAGGTGATGTATATGTCAATTTTAATGTAAAGAGGCAATTTCGGATAATACTGTTACGGAAATCTAACCCGCGGGCGCCATTTGTTGTCGAGTAGAGGAAGTTATAGAACGTTACGAATACCTAAATTGAGATGCACGCCATCTTTTGACATTGAGCGGAATTTGTAGCCTATTCATAGAATGTTCCACATATTACAAGGTGTTAGGTAAACGCTCCCGAAAAGGAAGACCGACAATAGTACTAATGATACCTTTGATGATGGGTCAGAAAAAAAAATGACAATTTTTACAATGTTATATTAGCATTATTCACGCTCCATGATGCGTGAAGGCCGCGCGATTTCAGATCCGAGCATCTTTTACCCTAGCGTCAGCTGTTTTTGATTTATTTTTTTACGAAATTATCGTTTCATTTAGCTGTACTAACATGATGGAGCGTGAATAAACAACACCCGGTATTAGAAAATTCCAGAGTGGTTTCGAGTCTTCGTGAAATATCACGATCTTTCTATGAAACAACGTTAGGGTATAAAAGGGCAGTTGCATTGCGGTATTCATCAAGCTCTTGTTGAGCGAACGGCGAGTAAACAAGTGCGAAGTTCAAGTGAATTGAGTGACTTATGACTGTTATTTGAGAATTATTGAAACAAACGAGCAGACGGGTCACCTGATGGTAAATGACTACCGCCGCCCATAGGCACCTGTAACTCGAGAGTCACAAGTGCGTTGCCGCCCTTTAAGGTGAGAGTAGGAGAAGAGGAGAAGGGGGAAAGAGTGGGAAGAGGGGAGAGGGGGGAGGGAGGAAGGACGGGAATAGGGGAGAGGGAAGGGTTAGGGCCTCCGGTAACCTCACTCACGCGGCGAAATGCAATGCAATCATCGAGCGGAGTCAAGCCGGCCCATACCTGCCGAAGCATGGCTCTCCCACGTAAGAAATTGTGTCTATTTTTTGGTAATAAATTGGTGTAACATTCTAATCCCGTAACAAGTCCTCAGCTCGTAACAAGTTTCCACCGACAGATTCATAATGTAAAAACCAAATGAACAAAGGATAAAAATGAATACTGAAGAGGATAAATAATTTAAGTCTGATAAAAACATAAGCACAATGATAAATTATTTAGTTTGGACTTAAGGTACATTTTTGTAGATAGGAGAAAAAATTGCATAAATCGATGGCCGAAACTTTTTCACTATAATCACGACAAGATATATTCGAAATTTAAGACCTTTATTTAAAGAATTATATTTAAAAATTATAATTTACACAGTGTCACCGCCACAAAAGGTTGCTTCATCAAATGTAAAATTATAAAATAAAAAACAAATTGATGACAGATAATACCGTATCTGTGTGGATCTATAACCGCCCAACTAGTTGAGCCTTGTGAGACGCTACTACTACGCTCCTACGCTATAGGAATGAATAATTACTATGATATAGGAATGAATATTTAGTTTCAACTGCAGGTTGCTAACACGTTATTTGTTTTCGTGTACTGATATGGCACCATATTTTTTTTTTAATATTTAATAGGGGGCAAACCAGCAGACGGGTCACCTGATGGTAAATGCCTACCGCCGCCCATGGGCACCTGCAACTCAAGAGTCACAAGTGCGTTGCCGGCCTTTAAGGTGGGAGTAGAGGAAGGGGGCAAAAGAGAAGAGGGGGGAGAGGCGGCAGAGGGAAGGGTTAGGGCCTCCGGTAACCTCACTCACTCGGCGAAAAGCAAGTATTGCTGCCGGATTTCTGTGAGTGCCGTGGCTCGGGTGGGTCAAGCCGGCCTGAACGCACGGCACTCCCACTCATATAAGGCTTCTTTACATTATCCAAATTAGGAACGCTAACTCGTCAGTGTGTTAACTAATTAAGCATTAGCTGGTGAGCTAACATAATTGCATAAGGAATACTAACACACAAAGTCACATTGTGCTCTGCACGGTCAGTGAATATAGATATGATTACATGATTACCTATTTAAACATAATGTAGCTGCTTGAATGGAATAGATAACTACTTCATTATCAGTTCAGCTTGAAAAGCATTCAACTTTTGTTAGGGACATTAAGATAACGTTATGTGGGAGTAACGACCCTTCCTTTTAAGTGTAATTATGTCAGCCGATGATGTCTACTTAAAATTATGTTTATATCTTTGCGGTGTATTCACGTGCTACCGCTCTCGTGTTTCCATGACCAATGACGATGACCAATTTGTGTGCATTGCTGTTTTATATCACGCATTGAACTACACTATCTATAAATAGGTCAAATCAACAATAGTTCAGTAAAAACAATTCGCTCCAAAATATCACTTAATTACTGCTTTTTGTCGAGTTTTTAAGAAAGGCCTTTATTCCGAGTTAAAGAGAATTCTTAAGCCGCACAATAGTTACAAATTAAGGTTTATATTTATAATGTTAATTTTAAGTTTTATGGCATCAGAACTGGTCCTACTTTGATGTGCAGTAGTAAGGGAATGAGTGGTCCGAAAAATTGCAAATGCAATGCATTTAATCTCATGAAATGCAGAATTTAATGTTCTAAAATGTTTATGATAACCATGTTTTTGATATTCGAGTCCCTTAGTAGATATAACCGTGAAACTGCAAGAATACCCCTTTTGGGCGGACATTTGCACCCCCCTACCACTTTAGCACAACTCCGCCGCGGGGGAAAACCTAGCATAGTCATATTGGGCGAAAAATAAAGCCATTAAAACAATAAAATCTTTTGTAGCAATTATTTCGGATTCGTCAAATGTTTTTGTTCTACGCTACTGTTAGCAATGTGTACTAAAATTATTTAAAAATAAATTTGTTGCACAACAAAAATACAGTGCAATTTACGATAAAGGCACCTAATTTTGTATTGGAAAAAGTCCACAATTCAGGATAGACCTAGAATCTAAAACAATCAAGACTTCCAGATGCTCTATCATGACAATCATAAGCTACCTGAGTCTTGATATGAATTTTTAAAATTTTGCTTAAAAGTCCCTAATGTACTAGATTTTTTCTAATGAACTGTCAATTAAAAACGAAACCTACAGTAACATACCATTGTGTTTGGTGCTGCTGCTGAGCAGAGGGTCAGAGGAGTTGCTGAGCAGTTTCTCAACACTATAGAACTCTAATAAACCACCATCACAACCTCCCACTATGACACCAGCACCAGACCATACTAACTTCTGAAACCTGAAAAAAGAAAAACGAAATTGGATTTTTTACAAGAAATTAAGCCTTCTTTTCTATTTCTAGTGCTTTACAAAAATGTATATTTAGTAAGCCTTTGTTTAAGAGATGTTTAAGAACACATTAAGGAATATAATAAGAAAATAGATAAACTATACTGACTGTGACAGTCCTGTTAGTTGTGGTTAGTGATCCTGACTACTGAGCTAGAGATTGTAGGTGCATTAGCACCCCAGACAAATAATTGTATAAGCTTGATCATTTGTTCTGTGTCTGGGTGCAATTTATCTTTGGGATCAGAGGGCCGTGTATGGGGTGAGATGGGATGCTTTATATGAGATCTGAATCCAAAAAAAGACTTTTAGATAGCTGGTCACGTACGAAAATGTGTACTGAATGAATGTGACAGCCACTTTTTCTCTCCACAAGAAATGCACCCCAACTCTTAGTTTTTTTCGAGAAAAGAGAGTTTTTCCCCCAATTCAAGAAGCGAATACTAGACACATGTGACGATTTCAAACTTCTTACCAACGCCACTGCATTTGAGTAATTTCATACAGTCTTATATCGTCTTCGGTTTTGCTCAGTTTTGACCAAACATATCCACTCCATCATTCTTGAAGGGAACTAATCTATGTGCATCTATGGTGACAATGCAATGCTTATAATATTTGCAATTGAATAAAACACCTTGGGCCTCTATGGAAATGAAATCAAAACATAGTGTAGTCATCATTATGTTGTTGCTCACATTGAATTGTGAGCAGCATGTGATTTTAAAGTAAATATTATTTGAATCAATAGTAGTGATGTGCCGGATATCCGAGGAAAATAAAATATCAATAAAAGTAACAGATACGGATACCCGTATCTGTTACTTTTAGGCGGATCTTCAACGTATCTTTTACATTATTATATTTTATTACAATTATAAAATTCTAAATTCAGTTTGCTAAAATGAAAAATTAAATATCTGATGTAGTAAGTTACTAATATTATTGTCAGCTTCGATCAAATATACCATAGACATTTGATCTGCGCTCAAAAAATGGCACCAACTTAGGGATGCCATCCGTCCGGGTTTCCCTGGATTTGTCCTAGTTTAGAGGGCGTCCGGCGAGCGTCCGGGCGGGGTTTTCAAGAAGCGTCCGGGTAAAACCCGGACACTCTGTGCCAGGGGCAACTTATAATTATTGGATGAACAAGCTGTGTAATTTAATAAAAAAAATGGAATCGGCGTTTTTTTTTAAGGTGTCCGGGAAAGAATCTCGATTTCACACATGTGTCCGGGATTTTTGAAGAGATTGTCCGGCGTCGGCAATTTAAGTGATGGCCGGCCTACACCAACTAAACTGTGCTTAAACACAGTTGTAAGCACAGCTGAGCTACCAGTATAATACGCTCGGTTGTGGTAACTAATAAACGTCTCTAACGTTATACATTGCAGTTTTTGTATCAACCTATTACAACATATATTCACAGAACCATTAATTGTGTGGTCTGGTTTATTAACGCGATTGCACGTAAAGTAATGTGTAACTATGAGAGCCACTATTTGACTCGATTTTTGTATAAGATTGTGTATCTATGGTATATTTAATCTAAGATTGTCAGTTATAAGGCACTATTTGACTAATTTTATGCCGAGATCAAACCCAAAATCTTTGTGATAAGTATGTTCCCATTTGATGTCGATATGCATGACTTTGACACGATAGTTGATGTTGAGGACTGCAACACGACATGTTTCAACGTGCGTGTTTTTTTTTATAAGTATTTTAATACTTGGGGTTCTTAACCATATTCGCGGATCTAGACACTAATAATCCGTATTCGTATCCGTATCCGCAGATATACATTTTTAACGATTCGGTACATCACTAATCAATAGCTGTGTACAGTTGCATTATATTCCATGACTTCTGAGTCAGCTTTTTAATATTAAATAAGTAAACAATATGATTAAATGCAATTTCAAATGAGTTTATACATATATGATTGCATTAATATGTGAAGAGAATCTTTGTATGTATTTTTTAGGCAAACCTGCACCAATAGGAATGTGAAATTTGGAATACTTAAAGTTTATATGTAGGAAAAGAGCAGGCAGCTAGGCAAGTAGCTTCTGGGGATTCAGAAACTAGGCAGTCTGTGTTATGATAGCCAGACTGCTGATATATGTCTAAATACATACATATTATAGATAAATTATACTGGGTGCACATAGAATAAATGATCATGCTCATCATACAATTATTTGTCCTAGGTGGGAATCAAACCCATGACCTCTCAGCAGTCAGTATCACTAAAAACTAGCCAAAAAGGCCGGTAAAAAAGAAAATCTCTTCTTATAATTACTAATTATTCTCTACTTATAATTAAATGGTTAAATGAGCTCCTAGATTAGAATATGGACAGAACATAAATTATTTGCACTGTGTGTAAAAGTAATTTTTCTTTGGTTTTCTTAGCAGGTTTTATTTGGCCTTCGTGCAATATTTTAGAGTGCTATTTCATTTTAGGAAGTAAGGTATTGAAACCAATACCTAATATAGAGGATTTGTAAAACAAGAATATATCCCCTTTAAATACTGGTACAATTAGAACAACATCCTTATGAAGAGCTAGCCTACTATCCAATGCTAATGTTAATGCACATAGAAAAGGAAAAAAGCCTGCACAATCAAAGTGAGTTTGTTTGTTTGTTAAACTTCTACGCCTTAACTACTCAACTGAAAAGCATATAGGGTACCTTTGATCCAGAAATAAAGTACTCTGGGGATAGTGAAACAATGGACAAAATCTACATTCACTTGAGTGAAGCCATAGGTAAAAACTAGTGGCCTAATAAATCTGAAGAGTGAATCTGAGAAATCTTAGTCTTCTGCTTATAAAAAAATTGTGTCTATTTGATCTCCTAAATGAAAGAACCAATTTTAATGAAATTTTGCAGAATATGTGCAGTTTGGTCTAACTTGAGATATAGGATAGTTTTTTTTTTGGCAAATAGCCTAGCCACAGCAACAACCAGTGCGAGCAGTGACCGGGTAGCTAGTATAAATATATAAATGAATTAGCAGTTTTCAAATAACAATCCAATTTGTGACATCTTCAGTGTTGCAAGATGGATGATTACTATCAGGCAGATTTATAAAATCAATAATATTAAAAAATAAGGCAGTTATATACACATTCTTCATTTGCTTTATTTAATTTGAAAATATTATGATACCAAAAGTGAGAGTAATTAAAACAATTGAGTACTTACTTATGCTGTGTTTGAAAAGTAGATTTAAGAGATAAATCGAGTCCTGGTTCATCCAAATTTAGGGTATAAAGCTCCAAACTCGAACTGGAGCTAAACGAAGCATCAACCTGCTGCGCCGCGGAGCCGGCCGCTATCGTCACCGGATAGTGTTCTGCCGGGGACCAGCACACGTTCACCGTCCTCTTCAACTCTTTCACTTTCATCTTCAAAGTCTGTCTGCCTCACTAAAAATAATATGAAAATTAGTTGTAACTCACTAAAAACCGACTTTATTTACCAAATTATGTCACCGATTTGGAACGCTTCCCACTCTTTATTCTCAAACAGAACGTACATCAAGATTAAAATATATAGTGACACAAAGCTTTGTAATTAATTTTTAAGCCCAAATTCATTGGTGTCAATTAAAAAATGCGATATTTACCATAAAAACACCAACTTGGCACTTCCAACGTGGCTGACGTAAATATTCTGGATTTGACAGACAGTCAAGTGACAGTTCGTTCAGGAACTAAAACTACTAGTGCAAATTCGACAGTTCGACACGTCACTTAGAAAATGCGTTAGCAAACTTAGCAACGTAAAACGCAATTTCATGTTTTTAACGTTTTATTATGATACTAGCGACCCGCCCCGGCTTCGCTCGGGTGCAATTTAGATACTAATGTGGAGCAGTGCGGAGTGATTAATAATATTGTGATTATGATTAGTCTATGCTACAGGATATCTTTATATACAACATTTACAGCTGTTTTTTCATGAGACAGTACAAACAGGTTGTCTTTAGAGGTTACTCTCGAAAGCGCGACATATAACTGGCCGTGTGAGAAACAGTTTGTCTTAAGTTGGCGGGGAGAATTTGCTTTTTTACATTTTTTTTTTGCTCTTTCAACTGTTCGTTAACTGTTCGATCAAAATTTTTATTTGTTCGATCTTAGTTTTATTTTCTAAAATAAAATAAAAAATTACCCTCAAGTTGGCGGGGAGAAGTCGTTTTTTAACCCTTTTTTTTGCTCTATCAACTGTTCGTTAACTGTTCATAACTGTTCGATCAAAATTTTTATTAGTTCGATCTTAGTTTCTTTTTTTTAAGTAAAATAAAAAATTACCCTCAAGTTGGCGGGGAGAAGTCGTTATTTTATGTTTTTTTTTTGCTCTTTCAACTGTGCGGTAACTGTTCTTCATTGTCTGATCAAAATTTTTTTTTTTCGATCTTAGTTTTTTTTTGGCGGTTTGACCAAGTACTTCGTTTGTCATAAAACAGCCTGTGTTGCCAACTTAAGACAGCCTGAGAAACATTCAACGCTCAAATCTAATGGTGCGTTTACACGCACGCCGTGCAGCCTGGCATGCAGCCCGGCACGCAGCTCGCCATGCAGCCTGCAATGTTTTTTTGGTTTTCTCTTTTTTTAACGTTTTTTTTTTTAAATAATACACTCATATAACATGAAATAATAATATAACTTACAAAAAGTCAGAAGAAATACTTGGGTTTGATCTTAGGACCTGTCATTTGCCAGTCAAGGGTCATACCGCTTTGGCTATCAAAACAAAATGTCCTAGTCCTATCTAAAATATATTAGCGGTTCCTATATCTATGATTTCAACCCTAATGCCTAAAATTTATTTCATTCATATTTAACATTCGAAATTCAAACATTTATGAGCGGCCAGAAGCGCAGAACTTCCAGTGTACCCTATGTATACATTTAGATATGTTATTACCTACTTTTTATTTTTAACCTAATTATATATATATACAGATGTGTGTGTGTGTGTGTATGTAAATGTATGCAAATACATTGTGAAGTTATGTTTTCACATCTGACGTGCAGTGCTACGACGCACTGTTTTTTTTTTGTCTTTATGATGCTTATTTTGGGGGTCCCATATTATTTGTTCTCACTGGTAACACTCCAGGAAGCGTAATATTTGCTCGCTAGACCATTCCAACATATTTCATATCAAAAATTAATTTGTCATCTTCGTAAAACTTAATTCGGTCATCGCGTCGTCCGTTCGCCACAAAGATGCAAACTATACTAACGCGGCCGAGCGCCGAGCGTGTGTGTGTGAACACGCACACAAGAACATTCACCCTTTGATGTGTGTGTAAAAAAAGGCAGTCATCCCGATCGGCGCCAAGCGCGAGCACATTCACGCATGCATGCACAAACAGCCTGTTCACATACTTGTGCACGTGCTTGTGCACGTCGAATGTCGGTTTGAACGCGAGCGTGTAAACGTACCATAAGCCTGCAACGTTGAATGTTTGACCCTTCTTAGCAGACCCGTATACACCGGATACATGGTATATACTCGATGTAAATCTGTGTGGTGTATACTTAGGAGAATACGTATAATAGGTATATTTGGTGTTTTTTGATCACACACTGAGTATATAATAAAAATACACCCAATATACTCGGTGTGAATTCGAATCATATACTGCAAGTTTACACCGAGTATACACTCAAATTTTTTTTTTCAGTCTCAATTAAGAAACATTTTGCCTCTAAAAATGTTTCTTAATTGCATAATCTTTTATTATTAATTAATTGCATCATACAAATACTAACGTAGACCGAAAAGTATTTCATAAGTGTGAAATACACTCGTAGTTTTCACTACCTACCTACTGTTGCGAATCACATCACTACTCCGCGGGGCGCCGCGGGGA
Organism: Euplagia quadripunctaria; assembly: GCA_963859945.1. Taxonomy (NCBI): domain Eukaryota; kingdom Metazoa; phylum Arthropoda; class Insecta; order Lepidoptera; family Erebidae; genus Euplagia; species Euplagia quadripunctaria. The sequence goes on along the minus strand of OY982572.1, from coordinate 20,749,130 downwards.
CGGAAGAGACGAGAGGGGAGCGCACACAGCCTCAGGCCCACTCTCACTGGCTGCAGTGGCCGCTAGCCAGCGCCGATGAACGCAGGCACGTTAACCAAAATACCTCAAGACGAACTAGACGCGCACGCGTTTCTAAGTACTTAATTAATGTAATACTCAAATTTACCATTATATCAAGCCAGTCACTGTCATACTGCATTTTTATTACAACCTCAACACATGAAGACCCGTCTTCAACATTGGCGATCCCGACGAAAAAGCGGTCCCCAGGCGTTCTTCGTTCTTTTGGCTTTTCATCGGTATATTTAGCTGGCGTATACGCTGGTATGGTCACGTCTTATTGGTCACTTATAAAAATTTTCAACTTTTGGACTTTAAAAAATTCCAGCTCACGGGACTTTAAAAAATTCTTGGTGTATACTCGGTGTATATTCAGGGTGAATTCGACACATATACTTGGTGTGTACTGAGTGTGTACGGATCCGTTAGGGCAGTAGCAATGTTTAGCGGGAGTTTAAATGTCGCGTGTGCGGTTCGGCCTCCTAAAAGTGTAGCTGCAATGTCGGATGATGCCACGGCTAATGGTATTTTACCAGTAGATCTGACTTTGGCTAAAAGCAAATTGATGAAAAACGATTTCCCTGCGCCTCCTGGAGCATCAAGGAAAAATAATTTCCATTCATTCTTATCAATAATTCATGTCAGCATTTACTTTATTTTCCGACAAATTAACCTGTGCGGGTGATTCTCTGGTTCTCTGAACGCTACGTCTATCCCGTTCCTGGCTAAAGCGAGCTTCACGCTCTTCTGACGATTCTCTATCTTTAACTAAACGCACTATTCCTTGTTCTACGATCTATGTTTGAAGTACGTCTTCCAGACATGACTGAAATACCTTTTACTTTCTGTACAGAAAAAAATAAACGATCATCAAAAACAAAAGATACTCAGTTCTTTTTACGGTTCCGTATCTCGAAAGGAAAAACGGAACCCTTGTAGGATCGCTTTATTGTCCGTCCATCCGTGGGTCTGTCTGTCTGTCAGGACCTTTTTTCTCAGGAATGCCTGGAGGTATCAAGCTGGAATTTATATCAAATACTCAGGTCTACTGTCCCTTAGAGCTGTGAAACAATCAAACTTCTAAGCCAACGCAATCAAAAGATACAGCCGTTTATGCCGCAAATTTCCGCAAATTTACGACACTCGCAAAGGAATCAAAATCTACAGGGTACTTCCCGTGAACTCAGAATCTTGAAATTTGGTACGAAGCAATGTCTTATAGCACATATAAAGGAAAAATTGCGAAAACCGTAAATTTTTAGTTACATCATATAATAAAAATATTTTACGGAACCCTCGGTGCGCGAACTCAAACCTCAGAATTATGATAATTAAAAAAATATTATTTTATACCCTATCTAACAAAAAAAGAATAATCAAAATCGGTTCGGCCCGCCGGCCGCTCTGCCTCCGCTTTTTAAATCACTGATATCTTCTAAGACATTCATTTTAATGATATGCTGTAAAGGGTCATTTTAATCTACATGAAATGCACAATGTATCTAATGTATTTAATTGGATAAGGAATAATACTGTATTATTTAAAATAATTTGATAAATAACCCATAATTTTTTTGTAATATGTAAAAGATAAAAATGGTTACTGTGGGTTATCCTTAGGAGATAAACATATACCATCGCGGACTTTTTTATCTATATTTTTAAGATATACAATTCCGTAGTACATTAATTTAATCTATCTCGTAAGGTTTAGCCAGCGTTTGCAATGTAAGCGCACAAAAATACAACATCACATTACAAATCTTTGAATTTCTCGGCTATTCTCTACTATAATATGCATGTATACTACATATAAACCTTCCTCTTGAATCGGTCTGTCTATTGGTGAAAAACGCATGAAAATCTGTTCAGTAGTTTTTCAATTTATCGAGAACAGACAGACAGACAGACAGACATACAGACAGACAGACAGACGCGGCGGGACTTTGTTTTATAATAATTATGTAGTGATCAATATTTTTTATCCTATTGTTGTTACAATAGGATAATGTAATTAATGTAATTTAATTGGCTATCTTAAGTTGGCGGGGAGAAATCGTTTTTTTTCAAATTTTTTTTGCTCTTTCAACTGTTCTTCATTGTTCGATCAAAATTTTTATTTGTTCGATCTTGGTTTTTTTTTTATAAAATAAAAAGTTACCCTCAAGTTGGCGGGGGAAGTCGTTTTTTTATTTATTTTTGCTATTTCAACTGTTAGTTAACTGTTCGTCATTGTTCGATCAAATTTTTTTTTAAATTTTATTTTTAAAAAGAAATCTAAGATCGAAGAAATAAAAATTTTGATCGAACAATGAAGAACAGTTAACGAACAGTTTAAATAGCAAAAAAAAACGGTTAAAAAACGACTTCTCCCCACCAACTTAAGAAAGAAAATTTTTTATTTTATTTAAAAAAAGAAAACTAAGGTCGAACAAATAAAAATTTTGATCGAACAATGAAGAACAGTTAACGAACAATTGAAATAGCAAAAAAAATGTAAAAAAAAAAATGACTTCTTCCCGCCAACAATCGATCAGCCTATCATAGTCCACTGCTGGGCATAGGCCTCTCCCAATGTGCGCCACAGCACCCGGTCCTCCGCCTTCCGCATTCAGTCCATCCCTGCTACTTTCTTCAGGTCGTCGGTCCATCTGGCTGGGTGGCGTCTTACCTTCGGTTTACCGATTCGCGGTCTCCGCTCTAGGACCCATCTGCTCCAACGGCCATCGGTTCTTCGGCATACGTGGCCAGCCCATTGCCACTTCAGCTTGCTTATCCTGCGAGCTTTGTCGGTAACTTTGGTTCGTTGTCGGATGATCTCATTACGAAATTTATCCTTCAAAGAGACTCCAAGCATAGCTCGCTCCATAGCCCGCTGCGTGACTTTTAATTTGTGGACTAGCCCCATCGTTTCGGTGCCGTATTTCATAGCAGATAGGACGCACTGATCGAACACTTTCGTTTTAAAGCATTGCGGTAATGCGGTAAGTTTGCCAAATGCTGCCCAACCTAATTGGATCCTTCTGGTGACTTCTTTCTCGAAGTTGTTTCTACCGAGCTGGATAACCTGCCGCAGATAGACATATTCTTGAATAACTTTGAGCGTCGAACCTTCGATGTCAATCGGTCTGGGTATGACATATTCATTGAACATAACCTTGGTTTTGTCCAAGTTCATACCAAGACCGACGGGTCGAGATGCTCCATTCAGGCTGTGCAGCATCTCATCCAGCTGCTCCAGCGACTCTGTTAATAAGACGATGTCATCGGCAAACCGAAGGTGTGAGATGTGCGCACCGTTGATATTGATTCCCCGACCAGTCCAATCCAGTGTCTTGAAGACGTCCTCAAGCGCATTGGTGAAAAGTTTAGGTACATCCCCCTGCCAACGTGAGGGTAATTTTTTATTGTATTTAAAAAAAAAAACTAAGATCGAACAAATAAAAAATTTATTCGAACAATGAAGAATAGTTAACGAACAGTTGAAAGAGCAAAAAAAAATTAAAAAAACGACTTCTCGGCTGAAATTGGCTGTCTTAAGTTGGTGGGGGCCAACTTAAGGCAGCCAATTTAATTATTTACTTTGGTATTCAGTAGAAACTACGGGCAAGTTACAGCAATTTGAACTCAGGGAAGAAAACGCACAAATGGTAGTCTACCACTTGGTCACGATAGTTTACACATGCGTTTTGGTTGTCTCGAGTAATAATTTATTTTATTTCGAAACAATAATTTATTAATTTCAATATGAATAAATAAAAGTTTTAAACTTTTTCACTTAATATTAATCAAAGAATTATTAAGAATGACAAACCTGGGGAAATGAATGTACAAAGTTGACAAGTTATATACCATAGATGTGTGACGACGGTAAAATATGGTAACCTAGAATAACAGTTTTATGTATCAGGTGAAGATGGCTCTTTTAACAAAATAAAAATTTGTTCCCGAGTTGCCAGGGCATGGTAGCAACCATATAAAATGTTTTGTTCAAATTAGATATAGGTATTCCTTTAAAATTATACCATACTTTATAAATTTTTAGTTATGAAGAACATAATACCAACATTTTTATCACTGTTCGTATTATTCACCTATTGGGATCTATTTCGACTAATTAACAGCAAGAAATAATTCTGGCAGCAACTTCTTGTCTCTCGGCGAAAAAAAGGAATGCAGTCAAAGAAGACATTACGATTTGATAAAAAGCATATAGTTTAAAAGAGTTACTTAACTAGAATCGAATGAAATGAATTCACTCTAGCTAATATTAAGACGAATTCACTTTAAAGGTACTGAATTATTCTAAGTTGGAGATATAACAAAGAACACTAAACACCTATTCTCTCGAAGAGTAAGTATTGTCATTCAATGTGGTAAATACCATTATCATAACCAGGATCATGCTAGGCCAATAAAAAGCCTTTGAATCCTACTATTTCATGACACGTACAATATATAAATGTTTTAACAACTAAAGATTGCGTGCTGGTTGAAATTCGACCATAAGTCTTAATTGTACAGCGTGTAAGTTTGAGCTACGCGAAAAACTTACATAAACCTCTTTGTTTATACTTATCACGACATAAAAGTCAGTTCATCATAAAAATACGAGATTAAGGGTTTATAGTCATTACTTTCATTTGGCGCTACGCCATGTACATCTTACAAGCGTAGGTATTCTTTTTGTGCGGTACGGTGAATGAACTTAAAAATTGGGCGCGGTCAAGACCAGCTGGTTGAATAAAATGTTTGAATATTGTATATATATATATATATATATACATATATATATATATATAGAGGGCGCTCTAAGCATCCGTACTAATTTGAGATTGTGTATTGATGCACAAATTTGTAATTTTGTAATTTGCCCGAAACCCTAATTCTTTTTCCAAAATAAAAGTAGCCTAAGTTATCCCTTATAACACCAGTTATCTGCCAGTGAAAGTCCCTTTGAAATTAGTCCACCTGTTCCGGTGATAAACCGGAAAAAACCGACACACAGACAAAAATTAAAAAAACTGATTTTTAGGCAATGGTATGGTGCTAATAACTGTATGAGCTTAAAAAACTATTATTTTGACATTACAAGCAGACACTTCAATTTAATTTATTTGTAATGAAGTATGATATATTGATGATATGTTGAGATTGTATTCCTATTTGTAAATATTTTCTCACCGTACTTACATACGACGTCATATTAATTAAGTTAGACGCCGCGGGCACAACTAGTTATCAATATTTATAGTTTAGGTTTTGCTGCCTTAAGGCTAAACTACCTATAATACATTTTTACACTTTTCACACGCTGGTGTGCTACATACAGAACCCGTGTAAAAATTTGCAACCATGCCGATTGCATTCAGCGAGAAAGAGTGGGCGCGAATCAAGAAATGGACTACTCCAGACAAAAAAGACCCGGATGTGGTGCGAAGACGAGAATATGTTCAGTTCTTGAACTCCACGAGCCGAGAGATGACCAGGTTTTGGCCTAATTCTGTAGAGGTATATACTACACTATGTTTTCGCTCATCGGTGCTTGTCGTTGTATTAAAGTGACACAGTCATGGAATGTCGTTTGCCTATTTTTCTGCTCTTTTGTCTTCCACTAATCTAAAACAGGTTTTTTTTTTATGGTATAGGGGCAAACGAGCAGACGGATCACCTGATGGTAAATGACTACCGCCGCCCATGGGCACCTGCAATTCTTATATTTTCGATTCCTCGAATTGACTTCTATAATTCTATAATATATTGTAATTGTACATATTAAGGGCTCTAAAACATTATAACTTTAACTGTCTGCTGTTGAATGCCATTTTCGGTGTTTTAAGTCTCTTTTTAAACCTGAGAGCTCATGGCTCTCTGGTTTTAATAAAAAAGTCTTGGTAAATTGAAATTTAATCTTAACTAATATAATAAAGCTGTAGATGTTTTTGATTTCATTGTTTGTTTGTTTAAACGCGCTAATATCTGGAATTATCAGGCAGATTTGAATAATTATTGGATTGGAAAGAGTATTCACTAAGAAAGGTTAAAGGGACCCCTAGTGACCATAAACGTAGGGCAACGAGCTAGTAAATTTTGGTATTACAAGTTGTTTCTGTGAATAAATAAAAATCAAGTCAGTAATCTGGACGTCTCCAGTAAACGACGCTTTTTTATGGCTTTACCGAAAACCGTGTTTATTTAAAGGGACGAGAAGGTACTTGTGATTTCTCGCTCTTTGCCACATAACATCTCAGTGCAAAACGAGTCGTTAGAATTTATAGCACTCTCACTCCTCACAGCGTGTGAGAAACCTGAGAGAACCTACTCCGAATCTTGTTCAATGTATTTTTCTAACACAGAATGTGAACAAACGTTCCGAAGAGCTACGGTTAGAACGAATAGAAGCGGCGGAGAAGGCTAATACCATATTCTACAACCGCTATCTGAAAAAGAAGAAGGAAGAACAGGAGCAGCTCATGTATTCTGCCAGAGACATAATATTCAAGAGTAAAGATGCGCCCAAATTGTTACTAAGGTGAGGCGAGATAAGCAGATGACTTCCATTTTCCCTGAACTCACCCCAAATATGTTTAGTAGAGCAAGTATGAATTTAAATGGAAAGTATTTAGACGGATGCAGTATGATTTGCTCCGGCAGTTTCATCTAAGTTGAACCGAGTTAAAAGGATGGCACAAATAGAGCATAATGTTCCTGACAGTCCACACGATGGAGTATATATAACAGAAACTTAGGGTGGCATCTAGATAAAGTATGTGTAAAAACTTGTGAAAAAGAGCCAGAAAAGAAAAGCTAACTTCTCTCTTTACTAACCTCTCTTTAATAGCAAAATTACAGTATTTCTCAGGTTTCTTTTAAACTTTCACGTTCCATGAAATTATTATGTATATGTACAGAAATTAAGGCGATCACGTAACAGGTATCACATACCTTTGAATTGCCTGAGGTTTCGTACCTACGTGAAGTGATTGAAATTAAAAAATATAAAACTTTCAATCAGGAAGAAGATTGAAACGTCAGGCAATTCAAAGGTTTGGTATGTAATACCTGTTACGTGATAGCGTTAATTCCCGTACATATACATAATTCGATTGTCCGTCTCTATCAACGACTTTCGTCAAGAAAACTAAAGTCGATAAACACTATCTGTAAAAGACACACGTAGGTACAAACAGATGAAAACCAAATTAACAGACCTGGTATGGACCCAATATAATTTGGCACCTTATTAAAAATCTGTCTTCATTAGTTATTTCTTTTACTTCACTCTAACCTGGTCTCCATTGAAAGTGACCTACTTAAAAAACAAATAGAAGAAAAGAATATACTCCTACTATTAGTATCCCAAACACATGTATTGATATATACTTAATCACACAACACACACAACCACATTGGTTGGGAAACCAAACCTCTTTCCCCAATATACAAGTAGCATATAGGGGGAATGTAGAAGATAGAAACATGTTTTTTTTTCCTCCAGTGCGGTAATAGAAACAGCGATTCAAAAGGAACGCATGGAACAGATAAATTTTATAAACGAACGTCGCCGCGAAAATGCCGAGAACAAGCGAAAAAGTGATGACCACATTATCCAACAAGCTAAGGAATGGCACGAACTTATGGCCCTAAGGAAGAAGAGACGGTTTGAAGTAAATAAGCAACATCAGAAGGAAATTCTTGATCAGTGAGTACATTTACTTAGATACCCAGACAGCTACACTATTTTTATGGTAAACCCACGGAGCAAATATAAAGTATTAGGTATGTAAGTATATTTGTATTTGCTCCGTGGGTAGACCACAGTATAATTCTGAAAAAGACGCCTCCAAATCTATCAAAAATCTATTGTTCCTTACCTTCTTTTACTTAGGTCTATAACCCAACAACATAATCAATACCAAAACTGATATTTTTTAACGCACAGAGCACACGAAGTGGCCGAACGTAACCGCAAAGCATACGAGACGGAGCTTAATTTGCAGAAGATTGACAACATTAACGCGCGTGCAGAAATGGATGCCATTGAAAAGTTTGATAAGGAATTTGTAAGTTGTATAACACAAGGTTTCACAATAGTTAAAACACTATGATAAACAAACTTATTTGCCGGAGTAACCTCTTGGGCCTTTAGGTTTAAAATACTTTGATGTGTTTTTCAAATAAATAGTCTGTCACTGCAATTGTTGCGAAAAGGCTTCTACCTTTTATAATGTAGAAAGGAGAATTTGACACCTATCGGTCAGGTTTTCATAGTCTGCGTCTCCATAGTTAGCTGTATAGTTAATTAGTAATGACAGTATGAACATGTAAGTGAATATAAGTCCGATTTGTTTGCTCGCTTAAGTAACCTTCCTTTTATACTTCACGTCGACCAAAGTTGAGAACTTGGGTCTAACCCAAGTAATGTGTGGGGGATGTTTGAAAAAGAAAGTTTTAGATTTTTATAAATGAAAAATATCACTCGTATTTTCTCTAAAAACACAAACTCTGATAACGATGTTCCACAGGTTGCTCTGGCTCTACGACATCGCAAAGGTTTTTTAAAAGAAGTAACATTGTACATGAACTATGTATCTATTAATAGTAATCCTTTAATAACGGTGCAAAATCTTATCTTAACACTTGATTTGGTATGTGGGCCACCCGCTTAAAACGCGCGGTGGACTCGCTTAAAGCGCTTACTCTATCTACCTCTTTAACCTCTCTTCAACGTTTGTAGCTCTATGGCAACAATTTTGATGTTATCAGTATTTCACTACGGCCCACCACCTACAACTTTACAGGACGCAGGTTCGGCCGCTTAAAGAACACTGTCTCATCTCTATGCAGGGGCACCCCAGTACCAGCTTCTCCCTCTGGACCGCATTCAAAAGACAACGATTCGAATCGTTGATTGCCAGGATATTTCAGATCGGCTTGACCCCTCGGCGTTGCGTAGAGATGTAGCTTCACTCTGCATTCTCTATCGCCTGTATTATGGGGAGTGCTCCGGAGAATTGTTCGGACATACCGCACCGTGCCGCCACCGTTTAATCATTTGCAACTGGACAGATTAGCAAGTCCAGTTGCTAATCTGTTCAGCTGAGAATCTGTCCAGCTGCGAATCTGCCCAGTTGCTCCGGAGGGGTTCAATGCGATAAAAGTTTAATCCCCATCACTTGGATAATTGGCTATCCACCACTGAGCGCTTCTGCTGCGGTATTTCCGGACCGATACTACCTTCAAACCTTCAAGAAAAAAGTACTCTCACTTCAAAGGCCGGCAACGCACTTGTGATTCTTGCATGCATTGCATGGTGTCCATGGGCGGCGGTAGTCACTTACCATCAGATAACCTGTCTGCTTGTTTGACCCCTATACAATAAAAAAACTTGCTATTTTTAAATGTATTGTAGATACAGCGCAAGACTTAAAATCTTTATTAAATTCACGAGTTATATGCTATGCTAGAGTGGTGCAGTTACATTGCTATAGAATTACAGGCTAAATATAGTCACTACATATTATAAATCAAAGTCCCCCGCCGCGTCTGTCTGTCTGTTTGCGATAAACTCAAAACTACTGAACGAATTTTCATGCGGTTTTCACCAATAGATAGAGCGATTTATGAGACAGGTTTTGGTATATAATTTGTTAAGGTTTTGTTTAAATTGGTTGAAATATGATGATAATTGTAGAAGATGTCTCTGCTACCCGTGCGAAGCCGGGCGGGTAGCTAATAAAAAAACGAATCTTCCAAAAATTACATTTTCAATGTGTCGTGTGTACCCCAGAATGAACGTGAGAGGCTTCGCATCTTCAATGACATGAAGCAAGCTAAGGAAGAGAATCTTGCAAGCAAGAAAGAGAAAGCAGAACTTGACATAATGGATGACAGGCTTATTGGAGTACTGACCAAATCCCGTGCCAGGGTCGAACGCAAGAGGAAACAGACTGAATTAGAAGTAGGTACAAGAATCTTTTTAATTAAACCTAGCACCTTTAAGGGCTGTACACATAAAGGTTAATTGGTTGATATTCCCTTTATTAATATAATTACGTAGCGGTCTATCTATACGTTTAGTTACCGTCGCTTAGGAAAAATATACTAATTAATAATAATATTTGCCGTTACTGCCAATGTACAAAAGGACAGAAATTTCAGGTAAGTAGTAGTAATAGTCTGGATTTGTCTTGTATACACGCATCTGGCTGATGTGGTTTCTCAATGGGTTGATTTTTATTGGGCATTGCGTGGAACTCATCTGTTGACTTCTGCGTGAAATAAATTAACACTTAAGTATTAATAAGGCACTAAAGTTTTCTTTCAATCCATTGGTTTATTTCCAACTAGCAGCGCCCCGCGGTTTCACCCGCGTAAGTCCCGATCCCGTGGGAATATCGGGGTAAAAGTAGCCTATGTATTAATCCAGGTCTGTTCGGTTCAGTAGTTTTTGCGTGAAAGAGTAACAAACATCCATCCATCCATCCATCCATCCAAACTTTCACATTTATAATATTAGTGGGACATTAGTGGGATTAAAGTTTCCTCCCAATTGGAGTATAAAAAAATAAAAACATTCATGGCAGAACATTGCCTCCACCTCGTTCAGAGGACGGGGTAAACTATTTACATATCTCCACAACGACCATACACGTGTATAAACAGATATAGAGATGTATTACGCTATTTTTCAAATAAGTAAAATATTTGCAACACTTTTATAAATGTTAGTAGTGAGAAATAAACAATTTTTATTTTATAAATGCTTTGAAATGATGGTTCAATTTAGACGAAGAACGAGAAGTTACGAGTTCTTGAAGCGATCAGCGCCAAGTTAGAATCGGGCGATGCCGAACGTGACGCCAAAGAACAGGCTGCATTGCAGAAAGCTATTAAACAGAAGAATGCTTTGTAAGTACCTTAAGAACTTAATCAGCACCGTAATGACCCCAACGGAACGGTACGCTACGTACGTCACTTCCCTCGCATACTTAAGGAGCTCCTTGAGTAGACGGGACGGTAGAGTGACACCGGTCAGGCACTGCAATGGACTGGTTGCATGTCCAACGTTCCTTGTGGGAGCGGTAATTATGTTAATATGACCTTACCGAAACACCGAAACGATTGTGGATCTACACCCAAATTGGATATGGAATCTTTGTAAACAAACTATATGTCATCACGTTTAGAGTTGTCATAATTAGAATGCTGAAATATTATAATTTTATCTCTATTTCTTAGATACACATTACGATTTTACTTTGCTGGAATTAACGCCCACACTAAAACTGGAAAAGGTTGGCATACTGAAAAAAAAAATCTCTACAGTCAATGCTCAAATGAAGCCTATAATACATAGGTATACTATAATATATATGTATATCTCACCCTCTGACTCACTCAATTTCAAATGCATAAGTCCTATTTGTGTCTACAAATATTTTTTTTAAATATATATAATTTGCCAACAAGTTATTAACACCTGCCGGTCATTTGTTGCTAAAATAGTTTGTTAGTAAATATTGCCTGTCGAATTCGGTTGAAGTATATATATACATATTATTATGTATATTGGTCTGTGTTTGCATTAATATTGAGGAGGAACGGGTGTTATATCCCTCCAACACAAAAGGAGGATCCTCCGACCAGGCGAGGTGATCAGGCCTGGCGGACCGCGGCCCAATTTTTTTTTTTGTACGGCTTTAATTGTAATCCGTGTGGCTGTATACAACTTTACGGTGAGCTTAGTGCTCCCTACCGTACTTTAATTGCGCGATGCATGATTAGTAGTTACTATGCAGTTCAGCTCGTCTTCGATAGATGATGGTTGGAGTATGTTTTTGCTGTAAAGAATTGTATGTGGAAGTCGCCATATATTTGTTGTTTTTTCTCTAAATTTATTGTCATACTTATCGCAGAGACGACGCTCGCATTGCGGCTGATTGGCGGAAAAACCAAAAAAATAAACAAGAGCGCATAGATCTTCGACAGAAGTTCTTACGCGATGAGAAGCAACGTGTGCATGAGTTCGACGTTAGGCGACAATTTGAAATCATGAACAGGTATTTTAAATAAAGTTTTGCTTAGGTTTTCAGTGCATATACTTTTTTTATTTTTTTACGGATGTGAACCCTGACCTACTTATTGTGACTTGATAAGTCTAGTTATACAAAATGTACGTATTCACTGTAATTTAACTTGAAGTAAATAAGTTTATTTTTAGGTTTAAGAATGCTGAATTGCTTGATGAGTTCAACGAGGGCCTGCGTCGAGAGAAAGAACGTAAAGCCAAAGAGTACAGGGCCGATATTCTGCGACTCTGGGTGAGTAGAACTTTGGCAAGCTCAGTTTCAAATCTATAATTACTATGTACCTTGTCAATTAACTTCAAGAGAAATACCGAGGAATACATACGAGTAGATAGATTACCAACAGCAAGCGAAGAACAAGGAGCAGGTAAGATTCACGGTAGGTTTTTGCATTTTCAATGTTTATGAGAACTAAAGATATTCTACTATACTCTGGAGCAGCAGCTGCTTCTTTAAATAAAAAGGATCTTTAATGTGTTGAGCATTATAGGTATAAAGTACATAAAAACTGATTGTTGATTGTTGAGCTGACTGCATTGTTGTCATTTTTTTTTTGTAAAGGATACTGGCAACGTGGGTCACACATTACTAGTATTCTTGTTAACTCCTCCAGTTAAGCTAAATGCTTGTGTTAGGAGTGGGATCACGCAGCGCCTCATACCGCCCTGAGTGTGGCCGCGGGTGGTTGGGACGGGTTTTCCCCTCCACCCGCCATAGTGGCCTCCTGCGAGGAGGCGGCGTCTTCGTGTGCCTGGACGTCGCCTAATTGAAAGATTTTACCCAAAGGTAGTGCCCGCACTTTTGCGGGCAGGCGCTAGGGGGGGTCCGGACGTCTTAATAAAAGCTGTTCCCGGATCCCTCCTACTTAAGGCGCAGTACGGCACACCGTGTGGTTTTAGTCGGTTCGATTCCGACACACCGCCCCACCGAAAACCCCGGTGGGGTGACGGCTCGAGGGGGATTCCACACGCACAAAAAAAAAGGAGTGGGTTCACGCCGGTAGTGCACTGGGTCCCCACCCAGTTCGAACCCACAACCACTTGATCGCAAGTCCGACGCCTTAGGTATTACACTACTGCCGCTTATTGTATGAATTGTATCAATTGTATGAATTCTGCCCAATTACATAATTGTTTGACCTAACTAATTCAGTTCAATTTAATTTATTTGTAATGTGAATGAACTTGATTTCACCCTCGACTACTTCACGTTCTCCTGAAATGGCAGACGAACTATTCTTTTTTTTTAATTTCTTGGAAGTTGGGATATAATGATTACAATTTGGTACGTGTAGATAATTTATTTTCCAGAAAGAGCGGAAGGACCGCGAGGCCCGCGAATTCGCCGCGACTCGCTATTACTATGGAGAATTAGCGGAGAAGAAATTGCGTGAGGCCGACAACAAGCTTCTAACCCATGCAACACATCTTCTGGCAGAAGCCAAGCAACATGGACGTCCCGATTTTGCTCTTCATAGAACTATCGACGTAACTACCAACCACGTTCTTGTTACTACGTACTAATGAGCTACTTCCTAGTCTATCTTCAAGATAAATTTTTCAATTCAAACAAGACCTTCAGTTGATTTGCTTTTAATTTAAAAGGACTCAGTTGTTGTTTTTAAATGTCATCATTATTGTTTTTTTCGCACATTGTAAACACACGGTCACTGCGAGAAAGAAGGTTTTACGGGCTCGAATGTAATAATCAACTAATTGGTAAGACTATCGGTCAAAGGATTGAAGGAAGCACACGAATTAAAATGCATAGTTTTTTAAAGTAATGTAAATAAAACTTATTAGGTAGACACTTTTTTAACCGACGAAAAAAGGAGGAGGTTTAAATTCGACCGTATATATATAAGTTTATTATTTTTATGTATGTTCAGCTCTCACTCCGTTATTTATGAACCGATTTTGATGATTATTTTTTTGTGTTAGAGAGGGTAGGTATACCTCAAGGGTGGTTATGTCAAAGAAGTCAAAGTCTGATGATCGGATCCTGATAAAATTGAGAGAAACCCTCGAAAATTGTAGGCACGAATAGTATTTCTGTTTACTTTTCATAACTTAATAATAAACGGTATTTGCGTTTAGGAATCATCACATGATAAATCTGAGCTGATGATGGAAACCATACCTTTCCTACACAATTAGAATTTAGGTATAAAAACTGTGGTTTTAGTGAGAGAAACCACGTAGCGTTTTAAAGTATTTAGTATCAAATGTATTAAAAGCTAGTAGTTTTCAGTGTAATAAAAGATGACGCGAGCCACAAAAAATCTTAAAACAAAAACTTTTTAATAAATAATCTTCTCCATTTCTACGTACTAGTCTTTTATTAAGTAGGTTAAATTAAAATTTAAGCACTACACTTTACACTTTTTTAATTGAAATGGTTGCCTTTGGATTCGATACAGTTCTGTAATCTCTCTTGAGTCTGTGGATTTACACAATGTCTCGCATCTGGAATTAAATCGGTGCTCATGGCTCATTTCGAACACAATATATTTCGTATACATATATTTTACTATCGCTTTTGTATCGTTTGCAGAAATACTGCAAGATGTACCGTCTATACCCGATGCCTCCGCTGTACGAGCCAATAGCGGAACACATGCGCCATTACAAGCCCAAGGACGACTCGCGCCCCGACCCCACCTACGTCTACCCCCCACCGCCAAAGCGCACAGTAGACGACGGAGACGAGGTAAAACACGACAAAGAACATGACCAACACGACTCTGTCCAGGTACGTAGCAGTCTTTGAGAAAAGTAGATAAGACTACTGGAGTATTATCACTAGGATCACCAGGTCCGTTTTTTTATATAAAATGACCGGGGCGGTCCGTTTATACATTTTTTACAGATGAGTAGGTACTAATCTTCTATCTATCCATACTTGTATTAATTTACGTTGTTAAAATTCAAATTTCTTAAAATGTAAATGTGTTGAAATTGAAATAACACTTTAATAATATTAGGTATATTGTAAAAATCAATGAAGAAATGAAGCGAAGAAAAACCTGAATAAATTTTTTTATTAAATAATAAATAATTTAAGTCATTTCTTGCCTTGATCTGTCTAAAGTTTGCACACACAAATTTTATTCAGAGCTTCCTTTTGTGACTTAAAAACCTTTTGTGTTTACGTAGGTTTACCTACTCAACTAATACAAATTAATTTATAAAAAGAACTTATTAAACGAAGATTAAGTTTGTTATATAATATTAATATTGCACTGTTTATTTTTAAACTTTCGCGACTTTGATATATATATATAGGATGTGTAACTCAGGACTTAATACTACACCTTCTTGGTCACCCGACGCGACGGTTCGATCGAATTGGCCGAATTGCACCGTCCGCGTCCCGTCGGGTAATCAAAAAGGTTTTGCACTCCTGCACCTCGTACCTTCTAAGTCTTAAAATAAGTCGGCGATCCGAACCGTTTGATGACCTGTATTATAAGATTGTATGACAAAATTATCTTTAATGTATTTACAGATCGAACCCAAAAAATTAGCAAAAATCAAACCGGAAAAGGATTATAAAAAGGCAAGCCGTGCGAACGGGCTGCAAAGACGTCACTCAGAGGTAATTTTGAGACGGAACTTAACATTTTTTAGGTTTATACGGCCTATTCTGTCTTAAGACTTGGCTTTTTCTTAGATAAAGTTTTCTAGTAAAGTGTCATGCTTTCGTTTCGCTGTTCACGTCAATAATAGCGATCGAACCTGTAACCTTTTGATAACAAATGCAAAATCTTAACCTATACGATGCCGTCACATAACTGATCGGGTATTCTTGGCTCGAAAGACCACACGTTAAATTTTATTTTAATACTTTCTGTTCTTGTCCTTTGAGTCATCCAAACATATCAGTAGTTAATTTTGGGGTTGTTCAAATTGTATCTTTTTAAAGCCAGGACAGTTTAGATGCATAATCTGGACTAAGAGCTATATTTATGTATGTCCGGTATGATACCATTCCTTAAAAAATACTTGAATTCGTCTTTTTTAAACTTATAATTATAGATCAATCACCGCAACAATAAGTTGCTTTGTCGAAAGCAAAAAAAAAAAATACCTACCGTGCTGCAAATATGTAGGATCTGCTAGTGTCGATCTACACCGCCCTTTTCCAAATAGAGCCCTGTAAGAAGAAATCGGGCAAACAAACTCACGGCCACTCTTTTAAATGTCCAGAAAGTTTACTAACATTTAGTAAAATGTATTACAGCTCTGCCTTGTTGTGTGCTATTATATTATTAACATTCAAAGTAAGCACTAAAATTAAGGTAAGAAAAGAAAAACATAAAAGGCAAAAGATGAGAAACATAGTAGCTCACATTACATATTAAGTATTTAAAATAACCTGTGAATCCAAAAACAAATTAGTCTCAAGAATTTTTAATAGTAGGTTTATCATCCGAGTGATAAAATTATTAAAAATGGCTAAACTATTTGGTTGTGATCATTATGTAAATTAATTTGTTCAGTCATTCGTTTTTCCATCTCTCTATTGCCTCTGGTTACCGAAATTGCATTTTTTTTATTAGTGTGCTAAAAGATTTTTTACTTGTGTTAACCAATTTATGGTGAACATTATAATCCAGGACATACTTTAAAATATATAATTTTGTGCCACCTTGTATTCATTCGCAAATCCTCTGAAGTTCTTTTCCTATAGTTTCGATTTTTTTTACTCAAAGTGCATGTTTTGTAATATAAATATTTTTAACTGTAACAGTCAATGTGGGGTTGTTCGTATTTTATTGCGTATGTGATGATCGGATGAACGGTACGGCAGCCGTACCTTTCATCCGATCATCATGAAGTTTTGCACACACGTTGCCAGGGTTACAGAGTTTTCATCTGGAAAGAATCTGTTCGCGGACAAAGGCTAGTATTATATAGTCTATAGATCTGGGAACTCGGGAACTTTGTTATTATTAATAACTAGCTGTTGCCCGCGACTTCGTTTGCGTTTTGGTGAAATCAATCTAAATTAATTAATTTTTCGTTCCGTAAGAACCTTCTACAAAGTATTAGAAAACATACAAAAAAGTCGTTCTCAAGTTATTGCGTGATCAAGGGAAATAGCGATTCATTTTTATATTTTAATTTACAAGGCACTTAAACAGAAATATTGATCAATTCTTGTCTGTTAAACCGAATTTACATTACGAAACTAGTGTCGTGCATGATAAATTAATTTCATTAAATTATTTTCAGTACTTGTGAAATTTGTTTCGTGAAACTTATAGTGTCGTGAAACCATCAGTATCGCTAAGGTTATGGCTCCGTCAGCATTAAAGCGTTATTATTTTGCAATGCAAAATGTTGTAGTACTTAATGTTAATATTTAAAATTAAACAAAGGTTGTCTCGAATGTATCTGCATGACTTCCATGATTACTTCTCGATTTTTGTATTCAGGGGTTTTGGATCCCAAAGACAGTCGTTTTGTTGGTATTCATTAATAAATTGTACATTTTTATCGCCTGTCTAACGTTGATTCGCCATTTTTGACGCGTAATATCCTGCACTGCCACAAAACACAAGTCTATTCCGCACAGGCGCTTTCGCGACACTAGTTTCGCGCCGCAATTACACCGTGAAACTAGTTGCATGACACTAGTGTCAACAAAATTTTGCGCAGGGCACGAAACTATTCCAGTGTCATGAAATTAATGCATGCATTGTAAAACTTGATGTTTACACGTGAAATTGTTACTGAAAGTAATGTCATGAAATTAGTTTTATGCCACTAGTTTCGTAATGTAAATTAGGCTTTATGAATCAAATGTCACTTCTCGTTCGCAGACCGCTTTGCCATTGCCACCGATCACGGTGGTTCCGTGCAAGAATCCAGCCTGCCACTGCGAACTGAAATCTTAAACATGAGGTGAAAATGGAACGAAGCATTTAGACATATATACCTGTATTTTATTATTGTTATTTTTATATAATAATTTATAGAACGTGTCCTCCAACACACTTCTTTACTAATTGTATAACCCGAAAACTTTCTGAGAAACAGTTTTCGGGTTATGACAAAATCACAATGGAGACCTCATAATGATGTACAAAACGGATTTAGTAAACTTATATTGTTTGAGCGCTGGTACCTACCGATTAACGGCGTCCTTTTTTTCTTAATTCAGGCTCATACTCAGTAGAAATAATGTGGGTCGTATTATAAAACCTGACTCAAGTCCCGTATAATTTGTTTTCAATTAACTGTATTAAAAAGTATTCGCTTAAGTATTTAATTTACTACAGAATTATTCATAAACTTCAATGAAACAAGACGCTACTTAATTACAGAAATATTCTTCAATAATTTTAAAATAAAGTTACTATGAGTCGATACTTTTTTACAACGACACTGTTCTAGAATAATAAGGTAATTATTAATCGATGTTACACTACTCGAGTACGGTTCTAAAATTCAAACTGCTGAGTTTAACTAATTAAGTGACTAATTAACTATTTAAGTGAATCTTGAGTAAAGTTTTGTAGTTCGGCCTTCTGACTCTTGACTCAGTAGACATAGATCAGTAAGTAAGATAGGGACACAGTTGTTAGTTCGCGTAAGTGCATTCAACGCAACGAATGACACGACGCTCTACGAAACGTCTAATAATGAACAATTATTGGTACCTAATTCCTGCCCCAAGATAAAAATACTTAGCAGTCATTTTGAACGAAGTAAACGAAAAAAAAACTGTCAGTCGTAGGACTGCACGTCAGAAGTGAAAACATAACTGACACGTCTGTCATCTGAGCTGGACGGCCACGGGAGTTCAGTGCTTTTTCCCCGTTCCAAAAGTGTCCAACGGGCTTAAAGAAGTTTTCACTTCAAAAAGCACCCGGACACATTTGGGTTAAAAAAAGTTTCTCTAAAAGAGCTTCCATTGCTATCATTGTGAGACCGGGCCTAACAGAAAGTTTGTGCTACCACATCACTAATAGTTCCAAAAGGAACTAGAAACGGCGGATCCCTCCGCTCCATCGTCACTTCATTTCCCCCTCAGCACAAGCTTTTCAACGAAGTTTCATCCAATAAGAAAGAAGCGTTGCTGTTCACGTAACCCTTGTCAGCCCATAGTTCAGGCAGATCTGTTAAGAAATATGTATTTACATACATACATAGCTAGCTGATCCTGTATAATTAATGTAATTAAATATGATTCCTAGCTAGCTGGCTAAGTTTTTTATGATTCAATAAATATTTTATAATTTGTATAAAATTAAAATAGATCCATATATCCCCCTAATTAAGAAGTAAGTGTCGAAGGTACTGTTACTATGGTTACTATGACTCGTGCTAAGTAAATAAGAAGCAAATGTGTATGACATCATTCTGGAAAGTTTTTGTATCACGTAATTTTTATTTGTGACTAGTATTGTCAAATTAATATATAAATTTAATAAAGTTTATCCCAGGCCTAACGTTGTGGTTTTCTTCTTTGGAACGGAACTAGTATATAGCCATTGCGTGCCTAAAATTATACCTAATTTCTATTAAAATAAGAACACCGATATATTTGCACTTGAGGAACTACTAATCGAAAAAAATGTAGTGCATCAGTGACAATTGACAAAGCAAAGAAAAATATTCTTAGACAATTACAACATACGTGTAATTTAGGTCACTTTCGAAAATAATTAAAACGTAAATTTATAATAAAATTGAAGGCAGAAGTTTGTGAAGACTTTAGCCCGATTTAACAAATATATAAAAACGAAATTAAAGACTGAAAGAAGAAATTCCTGACTATTGCGATGAAATACCTTCTTTCAGATCTGTAAAAGGTACGTTGTATAGGGCCCGCAAGGTTTTTTTAAAGACAGACACTTTAAAATTTGTGATTTACTAGCAGCGCCCCAGTTTCACCCGCGTAAGTCCCGATCCCGTGGGAATATCGGAATAAAAAGTAGCCTATGCGTTAATCCAGGTCTCTAGCTATCTACATACCACCATACACACATACCATTTTATCAAGTATGTCTTACATTTCGACATGAATTCCAAAAAAAAAACATTTCGTTCCTGTTCCTGTTGTTCGCGCCTACGCGTTCTACGCCTTGTTACCTGACAAGACGCAGGCTACGTATGAACGTCTGTTCTGCATACTATTACACGAATTACACGTTCAAATAACATTCTTTAAATGTGACTACGAAATCGCAGTAATGAATGCCATACTAGCAGTGTATCCAAATGCAACAGTTAGCGGTTACTATCGGCACTATAGTGCCGTCATTTGGAAACAGTCGAACAAATTTAACCTGTCCCTATCCTCAGAAGGTAGGACAAGAATGTGTGCAATTTTTTGCCTCGCACAACCAATCTCTGGAACTAATTGTCGCCTACGGTATTTCCGGTTCGATACGACCTTCAAACCCTCAAGAAAAGAGCGTGCTTCCAAAAGGCCGGCAACGCAATTGTGACTCTTGAGTTGCAGGTGTCTATGGGCGACGGTAGTCACTTACCATCAGGTGACCCGTCTGCTCGTTTGCCCCCTATAATATAAAAAAAATATACCTTTGGTGCCAGCTAATCAGATACCAGATGCTTGGCGTCTTGTACTCGATAAAGCGCCAAACACACGAATTTCAACGATTCCAGGAATATTATCAAAAACAATGAATGGTCCTCGAAATATCATCAACGACTTTAAGCTGTGCTGGTCAAAGACACCGAACCACCAATGCCAAAGCTGGCATCATCGCTTAAACGTTAGAATACCCAAAAAAACCGAACCTTTATTTATTTATACACAAATTAACAAAAGAAGCGGAATATTGGGACAATCAAACTCAAAATAGTCTATTCGTAACTAAGAAAAATAGACGCCAAAGAGATATGTTTTTTGGCAAACGGTGTAATAAATGCTTAAAAAATGCAGCAAAAATGTATTTCATTGCAAAATTTTGTGAAGAAAGTTATTTTCTTACAGCTACAAAAGTAAAATATTTTATATTCGCTGACTGTTATAGATTATAATTGTATTTTTTTCTTAAATGTTATAAAAAACATTACTTTGTACATACATTTTCCTGCAGTTGGTATTTGATATGCATGGGACAATTTTCGAATGGAGCGTTCTCCGATTGGGACGTTTTGCTACAGTGGGACCATTTGCGACTGGGACGTTCTGCGCCTAAACCGCTGCCGCGTGTCAAGCCAAGTTCAAGAAAAAGGAACTGGTGACGCAGCAGCCCTGTGTTATATTACACGAACCATTTGGAGCCACTTTTGACGCCTTAATAACTCAAAATCTATTTAACATAAACACATAAAATTTGGTTTATTTATTAAAACCCTTTAGATGAATTAGAATCCCAAATTTTATAAATACATCGCTGGTTTTAAACGAAAGGGCCACAAATCAAAACGTAGGATTTTGTCAGGAGAGGACATTGAATTCATTTTTTATTTGTTTTTTAGCACTCCTTCTTTCAATACTTTTGAGTCATATATCCTTCGATGCGTAATTTAATTTCCTAGCTTTTGTTTATTTTAACTTTCTGGCAACTATAATCTAAAGACAGCTAGCAGCACATAAGCCCCTTTAGCATATAAAATATTCCTAACAAGTAAATTAATATTTTGAATAAAAGGCCACAAGTAGAAAAAAAAATTAATATTTTATTTAAAATATTCATCACGACGTGGTGGAATAAAAACAATCTTAGAATTAAAATAAAAGAATAAACAAAACCTTCCTTTTGCACATAGCCATAAAAAAAAGTCAAAAGCTTAACTTTTTATGACAAAAATAGTGTATTGGTATCGTTAAAAATAAGTAAATAACAAAATTAAAAGCTTCAAGAACCTCAACAGGCATACATTTACAATAATTATAGGTTTTTATGGAATTATAATATGGATAAGTCGTTCGTGCTACCACTAACAAGAGATCAACATTTTCACTTAAGGTATAATATTTCTTTAAAGGCGGTTTCTAAGTAATTATTAAATGATAGCTTTAATTATTACTATGCTAATAGTATAAAATCAGTCTATGTCAAACGCAACTTTTACGATTAATTAAAGATTAGAATAAAATATTCGTAATATTTTGGTATCACATTTTTTACTATCAGGTTAAGAATACCCTGTTTATTCAGAAATTTAGAGCTTTTGTCCATAAAACCAATTGTCACTGTCGAAGACTACATCAAAAGCTTCATTTGTTTTATCATGCAAACTTTTTAGATACATAAATAAGCATGATCCCAATTAATTCGAGCCTCGAGCTTCTTCTTACCAAACAAAAGAAATGGTGTTTTTGTCTCAAGTTCAGTGATAGTAAAATTTAATAGGTTTACTTTTGAGATATAATAGAAACTAGGATCATCACCTAGTGGACAAAGGTATCACGGCTTGTAGGTCATAGACAGCCACTATAAAAGTATTACTCATATTCTCTTTATCTTTCTCCTTTTTGGCTCTTGCGAGAGATTTCTCTTTTAGGTGCAGTTCGTATTTTGGTTGTAGGGACACCTTATCTTCAGCATTAGCAAAGGCAATGCAATCGTCACACTGATCTTTTTTTTTTCTTGTTTTTGTGAATGGGTAGAATTGCTGGTTTATAGTAGAACCATGTTTAAAATTCAAAAAGATCTGATACTCATTCTGCAAGTGAAAATAAATACATACACTATTGAGGTAGACCGAGAAAGACAAGAAAAGAATTGAGAAAGGTATGTTGTTTTGGTTTGGGCATGTACAAGGTACGAAAGATGAAAGAATAATTTAGAAATTATATAGAGCGAATGTAAATGGTAGCACTGAGAGGGGACAATGAGGCGAACCTACGTCGTTCGATTGGAGACGTGTAAGTGAGGGATCAACTAAAAATTAGTACCACATTTTATATGGTATAAAATTATCATTAATTGTACCACTGCAACTGGTTTTTTCTCTTTACTTGCCCAATTTACAAACTGTAAAATAATAAGAAAAGACTGAACTTAGTTGAAATAATAATAAAGCGAGTTGCGCTGTGGCATTGATTTTGATGCGATTACAAACATTGTTTATATTTAAATAGTAAAAGTAATAGTGATTTGCACTTATTAGTAGAATTAGTAAAAATCTATTTTTTATTGCAAAAGATAAAGTATAAATGAAAGGGCCAAAACTTACGTGTACAGGCACCGACTGTCAGGTTGCAACTAAAAAGATGACCGTTTTGCTCTGAAGTTTGCCATCAATGCATTAAATTGCTGAAAGGGCGTTTGCGTACATATGTGATTAAGACGCCGATTTTTGTGGGTGTCTTCGTGAAATATGAAAATAAGGGTGATTTTGGCCACGTTTTTAAATTAAAAGTGATTTTGGAAAATTTCGTTTTGTGGCCCTTTCGTTTAAAACCAGCGACATATCAAACGGTCTTAGAGAAATTAACATCTAAAAATCGTCATTTTTATCTCTGACTGACTGATATATAGATCAAAAACCAAACCCACTTTTAGATGACCTAGAAAGTTCAAATTTCGTGTCCAGCTAGGCAGTTGTGTGTATACACACAACTGCCTAGCGTGTATACACACATTTTCCAAGCAATCGATTTTTAACACATTAGCGCCTTTCACAATTATAATAGCAATTTTTTTTCTGTCGCTGGAGAACAGATCTCATGATGAAAGATCGTTTTTTATCATTTACAAAATTATCAGATTATTTATAAAACTTAGACAACTAATAATAACACAAACTGCAACTGGCAGCGCCAGCTCAGAAATATCTTACATTATTGCGTCATTGCAAACAATTGTGTTACGAAATAAATACATTACAGCCCAGATTCGAACAAATATCTGTTATCTATAAGCGTTTAATAGACACTTTGAAAATGTACAGAATCACTACAAAAAATGGTAAGCTACGTAAGGAAGGTTTCATCAATGATTGGGTAATGCGCTCAAAATTACCTCCTATGTATGGAAGAAAAGGCATCACAATTTGTTCTTAGATGTCCGTGTCGTGTGTGCCGTGTCGTGTCGTGCCGCTGTCAGGGACCAATGTTTCACAATGTGTAGCTCCGTACGTGCTCCTAAGCAAATGCCGCCCCCTACCATCACTGACCGACCACCGCTTTGATTATAACCACCGTAAGGTTCTCTTCTGACAATGTTACACTGAGCGTATCTTTTCTTTGGTCTCCATACTTTGACCCTTCCATCATCTGGCTTGAGGGAAAACCTAGACTCGTCAGTGAACAATACTTATCCCCTTCCCCCTTTATTGTTATTTCAATTACGGTGAGAGCGAGCGAAGTTATTCCAAACTATACGATGGCCTGTGGTAAAAAGAGGTTTGCCGTCTGTGTCTCGTATACTCTCCTGTCTGCCGGTATCATAAAATAACAGACTTGGAAACTCGCAACATTTGAGGCACTTGATTGTAAGTGTAACCGTGTTTGATTAAAGTTACAGCTTTAGACACTTGAGCTACGCCGAGATCCGGCATTAGGTATCACTTCAATCTTTTAAATGGTCTGTAAGTAACACTACGACAATGAATTTTTGTGAAATTTTTAAAAAAAACTGGAAATTGTCCTACAATAAAAATCTGCTAATTTTCTTACAATACACAATTATTAAATTATCACGTAGCGAAAAAAAAACAAATGAAACTCGGAAATAAAACACAATTCAAATCTTCTTTTTTCAAGTTACATAACGCTGATATAGGTGGCCAGTGTGTAAGGAGAACATGATAAACATAATCGAACCTTTTTTTTTGCGTTCCTCTAAATATGTCCATGTGTGTATATAGTATTTATATATTTTAGCAAAAATAACTTAAACCTAATGTTTTAACCACACAGTCTCGACGTCCGTCATGCTTGCTTATCAAGAACATACAAGGGCACTTGCAAGCAGATGGATGTCGATGTTTAGTTCAGAAAACATTTGTAGAGCACTGACCTCTATTAGGCAAGTACGTACTTGTATAATAGAGGTCAGTGTTGTAGAGACTTGGAGTTTGCGGCAAGTGCTAAACACGTAGATCCCGCATAAGGCTGCTGCTGCCTGCTGCATTGTACAAATAAGATGACTCCGTTGTTTGGGTACCGATGATTCTGTTAACACTAATTTTGAGAGTCAAAATGTAAAAACAAAGTAAAAACGTATCCTAAAACGAATCCTAAAACGTTTTTTTCCATGGATCTGTAATAGACCACGCACTATATTCGAAAGAAAAGTAAATGCGTAAGTGTTAACGCAAAATTACCCAACCATGTTTCTATGGCAACCATATTAATGTTTGTTTCGGCTTAAATTGTTTCGTTAAAACATATTTTTTTATTTAAAATTATTTGTTATGCCGCACATAATACAAAAATTTTAATATTTTTTTGTGATCTGTTTCCAAATAATACACAAAAATAAATAAACTATATAGAAACTTCTTGTACGTGCAGACGAAAAGAGCATCGACAGTGAAAGAAGACATCGATCTAATGGAAAACAAATTTAAGAAAAAGTAATTGTCAGGAAATAAGTGAGGTGCTATTTATTTCAATATGTATTAAGTCATAATAAATAGAACTTAAAAAATATTGCTGAAGTATATGCACCTTGCCCTAGTCCTTACCTAAGTAGGTGTGGCATATTCCTCTTCACCGCTGAAATAACGACTTCCACAAAATATACCTGCATTAAAACCGCCAACAATGCCGATTGCCTTGAGCCAGAAGGAGTGGGAGCGGATTAAGAAATCGACGTCTCCAGATAAAGAAGATTCAGAGACGTTGCGACGACGAGAATACGTAAACTTCCTCGACGCGACAAGTCGAGAAATGACCAAGACTTGGCCTAATTCTGTTGAGGTAGATATTACAATGTTATTTGTTATCCTATTACTCGTGCCCTCCAGTGTGACAAAACACTTTCGTACTGCTGAAATAATTAAGAAAATGATATATACAGAAAGGCAGTTACAAGGCGTGGAAAGACTTGAGTGTAATTATTAAGATATTGTAACATACCTACTTTACTGTTGACTGGAGAAAAATTTAAATCACTACCTACATCACCACATAATATAAAACAAAGTCCCCCGCCGCGTCTGTAAGTCTATGTCTATCTGTCTGTTCGCGATAAACAAAAAAACTATTGAATGGATTTTCTTACGGTTTTCACTAATAGACAGAGTGATTCATGAGGAAGGTTTAAGTGTATAATTTGTTAAGATTTTGTGTAAATTGATTGAAATATGTTGATGATTGTTAAAGATGTCTCTGCTACCCGTGCAAAACCGGCGCGGGTTGCTAGTACCTATTACATAAAACAAGAAAAATACCGAATGGATTTTCATACAGTTTTCACGTACGGATAGAGCGATTCATGCGGAAAGTTTAGGTGTATAATTTATGGCTATGGCTAGTCGTCCGCTTAGTGAATGAAAAAAAATAATTAGTCGTCGAGTAAGACACTTCGATAATTTATTAGGGGTACGTATAAATTTGCTGAAATATGACGACGATTGTTGAAGATATCGGAAAAAATCTTTTTAACAAAAAATTAAACCGACGAAATAACTAAAAAGCAATAAATAAATAAACCTCTTAAGTCTTGAGCTTATTTACATAAACTATCAAATTTCATATAAACTTATTTTGAGTCGGCGCCAAACAACAAACTGATTAATTATCTAAATTTTATATGTACCTACGTAGAAATGGACATGGCTATACGTAGGTAATTAATCTTTTGATTATTTGGCGCCGACTCAAAATTTGATAGTTTATGTAAATAAGCTCAAGACTTAAGAGTGACACCGGAGGCGGAGCAGCGCGGCCTTTCCTACGCAGAGATCTTCCGCAAGGCCCGCGGAGTCATCCAACCCGGGGAACTGGGAGGCGTCGGTGGGCGTACCCGCAAAGCACAAACGGGGGCTCGCATATTAGAGTTTCCCGGAGCGGAAGGCGCGGGGAGGGCGGATGCGTTGGCCGAGAAACTGCAAAGTATTTTTGCGACGGAGCAAGGCGTGAAGGTCACCAGGCCCACCAAGTGGCGGATAGCGGATATCCGCGTCTCTGGCCTAGACGATTCCATCACGCCAGCCGACCTCCGAAGTTTTATTACTTCTACGACCGGATGTGCCTCGGACACGGTGAGGGTCGGCGCAATCCACCCTGGCTCAGGTGGAGTTGGCGCGGTGTAGGCCAGTTGCCCTGTTGCCGCGGCCAAAAAACTCGTTGAAGAAGGTAGGCACCTTGTGGGGCTCAGTGCTGTCCGGGTTTCAGCTCTGAAAGCCAGGCCCATGAGGTGCTACAAGTGCCTGGCACCGGGTCACACCCACGCTGCGTGCACTAGTTCCTATGATTGCAGTGGACTATGTTTTCGCTGCGGTCGTCCGGGGCACGTGTCGGCAAATTGTTCTGACGCTCCTTACTGTCCCGCTTGTGCTGCGGCTAATCTGCGCAACGGGTGGAGCACACGCCCCCGTCGATGGCCCCCTTGGCCAGAGAAGACGGGGAGATGGCAGATGAGGGTATTCCACCCGTCAGGGAGGCGGAAATAGGGGCGGCTCTTCTACGGATTCGTTCCAAGAACACCGCCCCTGGGCCAGACGGGATCCCTGCCCGAGTTTTGGCCCTGGCCCTTGACCACATGTCGGACCACCTCAGCGGGGTGTTCGACGCCAGCTTAGCGTCTGGACACTTTCCTGACTGCTGGAAGAGCGGGAAGCTGGTCCTTTTAACGAAGCCGGGACGGCCTACTGACTCGGTTGCGGCCTACAGGCCCATCGTATTGCTGGACGAGGCGGGTAAATTGTTTGAGAGGGTCCTTTCTGCCGGCATCGTTCGGCACCTTTCCGAGGTTGGCCCCGATTTGTCGGACGCTCAATTCGGTTTCCGAGCGGGGCGTTCGACAGTCGGTGCTGTGTTGCGCCTGAGGGCCGTGACCGAAGAGGTAGTGAGCCGTGGCGGCGTGCTGTTGGCGGTATCGATGGACATCGCCAACGCATTCAATAGTCTGCCATTCAGCTGTATCAGGGAAGCACTCCACTATATATAAGTATGTTTATCAGCAGTCTGGTTACCATAGTACAGGCCCTGCCTAGTTTGGGATCAGACGGCCGTGTGTGAGATGTGTGAAGTTATATAAGTTATATATATATATATATATATATCACGGGGTGCCAGGGTACCTGAGGCGGCTAGTGGCAGACTATCTAGAGGAGCGTACCGTCATGTACGAGGACCGAGATGAAAATTTGGGACGTCGGCCCATGTCGTGCGGTGTTCCACAGGGGTCTGTTCTTGGACCACTCCTGTGGAACATGGGGTACGACTGGGCCCTTCGCGGTGACTTCCACCCTGGGCTGGGCGTAATATGTTACGCCGACGATAGTTTGGTGACCGCCCAGGGGGTGAACTTTCAGGAGGCGGCGCGCTTGGCCACCAGGGGAGTCTCTCTGGTGGTCAATCGCATTGAGGCGCTGGGCTTGCGGGTGACCCTGGACAAGACGGAGGCCCTTTTATTCCATGGGCCTCGTCGTGGTCCACCCCCTGGCGCCTCAATCGTGGTCAACTCGGTCCTCGTACCGGTTCGGGCCCTCATTAAATATTTGGGCCTGATCCTTGACGGGAGGAGGCGCTTCGACGAGCACTTCCGGCAGCTTGCTCCAAAGCTGGCCGACGCTGCGTCTGCCCTGGGACGACTTTTGCCCAACTTGGGTGGACCCAGCGTCGCTACGAGACCGCTGTAAAATCTATAAACGGTCGAATTGAGAACCTCCTCCTCCTTTTTTTCGTCGGTTAAAAATCATGCCGACTGGAAACTTTAGTGGCGTTCGCCACGTAAACCAATAGAGTTATATGGAAACAATGTATTACGGTGTTATTCCTCATTATAATAGTAATTAATTAAGTAATTAGGAAAGCTAATGCTTATCTTCTAAGATTAACACATAATAATCAAAAAAATTAGACATAATATACCCTGCTACCCGTGCGAAGCTGGGGCGGGTTGCTAGTAATGTCATATTTAACATTGTTAAATACTAATGAACTTACTTACTAACGAAATCTGCTAAATCTCAAGGAAAAGCGTATAATTAAATCTTATTCTCGCCCCGAAGGCAATATACAAGAAAGTAATAATATCGCCAATCTCTGGACAAGTAATCCTCTCTCATTTAAATAACTAAAATAGTTACTTCGTGTGAACTACACACATATTTACTTACTGCTAACATACCAGTGACGAAGAAGTCTTTTTAGGGAGATGACGTTTTACTACTAGGAACCTTAAGTATTATATTTTAACTTACGAAGCATCCATTTTCTGCACACTAGGCTTAACTCTATCAAGCATCCATCCCAACAAACATTTTAGTCGCATAAGTGAAACTAATGCTACTCGAAGTGCTATAAACGTCGTAATTAAGTAATTTCTTTTTGTAATACCGCTTAGTGTCTCATAACTTTATACGACTTTTAGTCGTATTAGACATCTTATTCGACTTCTATACAACCTGTCGTATATGACTTTATACAACTTTTAGCGGTATAACCAGTGCTGTCTTAGTAACGCCTATACAGCTTTTACACCGTTATTAATCGTATTAGAGTCGCGGGAACTACTTTTACGCGATGGTCGTGTAAGAGTGACAAAATGCACTCTTAAATGATTTCCAGTCAATTTGATCACTTTTATATAACTTTACAGTGACTGGATGTCGTATTAGTGTATAAAAATTCAGTAACCAGACATTCTTTTATGATTCTTAAAAATAACTGTATGACGTTAAAATGAATAAAAAAAGCTGGGCAATTGATTTTTTACACGAAATCTCTAAATGAATCCTAATTACGTTAATGGCTGACATTTACTAAGTGCACAGAATGAATAAGTTGTTTAGACGTTGTATTATGGTCGTGTCTTGAACTCTAAGTCGTAAAAAGGTAACTGTAAGCACGTTCGTTAAAAATATTTGTGAAAATAATGCTTAATTTAAAGAATATTTAAGGCGCGTTCCTTTTATAGATAAAACTTGCTCATATTACTCGATAAAATTAATTTCCCAACAGATTAATGTACAGGACACTTTAGTTTTGAAGATGCAAATACATACATACATACATAAATATACAAAATGGATACTGACAATGAAAATAATGTATTACAATATAATATTGATCGTCACAGTCAATCAAAATTCCTCATACAAGTCGCGATAGCACACATGTAATTCGATAAAATGCCGTGAAGCGGTTATAGTAAACACCATTACTCGATGAGAAGACTTTTATTTGGGCTTTCACGACATCTACGCGACCACTACATGACTATTTAGTGATTAATGCAACCACTTCGCGACTCTATTACGAGACTGATTCGTATAAAATGGGCCTTTTCTCGTGTCTATGAAGCTAGCGTAGCCAAGTCATAGGGCCGTAATAAAACTTACACTATATTTTTTTGCTAATTATTTGCTATTTTTTTGCCAAGGAATTAAATTTTTTTGATATAGCCATTTCCGAAAAACAATGGTCCTGCTGACTTGATACTTAAGCCAGCGTAGCCAACCCTATATCTCCGGATCTGTTACACCTATCAAAACAAGCTTTGTGGCATATTTTTTTGCTAATTATTTGCTATTTTTTGCCAAGGAATTTAATTTTTTTGATATAGCCATTTCCGAAAAACAATGGTCCTGCTGACTTGATACTTAAGCCAGCGTAGCCAACCCTATATCTCCGGATCTGTTACACCTATCAAAACAAGCTTTGTGGCATATTTTATTGCTAATTATTTGCTATTTTTTTGCCAAAGAATTGATTTTTTTGCCATAGCCATTTCCGAAAAACAATGGTCCTGCTGACTTGATACTTAAGCCAGCGAGGCCAACCCTATACCCTCCGGATCTGTTACACCTGTTTGATATTTAGTTTATGTCGGCTAATCTACCCCAAGAACGGTACGGGTAAAACCCGGTTATCAATGTATCTGTATGGTTTTAGAATGTGAACAAACGTAACGAAGAGCTACGCCTAGCTCGTATAGAAGCGGCGGAGCAGGCTAATACTATATTCTACAAACGCTATCTGAGAAAGAAGAAGGAAAAACAGGAGCAGCTAATGTATTCAGCGAGAGACATCATATTTAAGAGTAAGGATGCTCCTAAATTACTACTAAGGTGAGCCATGTTTGCATCTTATTTAAAAACCATGACGAAAGTATTTCATTTCAACTGTGGGTCGTCTGGTAGGTACCACTTAATAACTAGTCGTATATTTGCGTCCGCATTTTATGTAATGGTCTCCACTTATAGAAAGACACACATAGACACAGACACGAAAATTGATCATATACACAACCTTAAGTCACCTTTTGATTAGAATGATTGAAGTGGACTGTTATAGTGCAGGTATGGAAAAATTATTACCAGCTGAACGAACTGATTTCAAAAGCCAACTCAAACGAACGAAGAGAGCTACCTAAGCAATCGTACCCAATTGGGAAAGATTGATGATGTCAAGAGTGATGAATTATCTGTTTGTTTTGGCGTGCCACATTGGGTCCAACTCTTTTTCTTGCTTATATAAACGACCTGTGTAAGCTGGATCTTCCTCACTCAAAAATTTGTACATTTGCAGATGACACTGCCTTACTTTTTTGGGGTGATACGTGGAGTGAAGCCTTTTCATATGTTCAAAGGGGATTTGACATAGTTAACAGATGGTTACAAGCTAACATCTTAACCCTGAATGTGGAGAAAACTAAATATATTTCTTTTTCTATGAGAGGTTCTGGCGCTGAAGAAAATCACTTCAGTATTCTCTGTCACACATGTCCAAGCTCTAATGTCTTAGGCTGCCCTTGTCTTAGTCTACAGACTACAGATAGTGTGAAATATCTAGGTGTGGTGATTGACAGAAACTTAAATTTTAGGGAGCATATTGTACAGCTGTCAAACAGAGTACGTTAGCTTATTTTTAAAACCTTACGACATGTGGCTGATAGGGAATTAATCAAGTCTATCTACCTATCGCTTTGCCAGTCGGTCATAATGTACTGCATAACAACTTGGGGCGGAGTAGCCCAAAGGGATCTTTTAAAGATTGAAAGAGCGCAAAGAGCCATTCTTAAAGTCATTTCCTTTTTACCTTTCTTTCATCCTACCACTGATGTCTATCTACGAAGTGACGTCCTAACAGTTCGGCAGCTCTTTGTTGTAGGACAAAGAGCTGCCGAACTGTACTGTGATCAAGCAACATTCAATGGTGACATTTGATCCAGGAATTCAATGCCAAAGGCGTAGAAAGGATAGAGTCTGTAACATAGACAAATTTAATACCAGCTTCTCACATCACTTCTTTTGTTATCTGGGCGCCTCCCTCTACAACAAAGTTAATCGCATTCTCTCAATATACGATCATACTAGTGCTGCAAGCAAACCTTTAATAAATGGTTAAAAGAACTGGACTATCGTAGTATGGAGAGTTTACTACATAGCTAATATTATTATTTGTTTAATTTCATTATATCAAGTACTTGATATAATAAATCAAACAAATTCGCTAAACAACTAAATTACACATATTCATAATCTTACATAATTGCGCAAAACAGACACGCATATACACTCACCCATTCAAACATACACCCATCCAAATATTCACACGTGCGCAATACTTACATTTTCTTGAAGTATTCGGCCAGTTGCTTTAAATTTGTTGTTATTTTTCCTTATATTTTTATTATGTAAATAGTATTATTAAATAATACTATTTAGGTACATACAAGAGGTTACGGAGGTAGTGATATAATAACTACACATTTTGTAGTAATTATGTAAACATTTCTGTATTTTCTTCAATAAATTGTGAGGTGTCTTAAACTACAGCGGGACTATGTTTTAGCGGGGTGAGTGCCTTGGTGATCTGAGCTACAGGCTCACACCTATTTCTGACACCAATCCTCTCACAGTTGCTGTTTTATTGTTAGCTGTCGCTGTGATGTATAGTAATATTGCACTAATGAGTGATTGTGAGAAGAAAATAAAATAAATAAATAAATAAAAATAAACGTATGTAAAAAAATGGGCATAAAATTATGATACTACAGTATTAGACTGTAAATATTAACCACACCATTTTACGTTTTATTTTAATACGGTAGCCGGGAATCGATGGACATATTATGCATCGATCGCCTTCAACACTGTCCGATCTAAGATTGTGACCTTACGATCATTGTATACGATAAAAGTTTGACTTACAGCATACCTTCTTTGTTACCTTTTGAAAGTGATACTTATTTTATATCTGTTCAATTATTTTACGAACACTTTGACTATTAGAAAAAAAAATCTGCCCATGGCATAGCATCATCAGTCATCACTGAAAATGTAAATCTTGTAAGTAAATAGGTATAGTCATAATTATTAGGGTGTTCAGTGTAACTTGTTGGTCCTAATTATCCCATTCGTTGTATTTATTTTTTCTCCAGTGCGGTAATAGAAACAGCGGTCCAGAAAGAACGCATGGAACAGATAAATTTCTTGAATGAGCTTCGTCGGCAAGAGGCCGAGAATAAAAAGAAAAATGACGACCATATCATACAACAAGCCAAGGAATGGAACGAGCTCAACGAACTGAGAAGGAAGAGACGTTTCGAAGTCAATAAACAGCATCAAAAGGAAATTCAAGAGCAGTAAGCCAATTTTATTACATACTTAACTATCTTAAATTAATCAGTGCGTGCAGACCACCTGGATGCAGTGTGGCGCGGTATCAGTATAACCCACAGAATTGAATTGGTGTATTCTAGATGGTATACAAGGATGCACTCATCGCAATATACGCGGTACAAAATCGTATTGAGATTCGGTTCGTCATAATAGATTTTAAATGTCACACTGCAGAGTTGCGATAAAGGACATTATGGCAAGCCAAAACTTGTAAAGGGCTCGTCTAATCCATCAAAACGTTCAGTCGAAATTACAATTTTCGATAAAGTAGTTGGATAATCTTCTGGCATCAGCATAGGCAGGCCTCGTTAACGTTACGAGTTTCTGCATTAAATATGCTCGGTGGTAATATCTGGACCAGTCGGAGGTAGGTTCTTTGCTGCATGCCCATACGAATAGAACTAGATGGAATACTTTATCAATGAAAGACCAGTGAAACCGATAATCCATCATGACTCCGAAGGGGCCTTAAATGTAAAAATTTGAACTGTTTGAAAACTTTACACCTATAATTTTTTAACACACAGAGCACATGAAGTAGCAGAACGTAACCGCAAAGCATACGAGACGGAGCTTAATTTGCAGAAGATTGACAATATTAATGCGAGTGCGGAAATGGATGCCATGAAAGAATTTGATGAGAACTATGTAAGTAACTTCGTAAATAATTAGTTGCCTACCTACTGCTTTTAATAATACTATCTTTATCAATATATCAAATAATAAATAATACCTATCAATTACCTACATTTGATCTTTAGTTCTACCAGGCCTATGCCACTCGATGTACTTACGTGCGCTAAACACCTCCCGGCCGCTCGACCGCTGGCGGACCTTATACGCAGTCTCGCGCAGTGGGTTGCCGACAGCTGCATCGAGCGCTCACGTTTTTATTTTAAAAATTTATAGTACAAAAACGTAATTCGAAATCGTATTGATATACTTATACATACTTTAAATACAATCGAATTCACGGTGAAAATTGACATGGTTTCTGATAGTTCTGTATATGGATGTAGATCCAGTAATGTATGATGATATATAATATAATGATGTAGTTGTTTCTTGTCTATTCTTTGCTGTTTTGGTTTCTTGAGACTGTGAAGTGTGATTTTTCTCGTTAGAGGTTTGGTTAAGCGAGGTCGCGTGGGTTTGGTGATAAGTTTGTAGTGAAACTACTGTGGTGGCGTGTTCTGTATCTCTTTAATACTTTCTTAATACTTGTCTTGTTAGTAAATTGTGTTAGTATTTATACCTTAATATCAAACGTGTGGGAGCTAACATTTAAACACACATGGAACAATCATTTCGCTTGCTCAGCAGGAAATACATATTATAATAATTAATGATATTGGGGTCGCTGCTATTCTATATTATGCTATATTATGCTATGCTATGTTATTTATAAAGGCCTGACTAATACTGGAGACAGGAATCGGCAGACTCTTTCATAAAAGTTTCTATTGTTAAAAGTTTTCCAAATTCTAATCTAGTCGGCGCGGTTAGTGACCTAACGTTTCCTGTTCATTAATATATATTGTTAAATTAATGTAAAACTTTTAAAAAAGACATACTAGTACAATTATCTGGACATGGTGGTTGCTGTAATCACATAAAAATACCCAGCTCATGTGTTACTCAGAAAGAACGAGAGAAGATTCGCATCTACAAAGACATGGAACTCGCTAAGGCAGAGACGATGGCACGCAAGGAAGAGCAAGCCGCCCGGAACGAGATGAACGACAGGCTCATAGAAGTACTCAATAAATCCCGCTCCAGGATCGAACGCAGGAGGAAACAGACTGAATTAGATGTGAGTATTGATACAAACTTAATATATTGTCTGGCTACACAGTTGGCAGTAAGAATAGAACGTTGCCCAAACACCGGTTTCCAGTATAGTTATACCAGTTCCGTTTTCCTCACCAATTGATCAGCCCTCTGCAGGTAGTACTTCCTACACATAGTTGCAAATCACAGTCACTTCGTGGGAATAGGAATAATCTAAACTTTTTTTTTTATTTCGAGTAATGTATACTTTAATCATTAGCGATGCACTCATGCGGTGCTGTTATGATTTAGGTGAAAAATGAGAAACTGCGAGTTCTTGAAGCGATCAGCAACAAGTTGCAATCTGGTGACGCTGAACGGGAAGCAAAAGAGGATGCTATACTGCAGAAGGCCATTAAAGAAAAGGAGCAAATGTAAGCACCTATTATATTATCTACACCTGTATTAAGTAAACTTGTATCTTAATTAGCATCTATGTATATATTGCGATTTGCACTTGCTTAAATCCCATTTTTTTATTTTACTATACATGTAAACAAGTATACGCTGATCATAACCAGACGAAAAAAACCTTCAATATTAAGTGATAACTATAAAGACAATATATATACTACATGGGATGTCTCTGGTCTGACTGACTGACTTTAAGAATAATTTTATTTTTCATTTTCAAAAACAATATTTCCATTCGTTATGTTAAATTTATTTGTGACAGAGAGGACGCTCGCAATGAAGCACTGAGACAGAAGAATCAGAAAAATAAACAAGAGCGTATAGCTCTTCGAAAGAAGTTCCTGCGCGACGAGGAGCAGCGTGTTCATGAGTTCAACGTTAGACGGCAATTTGAGATCATGAACAGGTACCAATATTTTAAAAGCGTTAAGTATTGGTATTTATAGTACTTATCTAATTAATAGATACTATTTTTATTTAGAGCGCGCAAGTAGAAAAACTAAGGATTTCAGGCTGGACACAAGAGGGTTGTATCTTATAATTGGAGACATACCTAAAACGGATGTTCGCATTTAGAAGTGTCAACGGGGCTCCAGAAGGTGGTAGGCTCGTCAGTCTACGATTGTACTCGGCTAGCCGCAAAAAAATTTGGTAGTCAAATGAAAATGTCTAAAATAGTATATTGTTACATCGCATTTTAGAAAGTTGTGATAAGCAAAACATGTTGCGCGATCATGTTGTGGAGTAGTATCGTTAGTATTATTAGTTAGTAAAAAGATTTTTGACAATTTTAGTTAAGAGGGTTTAAAATTTCACAAAGATTTGAGTTCTCATTCGTTGATCGCCTTCAGTTCGTAACGTGTCACTGACTTGAAAATGTCGTTATACTTACATTTCTTCTGAGTTCTGATACAGTAACGGTGAACTTCGAGTGTGATGCAAGCAAGCTTTGCAAATTTTACAATTATTTTGCAAAATATGTTTTAATTGATACTTACCTAAATCAGAGTGAGACCGTTACTTCACATTGTGCTTATTTTTAGATTCAAGAATGCTGAACTGTTTAAAGAGTTCAAAGACAGCTTGCGTCGAGAGAAAAATCGCAAGGTCAAAGACTACAGGGCAGATATATTGAAACTTTGGGTAAGTACTCAGTAGAATAGGAAATGCATCTGTCGAATCCCTGAAGAATGAAAGTTGACTTGTTTCGCAAATACTTATTCCAAGTGTAAATGCCTAAATTCATGATAATATGATAATGTAACCAGAATAAATAATTATGTCTTACAAAATTCGAAATTCTATTCGAGTCATTTAAAAAATGTCTTTTGCATTTTTGTTGATAACTATTGCCTGATTTAGAGGTGCATAAGATAAAAAAAAAATTCGCTTGCAGAAAGAACGTGAAGAGCGCGAGGCCCGCGAGCTGGCAGCCACGCGCTACTTCTACGGAGAGTTAGCAGAGAAGAAGCTGCGGGATGCTGACAACAAACTGCTAACTCATGCTTCGCATCTCTTGGCAGAAGCCAAGGAACATGGACGACCTGATTTCGCCATCCATAGAGTTATTGATGTAATCAACTACCATGACATATTTTGCAATACTAATGAGTTAATACATAGTACTTAATCTGTTCGATTTTATAAGGGATCGCCATCATGTTTTAAACATGATGCTCACAAGATACGAACGTATTTTCTAGGATCGATTCAAGGCTTTTGACTATTTTGATTACTAGCTATTGATTTGAAAATAACACTATAAAACAAACGTTACAAAAATACAGTACGGCTTACCTAATCATATACCTATTTTATTTGAGCGATAGTTAAGAGTTTTGATAAATAAGGATAGGGTAAGAACAGTCAACAAGTCCCTCCCAGCTCCTGTTCTTAATGATGGGTTTCACAGGGCTCCATTCTTGGACCATTATTTTGTACACATTATTCCAGTATTCATTTATGTACCTACCTTTGTGGTTGTTCAGAAATACTGCAAGATGTATCGCCTGTACCCGATGCCTCCACTGTACGAGCCAATAGCGGAACATACGCGCCACTACAAGCCCAAGGACTACTCGCGCCCGGACCCTACATACGTCTACCCCCCACCACCCATCTCTACAGTGGAGGAGGGGGACGAGCTCCCACAGATAGAGAATAAGAGGGATGGGCTGCAGGGAACTGACAACGTAAGTTACGAACTCAAGTGGTGCAACTATCTTTTTTGTTTAATGGCAATTTTCTGTCACAGCCATTTTAACATTTTTGCAGGCCGGACCCTCAAAGCAAACGGATAGCAAACCGCAAGAGGATTCGGATCATTACAAAAAGGTTGGCCCTGCTAATGGTCTACAACGACGAAATGCAAAGGTGACTTACCGGATAAGACCGGATTGTTTTCCATACCATAACTCACTGGAAAGTCAATTAAAATGTCATCGATATTTATGTCCCAGTATACAACTCTTTAATGTGTAGCATATAAGACTTTGGATCTATTAGAATATTTACTTAGGTCCAATGAAATTGAAATTTGATATTTCTACTTAAAAGAAACAATGTTGTTTTAAATGAAAAGTATATATTTGACTTGAACTTTATTGCCAATACACTTTTGCCATTTTCATGTTAGTTTATTGATGAGTTAAGTTACAGAGCTCGGACTTGCCGGCTGCGGCCAGTCCGAGTGACAGGTTTGCGACCCTGCCCTGCTCAAGCTATTGCGTACACTCCCCAATTCAGGGTCTAAATCCGTAAAACAATATCTCTATCCTTCTATTGCCTTCCTTTTCTACCTTTCCTTTTTATATACTTCCAAGTCTTATCTTAAATTCCCAAAGTACTAGTAAAACCTTGGCAGTTAATCTTGCGAATTTCAAACTGATTAAGTGACGACAATAGGCTTGTCTTTTATAACGTGAGTTGAACTAAATTACAGTTGGCAAATTGTGCGTGTGCACCTCTGAATGCTTTTCGTGTATGCGCGCCTGCATCCCCGAATTTATGTATGTATGTTCTGTGCTCTGAAAGTCCTGGGACCAGTTTTCATCGAACTCTTTAGACATTTTTCCACTGTAAAAGTTATCCAAATTTCGAAAAAAATGGACATCACTTTGAACAAGGTCGGATGAATATGGTTAGTGACGGTGAATTTCATTCATAACTAAAAGGTCCATTGCATTGAGCGTTGTCATGAAGGAATGCTTTAACAAGTCTCGGTTGTTCGATAGGTACCTTGTCTAATAGCATTTACAGTTCTCCATAGTACTTCTGACACTTTTGCAACAGTCACCGAGAGTACCAGCGGCCTACGTGTAACCTTGTCTTAATTACAACTTTGGCACATCTTCTATTTTTTACAGACCGACTCATCACTACCACCGATTGCAATGGTTCCGTGCAAGAACCCAGACTGCCTCTGCGACCTTAACCCTAAGGACTAATAGGTATAAATGAAACGATTCGTTTAGAAAATATTTACTTTTTTATTTTATTATAATTATTATATCGTAAATTGTAAAATGTGTTTGCAACCTCTTAACACATTACCTACTCATCGATGCAATTTTTAATCGCAAAGTAATTCAAATCTTGATAGCTGTGACGTCATAACTAGAAAACTGTTGAATGAATGAAATCGTTGGAAATTAGAAACGTTACAATTGATACCTGTTAATGACATCAAAAATGTATAAATGAAGTTTTTATAAGTGGTATGACGTCACTATGTTCATAAGTGTGTGGTAAATGTGTGCGAGGTTTTATTTAGAGAGCTTATATGGCACGTGTGATGTTTTTTATTCGAGTGTGACTAGATTGTTGGTGGTGTCAAATTTAGGTGAAAATGTAATAAAGCTTGTTTCGGTCATAACAATGTTTTTTTACTTACACATGACAATTTTAACCTAGAACTTAAATTAAATCTTTGGTCGTTAAACTATAGACCTAAAATATAAAAATGATTCGATATTACTTCTTAGTCCAGTCAAAATAGTCTGAATATATTAAAGATTCTGACTCGAATTTGACCGGATTTTTAAACTTATTTGGTGACGAGGTGGGGTTGGATCAAAATGTACTAAATTCATTGTCAGCTTGTCACTGTTACACTTGACATTTAAATATAATTGTAACGCATGAGTTTGTTTACAGTACATGATTTTATTAAAATATTTCTTTATTTTATTACTTGTTTGTGAACAAATTGAATAAAAAAATAATATAACGCGAATTATTTAAAAAAAACACTTGTTTTCGTACCTTATTTGTTATTAGTTTCAGACCATAAGTAACATGATATTTTTTTCAAACCCTCAAACTACAGCTAAATGAGTTAGGAGTGGGTTCATATCAGCAGTAAGTAATGTTTGTGTAGAGTATGTAGGGTAGACCTACATAACAGTACTATACCGTCTCGTGCTTACCGCAGAGGCGCACGTCAGTGAGTGTACACGTGTCAGCTTGCATATCTATAGCTAGCAAGTGTTCATATGTACGCGTGGTTTAGTGAATTAAGGGATACACTACAGTTCGAACCTGCGACCACTTGATCGAAAGCCGCTTAAAAAGTGATGATTTATCAAAAAAACTGTTCATGCATAATTTTATATAAGTCAAGTGTAACAGTAACCGATGAAAACATGAAAAGAACTCGAACTATTAACATTACTTCATCAGCTCTCTCAACGTACGAAATAGTGGAATCGTTATTAAAACACAGCATCGTAATACTCTCATTTGCTTTGGCTTACACAATATTGTCTACAGTTACAACAAATGTTATTGTTTAACGTGCAACACGGTCTAACAATCGAAATAAATATTGTTTAACAATGTAAGTTTATTAGTCAGATTGTTCAAATGTGGAATCTGTAGGGATGTCTATGACACTGTTACGACATTATTAAATGTGTCAATTTACTGTGGATTTCATCAAACGTCTGTAATATTCTATATGCAAAAAAAAAAAAAATATATATATACTATTAATGATTACGGTTGTACTCCGTTTCGGGGATACTAGACTACATTCGGGGCCGACAGAGGTTTATCAGTGACGCCCTGACACAAGTCTCTTCACACCTTGATAAAGGGTTCATATCGAACTCAACACCAGTCGGACATCCCCGACATACACTTACGAAACTTATTATTCTTTAAAAAAATCCGTAATCTTGCACGTCAACAAACACATTTGTTTTACAATCAGAAAAAATGTTTCAGCTGTCTTAAGCCACTACCTGCACAAGATTGACGTAAAACAAAAGTAAAATAAAAACATTAGGAATGTTTATAATTTATATCAACACTTGAAGAGCATTGCACTATTAGGGTCGTGACCCACTCGGGCGACTGTTGCTTTCAAAAATAATAATCAAATTCTCGTGCAAGTGATCGCTGAAACAATTAGACGGAACGTTCGAACGTATCGGTCGTCACTTCGTGTCGCTCTAACCTAACTTAAACTAGCTTGTACTGTGCGTTCGTATTAAAAACTAAGAATTTATTATGTATGTCAAACATTAAACTAAATATTATGCTAAAATGGCATGAAATTGTGCGAATTATTAAATATAAGGCATTGCGTTTTGCAAAGCTGCCTCGTGTTACAGAACGCCTCGGTTCGAGTGAATTGTGCAGTTTTAACAGTGTTTAATATTAGAGGTGATTAGCGTTGGCTGAAGTCGAGGTAGCTTTGGAAAAACAATGTTGAAGCTAGCGTCGAAAGTAAAACTCGCCATTATATAGGTAATACTGTGTTATTTACGTAAAATGGCGTGTAATAAAGTACAGTTTAACTTCAAAACCTTAAATAAATCAACAACAATACATTCGTAAAAATACAGTCGTTTGGAAGTCTGTCTAATACTTATTCGTTTTATGAGCTCGTAGCACTTCGATGGTCACACAATATTCGTTTACAACTATCTCTTATAGAAAAATAACTGCTAACAATATGTCAAGTTTTTTCTTTACCTAATAATTTAATCGTGTCAAAAATACATACATCTAAATTTATCTATTTACAATTTGAGGGTTTAGTTTATTTTTTAAGGCAAGGATTGGTTTATGATCGGGTCCTAGTCCTGCGCACGAACCTTACTCTGTATACGGCTTTCTTACATGAGCACCTTAGTTGACGAGAACCTTAAGAATATTGATGTTGTCGATGAAAGACATATTATTACATATCTCCCCGGCAATGTTCGTGGCTTTGTCGGACCCGACCTTTAGTAGAGGCACAAGTGCACAAACAACACTCGTTCAACAAACAGACATAGGCGGAGTGGAACAACCAAATGCTTGGAATCAGATCCTCCTTTCCTTATACATTAAAAACTTTGTTCATTGTGACTCGATTGTGATGTTGTTTTAATTGCAGTTTATCCATAGTTTATGACAATTTCAACTCATTATTATATATTATATCCAGCACAACTACTCGTATATATTTAAGTCCATCACATCACAATGAACTCAGTTGAAAAGAAATTAAATTAAAATAAATTAAGTAACACAAATAAACTAACGAATTTGGCACTAATCTAATACTTAAC
Organism: Euplagia quadripunctaria; assembly: GCA_963859945.1. Lineage (NCBI taxonomy): Eukaryota > Metazoa > Arthropoda > Insecta > Lepidoptera > Erebidae > Euplagia > Euplagia quadripunctaria. Next base: position 20,706,443 of record OY982572.1, on the reverse strand, counting down.
TCTAATCTGGCGTGAAATGCATCGCGAAACTTTGAAATGCTTTAACAATATTAAAATTTCAAAAGTGTCAGTTTAAAAACTATTTGAAAGTCCTGAGCAATTACACATTCACAATTCACATCATCATACACTTTTTATATTTTGAGGTATCTTTACATAATTGTACTTTAAAGAAAACGAGAGGCAAGAAATACAAACATTTTAGTGAACATCTTTAACCGAAGAGGTTAAATCGGTAGCACAGTCAAATGTTTCAAAACTCACTCAAATCAGGTAGAGGGTCTACCGCCCGACTGGGCGGTGGGGGGGGAGTGGAGGGGGTTGGAGGGGCGGTCACTCCATGGCGCGGGAGAGGCAGCGGCTGACCAGCTCCAGCTTGTGCAGGTACGCGCCCGCCACCGCGCCGCGGGGAGAACTGGAACACGTTATGATATTGTTTTATTAAATAATGCACTTTTATGTTCTTAGTCTAGCTTATAGTCTACTGAGCCTAGCCACCGATCCGATACATGACAAGACTACACGATTAAGGACGAATACATTGAGCTCGACTCATTTTTAGAGTAAGTAGACTAGGTACTAACGACAGCCAAAATGCTTAATGTCGACGTTATAACGAATTCAACGTTACTAGCACAGATGTGATAATAAAAATTCCACTATCTGCATCGCTAGGTTCGATAATATGAATAAAAATCTTGTGTTTCACAAATATAAATTGAAGAAATGTAGGTATATATTTTTGAAAACGATAATGTGAAAACGTTTTGAAACGTAATTAAAATGTATTCTGCACACTTCTACTGTTTAAAAATTATACTATATATACCCACGTCTACTATATTTAAACGAATTGTTGTTTACTTTTCTCCGAGTAGAATATACCAGTGTTAACGATTAGAATATACTAGTGGTTCGTCACAAAACGTTTTCTAACGTACTAACGTTTTGTGGTCCTATTAACTGCTGAGTAATTTGTTTGTTTGGTTGAACACGCTAATCTCAGGAACTACTGGTTCGTATTCAACAATTCTTTTAGTGTTGGATAGCCCATTTATCGACAAAGACTAATAGAAGCGGAGCATCAATGAAAAATGTTGCAAAAATGGGGAATATTTACAACGGAGTTCGCGGGTCAGCTAGTCTCTTATAAATTTGAAAAAAAAAATATCCTTAAGAGTAGAAAACTAAGTATTTAATTTTGTATTAAAATTGATTTAAATCGGTTTTTTGTAAAAAGCACTTTATTTTTACATGTGTAGCTTATTATAATAGTTGATATTGACAACTTACTTTAATATAAAGG